>QLOD02000017.1:9239627-9256440 GCA_003260245.2 Sideroxylon spinosum | reverse complement strand
CAACTATGACTTAAAAGCAATCAATTTTTTTTGGCATGACTTAAACCCTTACAAGTCTATAAAGTGTGACTTGGGCACAATTTTCCCAAAAAATTATATGAAAAAATGATAAGGTATATCCCTCTCCCAAAAAAAATCATCAAGCGGATAAATAATATAAAAAATGGTAAGACCTATCTAAAAATATATATAATAATTAAAATAAATAATAAATGATAAAAAAAAGAAACTAAAGATGGATAAATGGATAAAATCAGAGTTTTTTAAGGTTTTAGTAATATATATATGTTAAAATCATCAAACAAATATGTTGAAATTCTAGATATGAGTAGAGACAATTAGTGATAAATTGAGATAGTTACATTAAATAAATTAGTGAAAGTAATCTTAGAAAATATCTATAACTAATTTAAAAAAAATATATATGTGAGGACAATTGTCCTTGTTCTGTTGTTGTCATCTCTTACTTTGTCCAAAATAATAATAATAATAATGATAATGATAAACAAACAACAATAACAATTCCAAGAAGAATGAGTGTCCTCACAAGCGAATGAGTGTTGAATCATGGTTGGGGAACCCTCAAAGACACCTAATTTCATCTCGACATTCCTCTAAGACACCTTGACAGACCTTAATTTCATTAAACGATAGCTAGGCACCATTCGAAGACACTTGGGCACAATTTGAGATCTCCAAGGCACACCTTAATTAAAAACCTCTGAAATACACAAAGGCACCCCAAAGACCCCTCAAAAATTCCAAGGCACTCAAAAAATATTTTGTCACTCATTATTTTCAAAATATATTTTAAAAAATATAAAATAAATTTACATATAAAATGTAAAATGGTCAAAAGTTATTTTAGGTCTTTTTGACTCAAAATACAGAGAATCCCAAAACATGAGGAAAGAAAATGACAAATCAAATGCGTTTTCAATAGTATTAAAACATAAATTTCAAAATAGAAAATAGAAACAAAAAAATAAAAATACAAACCGAATGTCATTTTAGACTCTTTTTTTTTCCCGAGTGAAATACAAATTAAATGGAGTTGCTATTTCATCGTATTAGGGAATTAACGCAATGCTCGAATTACTTGGTTAATTTCTGATTTTGAAATTGTAATTAAAGGGTATTGTTTCCACTCCACTCGACTAGATGAGACAGCAAACATAGGTTGGATGACTTTTGGTCATTTTTATTCTACCTAATTTTGAAACAAAATAATTTATTTACTAATTTTTTTAATTATTAATAAAAATCAGTTGAAAGCAAAATATCATCGCTTTTCGCATATCAAATATTTGTGCACAAGCCTATTTAAGTGTAGTATGTTTAAATCAATGATTTGTTAAGGAAACAAATTGAAGAAAACTCAAAATTACTTTTTTTTGTTTGTTTAGAAAATTTAAGAAAAAATATGAGATTTAAAAAATTTTAAATAATTAAATTAAGAAATCAGTTTTGTTAACAGAAATCCTGAATCACCTTCTAGCAACATTCTGATAAATAATGGCAAATACGAACGGAAGAAAACACAAAATAGAAGAATATAAGATTTATGCGATTTGATAATTTTTCTACGTTCACAGGCACTTAGAAAAGAAAATCTATTATGTGAAAATTGTTATAATCACATAATCTTTTCTCTCACCCACTACACTAATAGATCCTACAAAGCAATTCGGTAAGCAAACTTTAACTTTCACCTAAGGAGGAATTTAACTAAGTTTGTTAAAGCATATTTCTCTGTCTCTCTCTCTCAAATTTAAAAAAAAAAAATATTGCTAGTTTTCGTTGAGTTCCTGAATTATGTACTAAGCTTCTCAAACTCAAATTGTTGATAAATTTTTCCCTTTCCATTAAAAATTTTCCAATCGAATAAATTTTTCACACCTAAAAATTATATGTACACAACTATACACAGTTATTATATCTACATTATCTCTAATATCATAGAGGGAAGAGACACTCTTTCATCTCTCTCTTTGTTTTTGTACTTGGCTTCTGAGTTTTTAGAAACTATTGCACCAAGATAGCAAATTGAGTTCCAGATTACCAAGAATTGAAGAAATTATCTTTCTACAAGAATAGAATTGTTGAAGAGCTTTGAAACAAACTAAGTTAAATGGACATTGATTTGTTTCTTCTCACTTCATTAAAATAAATTAAGTGATAAAATAATAATATCAATCAATAAAGTAATAAATTTGTAATTCCTATTATGCTTGTGTCTATTGAGTCATAATTGAAGAGAAAATAACAAATACTAAACTTGGAAAAACCTAGATAGAACGAAGATGATTGATTAATCAAAGTTAGTATTAGATATTATGTTCTTAAGATGAATTTCGCCCTCCACACTGCTACTATTGCATTTCTTAGATGTTTGCCTCCCAAGATATAATGATCAAATGCAAATACAATTAGCACAACAATGTATTTGCTTATGAATCAAAACAATGTTTTGTACTCTCAAACTTTTCTCTGCATTATTGCATTAGAAAAGAAACTTGAAATTGGAAAAAGAAAAAGAAAAGGAAAATCTAATACGAATGGATGAATTTTATAGAAACAAAGTGCTTGTTAAGAAGGACACCAATGGAATAGCAATTTCCATTCACAGACATGCCTGGAGAAGAAACCCTACTTAAAACAACGTAGTTTTGAAGATTAAAACTACTTATTAAAACTATTTCGTTTTAATAAATTTAACAACTTATTAAAACTACGTCGTTTTATTAAATTTCTTCATACTCAACTATGATAATACTTTTTCAAGTTTTTCATTTTGAAGTTATTTTTCTCATTCGTTACTATAATAATCCTATTTCTATTTTTGATTTTTTTTCATTTATTTATTTATTTCACAATTTAAAAATTTATAAACTTTAATATATATATATATATATATATCTTAAAATAAGATTTCATATATATATAAACACGTGGCCACCCCGGGCCACGGTCCGTCATCCGGGGAAAGCTAGCACATGAGGCTATGTGCATAGCCATGCTAGGTGGCCTCCTTGGCTCTTGGAAGCGCCACATGGCAGTGAGGTTGCTTATAAATATGAGAGGCATTGGCCAGGGAATGAAACCGGGGAAGAGAAGGAAAAAAAAAAAAAAAGAGAAAAGAAAGAAGGGAAAAGGAAAAAAAAGAGAGCGAGAAATAGAAAGGGAAAAGTGAGGAAATCAAGGCTTTGATAATCTTGATGCCGTGATTGTTGTGGCAATGTCGGATTGGGGCATTTTTACCCGAGAAAAAAGATCCGAGAGAACAAAGTTTTAAACTTTAGAATTTCTTCATCTTTGAGGTAGGGACTTAATGTATTGTTTATACATTTTTTTTATAATGTCTTCTTTAATAGGAAATTTCCATGAAAATAAATTTAACGTATTTTGGGAGCAAAATTTTAAGTTTTTAAAACGAAACCAAAAATTTTCTTTGAAAAGAAAACTAAACAATAAAGAAATTATGAACAGAGGTTTTTTTTTTCCTTGACACCCGTAACTCTCTTGATTGGACTAATTTTACTCTCTTTTGTTATGAAATATTATAAAATGATAAAGGATATATAATATTTGATATGGGTATAATGGTAGGTTAAGTTTATATATTATTAATTTAATATTACATTTGAAAGCTGAATAACATTAAAATTGTGATTAGATTTATAAGATTTGTTATTTAATGCTAAGATTTGTTATTCAATGCTGAGATATGCCATGATTTGTTAGAATAGGATGAATATGCGTTCTTTGCAAATAGAAACATGAATTATGAAAATTGCTTAGTGACATTTTCATAAGCTTTAATAAGAGAAAAGTGAAGTATAAGAAATTGTTGATTTTGGGGGAAGTGAGGATACTATACAAAATAGGGAGGGTCATGAGAGATCCTTAAGTTAAAAGACCTTAAACCTGCGCAGGGTCAGGTAATCGTGCCTGTAGACTTGTAATCCATAACGACGACGAAAGTAATAAGGCTCACCGTGGCCCCTAGACTTGGTTTTATAAACGACGATGAAGGAGTACTTCGCGACCTATATTTATATACGAACTGGGCAATGATTTGGGCTACCACTATGATTATGGGATAGTCTTGCAGAGTATCATTGTTATATTAACTGTTTTTATGTATTTCCTAGAAAAATCAAATGCATTATAAAAAGGGTATATTTTTACACATCGTCGGCACAAGTGGTTCAGTGCTTATGTCCCTATAGACCATGTTACAGGTACGGAGCCTGAAACCTAAGAGGGCCGGTACTCCAGTTCTGAAACCTTAAGTTTTGTCTAGTAGTTTTAATTTTTAATAATTTTAAAAACTTATGTATATAGTATTATCGCTTTACAAATAAATGGGACTTATGTTAACTAGGTTTAATTTAATTCAATGTATGTATTTTATTAATAAGGTAATCGTTATTGCCATTTATAAATAGAACAGTCAATGGTTATGAAAAGTAATAGTAAGACTACAACAGACCAGGTGCACTAAACTTTACATTCTAAACTCACCCCAATATATCGAGCCATTTGCTTACCGGTTGGCATTACTACCACAACTGTCAGGGCTACATGAGGTATTTCATGTGTCCATGCTTCGCAAGTATGTTTCAGACACTACACGTGTATTAGATTGGTCTGAACTGGAGGTGCATCCTAATGTAGCATACGAGGTTAGACCAGTTCGAATTTTGAATTCTCGAAATCAAGTGCTTTGAGGGAAAACAATCCCATTGGTTTAAGTGTTATGGAACATCACGGTGTGAAGGAGTCTACTTGGGAACAAGAATTTGAAATAAGAATGTGATATCCCTAGTTATTTATGTAATCAATTGTTACAACAGTTATCTAAATTTTGAGGACAAATTTTTATAAGGAGGGGAGAATGTAATGATCCTATTTCTATTTTTGATTTTTTATTTATTTCTTAATTGAAAAATTTATAAACTTTAATATATATATATATAGACACATGGCCACCCGCGGCCACGGTCTGTCATCCGGGGAAAGCTATCACATGAGGCTATGTGCATAGCCATGTTGAATGGCCTCCTTGGCTCCTGGATCCACCACGTGGCAGTGGGGTTAGTTATAAATATGAGAGGCATTGGCCAAGGAATGAAACCAGGGTAGAGAAGGAAAAAAAAAAAAAAAAGAAGAAAAGAAAGAAGGAAAAGGGAAAAAGAGAGAGAGAGAGAGAGAGAAAGAGAGAGAGAGAGATAAATAGAAAGGAAAAAGTGAGGAATATCAGGGTTTTGATAATCTCAACTCCGTGGTCATTGTGGTAGTGTCGGATTGAGGCACTTCTAGCCGAGAGGAAAGATACGAGAGAATAAAGTTTTAAACTTTGGAATTTCTTTATCTTTGAGGTAGGGACTTAATGTGTTGTTTATACCCTTTTTTTTTATATGTCTTCTTTAATAGGAGATTGTCATGAAAATAATTTGAACAAATTTTGGAAGAAAAATTTTAAGTTTTTAAAACCCAACCAAAAATTTTCTTTGAAAAGAAAATTAAATAATAAAGAAATTGTGAACAAAGGTTTTTTTTCCTTGATGCCCGTAACTCTCTTGATTGGACTAATTTTACTTTCTTTTGTTATGAAATATTATAAAATGATAAAGGATATATAATATTTAATAACGGTATAATAGTAGGTTAAGTATATATATTGTTAATTTAATATTACATTTGAAAGCTGAATTTCGGTAACGTTAAAATTGTGATTAGATTAAAAAGATTTGTTATTCAATGCTGAGATATGCCATGATTTGTTAGAATAGGACGTTTTCTTTACAAATAGAAACATGAATTATGAAAAATTGCTCAGTGACATTCTTCATAAGCTTTAATAGGAGAAAAGTGAAGCATCAGAAATTGTTGATTTCGGGAAAAGTGAGGATACTATACAAAATAAGGAGGGTTATGAGATAACCTTAGGATGAAAGACGTTGAACCTGTGTAGGGTCGGGTAATCGTACCTGTGGACTAGTAATCCACAATGACGACGAAAGTAATAAGGCTTATCGTGGCCTTTAGATTTGGTTCTATAAATGACGATGAAGGGATATTTTGTGACCTATATATATACGACTATGGTTGTAGGACAGTCTAGCAGAGTATTCTTCTCTACCTTAGGAAAAAAATAATGAATAAAAAGGGGTTAATAAGAGGAATAAAAGTGGACTAACACTGTCTTATCCTTTTATGTGTTGAGATATTGATGGTTTCTTGTTATATTAATTGTTTTTATGTATTTCCTAAAAAAAGAAAATACATTATAAAAGGGTATATTTTATACATCGTGGACACAAGTGGTTTGGTGCTCACGTTCCAATAGACCATGTTGTAGGTACGGAGCCTGAAACCTAGGGGGGCCGCACTCCAGTTCTGAAACCTTGCAGTTCTGTTGAATAGTTTTAATTTTTAATAATTTCAAAAGCTTATGTATATAGTATTATCACTTTACAAATAAATGGGACTTATGTTGATTAGGTTTAATTTAATCCGATGTATGTATTTTATTAATAAGATAATCGTTATTTTCATTTATGAATAGAACAGTTAATGGCTCTAAAAACTAATAGTAAGACTACTACAGACCTAGGGCACTAAATTTTACATTCGAGACTCACTCCTCAGGATCTCAGGATTTTTGAGGTGTGATAGATACTTACTCATTTTGAGCAAAAATATATACTACGTTAATCTCCTAATGGAGTAGAACACATCCATATATATTACTAACCTAATTGAAGAGTAGGCCATACTTTTATTTGGCTCTCAAAATACATAAAATTACCATTTTGTTTAACAATTCCCATAGGATTGGAAAATTGGCTATATTAATGCAAATGAAAATGCAGACATAAAGAGTGTACATAACGAAAAGTTTTTGAATTAGGATAGGTAGATTTTCTCCTTGAATCTAGTGAAAAACTATCGGACTTACTGGCTAAATAGTGAATGCAATGTCTTGAACTATTCAGTAATTTAATAAATTTGTTCGAATAGCAATTCATTCGGTTTCCTTTCTAACATAGTTGGTTCTCATGATTATATTCATTTTGGCCCCAAAAAACTCTTGGTTTTTATGAGCATTTTAGAGAATTAAAAGCCTTGTAAAAAAAAAATCTCATAAAAGCGGCCTCTTTCACACTCATATAGGTGGCTTTCTTATTAAGAATATCCTGCTATATCGTTCTTGGAATTCCAAGGTATACGTGATTCATTAAAAGCCTTATGCTTATCCTCAATACGATGCAAGAACACTGCCCTTATCATAGGAGTATGCTGAAGAGCTTGTCTGCATAGTGTTGGGTATGCTGAAGAGCTTGTCTACATAATGTTCTTATTGACTACACTTAATTAGGTTGTCCCTTCGAACCTATATCTTGGTATCTCTAGTCAACTAGGTTGGGTTTTCGTGAAGATAACTCTTATCATGTAGGCTTTAGTCTTATTCCCCTCGATAAATTATTTATTTGCTTTCTCGTTAAGCCTTTTGTAAGCGGATCCACGAGATTCTCTTTAGAATTTACATAGTCCATTAATGTAACCCCATTTGAGAGCAATTGCCTAATGGTATTATGTCTTCGATGAATGTGTCGTGACTTATCAGTATACATTTTACTCTGTAACTCTCCAATTGCCGATTGGCTATATCAATATATGCATATTGTTGGCACAAGTTTTAGTCACATTGGAATATCCTCTAAAAATTATCGATGCCATTCTGCTTTTCCTTTACTTTATCTAAAGCAATAAATTCAAATTCCATAGTAAATCTAGCAATGCATGTTTGTTTAGAGGATTTCCATGATACCGCAGCACCACCAAGTGTAAATATATAACCACTGGTAGATTTTATATCCTTACAATTAGATATTCAGTTTGTATCACTATATCCTTCAAGTACAACTAGATATTTTATATAGTGCAATCCAAAATTTTGAGTATATCTTAAATATTTAAGAATTCTAACAATTGTTTACTAGTGGTCTTTTCCAGGATTACTCGTATATCTATTAAGTTTACTTGTAGAGTAAGCAATATCTGCTCTTGTGCAATTCGTGATATACATAAGACTTCCAATTATATGACAGTTTTCCAACTATGACATGCTTAAACCATTGTTTTTGGTCAAATGAAGGTTTACATCAACAGATGATTTGGCTATACTCCTGTCATCTGTGATAAATTTTTCAAGTACCCTTTCTATGTAATGAGATTGAGATAATACCAATCCGTCAAACGTCTTGAAAATTTAAAAACCCAATATAACATCTGCAATACCTAAATCCTTCATTTCAAACTTGTTAGATGACATCCTTTTAGTAGATTTAATAATTTCTTTATTACTACCAAGGATAAGCATATCGTCCACATAAAGACAAACAATAACATAGCTAAGGTTATTACTCTTAACATAAATGCATTTATCACACTCATTAATTTTAAAGCCATTTGAGATTATGTGTTTATCAAATTTCTCATGCCATTGTTTTGGTGCTTGTTTTAATCCATATGAATATTTTACAAGTCTACATACTTTCTTTTCTTGTCTAGGAGCAATAGTCCCTTATGGTTGCTCTATACAAATCTCCTCCTCTAACTTCGCACTTTGGAAGGTGGTTTTAACATCAATTTGATGTATTTTAAGATCATGCAATGCTATGATAGCAATTAACACTCATATGGATCTTATTCTTATGACAGGCAAATAAGTATCAAAATAATCAATACTTTCTCTTTACCTATACCCTTTAGCTATAAGCCTTATCCTGTATTTATCAATTGATCCATCAACTTTCATTTTCTTCTTGGAAATTAATTTATAACTTAAAGGTTTATTTCCAGGTAAAAGGTCTACCAATTACCAAATGTGATTTTGCATAATGGATTCAATTTCACTATAGCTTCTTTTCGTAGAGGTGCTTTAAGAGAAGACATTGCTTCTTTAAAGCTTTGAGGATCTTTCTCTAACAAATATGTTAGAAAATCAGAACCAAAAGTCTTTGCATTCCTTTGTCTCTTATTGCAACTAGTCTCATTTCTTTCGTATTTTTTGCAATTGAGTTTACTAGTTCTAGTGCCACGACTTCTCTTATGAGAACTTGTTTCATCTTTATCTTTACCTGGGAAAATACTTTAAAAAAAATGATGCATTTCGAGTTTCAATGATCATATTGATATTGATATCTAAAATGCTAGATTTATGCATAAGAAATCTATATGCACTGCCATTAGATGCATATCCAAAAAATATGCAATCAATAGGTTTGGGTCCTATTTTGACATTTTTAGGAATAGGAACCATTACTTTGGCTAGACACCCCACATTTTCAAGTATTTATAGGAAGGTTTTTGACATTTCCATGCTTTTATATAGGGTTTTGTCTTTCTTTTTATGCGGTAATTTATTTAGTATATAATTAGCAGATAATTTTACTTCTCCCCACAAATTTTGAGGTAAACCAGAACTAATTAACATGGAATTTATCATCTCTTTTAGAGTTTTATTCTTCCTTCTCGTAACGCCATTTGATTGAAATGCATAAAATGTAGTAGTTTGATGCATAATACCATGTTCAATACAAATTTGTGCGAATGGTGATTCATATTTACCACTTCTATTGCTTCTTAGCATCTTAATCTTTATGCATAGGTGGTTTTCTATTTCATTTGTATATGGGATAAACAAACCCACTTCCTCATTTTTGCTCTTAAGCAAATATACATAACAATATCTTGTGCAATCATCTATAAAAACAATAAAATATTTTGTTCTCCTCCAGTTTGAACATACTTTAAATCACAAATATCAGTATGTTTTAATTCTAGAGGTTCTGAACTTCTTTCAATTGTATGAAAATAAGTTCTTGTTAATTGTAATTCAACATATGTTTCACATTTATGACTTGAGTCAATATTGAATTTAGATAGTAAGTCTAAACTCATTAATTTGACTTAATCTACCATGCTATATATAAGAAGACTCAAGCATATAAGTGAAAGATGTGTTCTTATTATTTGATGAAACAATAATCATTGCATTCATTTTGAAGAGCTTTTCACTCATAAACTCTTTCCCTAGATAAATCCCATCCTTGGTGAGTATAAATTTGTCATATTCAAAGACCAATCTAAATCAATTTTGGCTTAATAAAGACCTAGACACAGGATTCTTTCTAATCTCTGGAAGATGCATCGCATTATTGAGAGTTAACTCTTTTTCAGAAGTCATCTTTAAAACAACTTTACTTTTCCCTCAAATTTGGAAGTGGATGAATCTCCTAGGTAGAGTTCTCCATCAGTTGACTCATATGAAGGTAACATGCTCTCATCACAACAGACATGACGTGTAGCCCCTGTGTTTATCCACCATGCCTTATATTTGATACCAAGTTTACTTCAGAGATAACTGCAAAGAAGTTCATTTCAAAAACATCTGAGGCTAGTTATCCACTTCGGTCACATTAGCTTGATGTTTTTTCTTAATATATCCTTGTGCCTTCTGACTATGACAATCTTTGATAGGTTTGCTGCACACATAACACCTGCCTTTAAACCTTTTGTAATGTATTTCTTGGCCCTCTTATTCATTTAACTTTCTTTTCTTGTTTAGTTGTAAGCCTTCTCCCACCACATGTGTATCAAACTCTATGGAATGATGTATGCTTTTCTTTTCAGATGATTGATTATCTGCTTCAATTCTCAATCGAACCATTAGATCTTCAAGTGTCATCTCATTCCTCGTGTGTTCAAGATAGTTTTTGAAATCTTTTTAAAATGGTGGTAATTTTTCAATGATTGTAGCCACTTGAAAAGATTCACTTAGTAAGATCCCTTTAACATGGATACCAGGTATGTTGACTTGAAGATCTTCAACTTGGGTTATCATATCCTTGGAATCAACTATTTTGTAATTTAGGAATTTCCCAACAATGAATTTCTTCATTCCAGCGTCGTCTGCTTTGTATTTTTATCCAAAGAATCCGATAGTTCCTTAACAGATTCTAACTATATAGATTGTATAATGTGTTTTCCAATCATTGAGAATGTAGTTTTTACATAAAAAGTTTGAATGCTTCCATGCATCGACTGCAGCAATAATTTGGAGATTCGTTTCTCTTTGCGAAAGCTTAGGAACTTCTTCACGAAGAACCTTTGCAACGTTCAATGTAGTGAGACGTGACAACATTTTTTGTTGCCAACGCTTGAAATTAGTTCCATTGAATTTTTCAGGCTTCTCTCCATGACTTACAAGAGTGGAGAATGATGTGGTTGCGATGTTTACTGGCATCTCAAATTTCTAGACAAAAATTAGAATATTGATTTCAAAACAAGTACAAAAGATATATATAAATTATTGCAATTTACCCAACATAAAAGTGTAGAAAAAAATTTGCAAACTGATGAAAACGATAAAAGTGTTAAATTTACACTATATAGAAAATGCAGACCATAAAAAAAAAATTACAAGAAATTACAGCACAAATAAAACAGTGTAGAATTTTTTTGTGCAGAAAATAGGGTGTAGGAATTTTCTATGCAGAAAAGAAAACTGCACAGAATTTTGACTGTGCACAAAGAAGTGCAAAACAGTTTTGTACAATATAAATAAACTCTGTAACAAAAAGCTATTAAAATTATACAGAAACAGTTTTTAAAAAAAAATATGAACTTATGTAGAATTTAAAGAGAATAAATAAGATAGAAATATGTTTGTGCTAAAAAAACACAACAATTTTTATGCAATACAAAAAATTACATAGTAGAGCAATGCAAAGTTAAACCACTACAGAGCTTAGTTTTACAAAAGTATTAATATTAATTGAATTCAAAGTTAACTTGATATGACACTTGACTAGTTCATTACAATTGATTTTAAATCATAAAACACCCAAATATATATATATTTCCAAAGCAATGCCCTACACGTGACTAATTAAAAAAGAGTGGATTAAAACAACATAACTTGTTCCAACATAAATTGCATAGAACTGATAACAGAGCAATATGAATAATCTGTGAAGGGAGATTCTATGTAGGAAAAATAATTTTTTTGATTTACAAAAATTTTTAAAACCAGAAATTTCCATGAATAATATAAATATTTTCGCTGAAATAGTGCAAAACAAAGTTTCCGTCAATGAAGAAAAAAAATTTATGGAACAATACAGAAACAACTTTTGATAGAAACAGCATACGAAATTTATCCCCCCTCCAAAACAAAAAACAAAGAAAAACATAATCATAACTAAGGAATTATAGAGAGAAAATTTGTCTTAAGATTATTGGAAAGGGCTACATGTTTGATGGCCTCTTCAACTCAACGTAATGATTATTTTACCAAAAATTAATAATAATTTATTTTCTACTTACTTACTTGAGCCTGTTGATGTTTGGCACGGTAGATTAGAACATGTGAATTTTGGCACTTTAAGAAGATTAATAAATTTAAATATTCTGCCGAAATTTAATTTTGACATTGAACATAAGTGTGAAACTTGTGTTGAAGTCAAAATGGCTAAAGCTTCATTTCATTCAATTGAAAGAAGTACTGAACCTTTAGAATTAATTCACATAAACATTTGTGATTTAAAGTATGTTCAAACTAGAGGCGGAAAATAGTATTTCATTACTTTTATTGATGAATGGAGAAGATATTGTTATGTATACTTGCTGCGAAGCAAAGATGAAGCATTAAAAATATTTATACAATATAGGAATGAAGTTGAGAGTAGCAGAAAGGTAAAAATGCTCAGAAGTGGTAGAGATGGTGAATATGATTCACCATTTGCACAAATTTGTGTTGAAATGGCATTTTTCATTAAACAACTACATTTAACGCACCTCAGCAAAATGATATTACTGAGCGTAAGAATAGAACCTTAAAAGAGATGATGAATGCTATGTTAATAAGTTCTAGTGCACCCTAGAATTTATGGGGGGAAGCCTTATTTTTGGTAAAGTTTTCTTTCAACAAGATAAACCATAAAAAATTAGACAAACTCCTTATCAATTATGGAAAGGTCGAGAACCTACCAATAAATTCTTAAGAGTATGAGGGTGTCTAGCTAAGGTCGAAATTTCTACTCCTAAAAGGACTATAATTGGACCTAAAACTATTGACTCTATATTCACTGGATATGCTTATAACAGTAGTGAATATCAATTTCTTACTCATAAATTAGATAATTCTAAGACACATGAGAATACTATTATTGAGTTTAGGAATACATCACTCTTTGAGAATATATTTCCTTATAAACCTACACAAAAATTAAGTTCCCTTAAAAGAACTTATGAAAGTGTAATTAGAAATGATCAAGACGAAGGGTCTTTGGCAAAAGGAAATGAAGATGAACCTAGATGAAGTAAAGGACAAAGACTTGTAAATCATTTGGTCCTGATTATCTAACATATTTCTTGGAAAAGAAACCTCAAAGTTTTAAAGAAGTAATGTTTAATCCTGAGGCACCTTTATGGAAAGAAGCCATTGATGGTGAGATTGAATCCATCATTAATAACTACACTTGGGAACTAGTGGATCTTTCACCAGGAAGTAAACCCATAGGTTATAGATAGATCTTTAAGAGGAAGATGAAAGCTAGTGGATCTATAGATAAATACAAAACAAGACTTGTAGTCAAAGGCTATAAACAAAATGAGGGTGTGGACTATTTTGATACATACTCACCTGTTATAAGAATAACGTCCATTCGTATGTTAATTGTTATCGTAGCATTGTATAACCTTGACATACATCAAATGGATGTAAACAGGGCACTCTTGAGTGCGAAATTGGATGAGAAAATTTATATGGAACAATA
Source organism: Sideroxylon spinosum (assembly GCA_003260245.2). Lineage (NCBI taxonomy): Eukaryota > Viridiplantae > Streptophyta > Magnoliopsida > Ericales > Sapotaceae > Sideroxylon > Sideroxylon spinosum. The sequence goes on along the minus strand of QLOD02000017.1, from coordinate 9,242,587 downwards.
CGAGGTTTTATGGTTTCAAACCAAGAAAATAAGGTATACAAACTTGTTAAGTTTCTTTATGGACTTAAACATTAAGTTTCCTTATGGACTTAAACATGAACCTAAGCAATGATATGAGATATTTGACAATGTTATGACATCAAATGGTTTTCACATTAATGAATGGAATAAATGTGTTTATGTGAAAAACGCTTTGAATGGATATGTCATTGTATGTTTTTATGTGAATGATATGGTTATCATATGTAGTAATAATGATGTCATTAAGGCTACTAAGAAAATATTGGTTAGCAAGTTCAAAATGAAAGATTTCGGTGTCGCGGATGTTATACTTGGTGTTAAAATCACCAAAACATGAACACCTGTTGATATGAATTTTTATCTCACAAAGAATACTAAAAATTGCATCATAATTAGAATATTTTCGGATAATAGGCAGTTTAATGTATCTCACAATTGAAATATTCTCGGATATTTTGGGCTGCACTTTTATTCGAGAATATTCCAATTGTGAGATACATTAAATTGCATATTATTCAAGAATATTGCAATTGTGCTATTAGATTTCTTGGATGTTTGCCTCACAGGATACAATGATCAAATGTAAATATAAGCAGCTCAACAATATATTTTCTCTACGAACCAAAATAATGTTTTGTACTCTCAAACTTTTCTAATGTGATAATGCAAATGAAAGAAACTTGAAATTGGATAAAGAAAAAGAAGAGGAAAATCTAATATGAAAGGATGAATTTTATAGAAATACAGTACCTGTTAGAAAGGACACTAATGGAACAACTACTTTTATTCATAGACATGCTTGGAGACGAAACCCTATTCAAAACAATGTAGTTTTGAACATTAAAACTACTTATTAGAATTACTCATCTTAAAAATTTAACTACTTATTAAAACTATGTCATTTTAATAAATTTCTTCATATTTAAATATGAGAATACTTTTTCAAGCGTATCATTTTGGAATCATTTTTCTCATTCATTACTTACTCATTTTGAGCAAATAAATATACCATGTTAATTTCCTAATGGAGTACACCACATTCATATAAATTATTGTCCCAATTGAAGAGTGGGCCATACTTTTATTTGGCTCACAAAATAGACAAAATTATCATTTCGTCTAACAAAATTACACTTACATAGTGTAGGGTAGTAATATAAATAGTGGTTTGAGACTTAAAAATAGACTGTTAAAAAAAGTAGTTTGACTTTTGCACTACATGTGTTGCAATTATTCTAGTTGCATGAGAGACACCGTCAAGGAGAATGAATCAATCGTGTGAACAAAAAGACTTATAAAGAGTTATGAAGTTGTAAGTGAGAATATGTATAACTGTACGAAAAATCGTGTAAAAAATTTTAGAATGTGTAAATTTTTCCATAAAAATTACATTTGATTTTTTAACTAATATATATCATATGGGTTTTCGTGATATTTGACGCCTTCCATAATTGTCTCACTTGCGTAAAAGTAGGGCTGACTCATATCTTATTACTTTCTTTTGGTGCATTAATAAATATGAAATTCAACTTTTGATAATGGGTGTGTTTGGAGTTGTATAAAATTGTATAAAAGTTAATATCTCGTGATTTATGCAATGAGTAAAAAAGTTAAATTGTATAGTCTCGTAATTCGTGTTTGTAGAGATTTATAGAGTTTTGTATTAGAATGTAGAACTTCAAACGGAACCAATTTACGCATGAGACTTGTTTTTTGTTTTATTTTTTTATTCTTTTAAATTGCAGTTGTTTATTTTCATTTGAGGGTGGATAATTTTTGTGGGTCTCATTGTATTGAATTTCACTCTTGAATTCTTACATTTTAATTATATTTGCATTTATTACAAATTGAGTTTGTCTTTTCAATTCTTACATGAAAATGAACAGCTAAAATTTTTAAAAATAAGAAAATATTAGAATAAAAATAGTAGGAGAGGCGGGTCTTCAGCCTAATATATAATTATGGGCAAAAGATCATCCGTGCAAAAAAAGTGGAAGGGGATATTTGGTGATGAAAATTAATTTGAAATTACTTTCAATGGATTTTATATTTTATTTTCCGATTAAGGTTATTAAGTACCAAAAGAAAAAAAAATACTTCAAAGAATATGGTTAACTTAAAACAATTAATACCTCATGATAAAAAAAAACCTAATTTTAATAAAAAAAAATTAGTTAATAGCTTGTTAAAATTAATTCCTTTCTGTTTTTTTTTTAACTTCATTTTTTCCAATTGAAAATCAATGCATTTTTGTTCAAGCTATGCCTTTCATTTCCTAAATGGAAAGGAAAAGAATGGGACATAAAGTCAAATAATTTTAACAAACTGATGGAACTTTTTTTTTTAACTTTACTTGGGAGAAGGTAGCCAGACAAACTGTAGTTATAAAATCAAACACAATAAAAGTGGTTTGTGACAGCGCAACATGTCCTCATTTTCTCTGGTAATCTTTTAAAATATATATATGGATGGAGCAAAGACAGAGAGATGGAAATAAAATAATTTATATATAAAAGCTTTTATGACTAATTTAATAGAAACATAATTTTTTATAAATGTAAATTAATTTTTTTAAACTTAGTATCTTTTATTTCATTTTGTATTTTTAATTTTTCCTTTTCCTTTTATTTTTCTCCCATAAATTTATTAAGTTGCAAACAAACCAAATGTCCATCTTAGTTTCTTGTTTTTTTTTTTTTTCCCGCAAATCATGTTACTTCTTTTCCTACCAAGATAATGTTGAGACTAATGATTATATATATTGGCCTAGTGTTCTAATTTACTTTTTTTTTTAATTTTCTTCTTTATTTATTTTTATTTTCTAGTGTGAGAGTTATTAAAGTCTAATATGAGAGGCTTTTGGTGGGGATTTATAGGACATGGTATAACTCCATCATCCATTCTTGGCAAAATGAATATTCTGTACCCCAAAAAGGAAT
>QLOD02000017.1:9208002-9219566 GCA_003260245.2 Sideroxylon spinosum | reverse complement strand
TATTATGTTTAAATTCATAATTATGTTGATTCTTGTTTATTCATGTTTTTAGTTAAATATTTTAAATTTTAATAAATATGTTAAAATAATTAATTTATTTCAAAATAATATTATATGGAATCAATTTCTAGCTAATAAATTCACGTAGAATCAAGTTCATATTTTTTCTCAATAACTCCATGTTTGTATTAAATATTCAGATTAAGTTCGATTTCTATTCTCGTATCATATATCAGGCTTATTTATAAGTATGAAAAAGATAGCATAAAAAAATAAAATACATAAATATGTTTTAACAAATCATAAATCAAAAATTGCTCATTATAAACTTAACAAAAAAAATTGGTAAGGAGTTGATAAAGTGATTTTATTTTTTTAAAATATGCTATGTTATGTTTTAATATTTATTATTGCATTTCAATGAAAATAAAGATAAATTTTTTGAAAAATAACTTCTCTGTTTGTGCCATTCTCCCTTCTTTTTTCTTTTTTTTAAATACTTCTAATATCTTCTCTGTTCATAATTATTTTAACCCTGCTTATCAAACATCAAATTTTTAATTCGCCTACTATTGTCAATTAAAATGAAGAAAAAGGCCTCGTTTTGCTAGAAAAAATTACTTTTTTTATTCTTTTGGTTTTATATAAATTTTTAATTAAAATTTAATTATCATCTTTTTGTAATTTTTAAGTATGTTGTTTACATTCATTAAAATATATATATATATATATATATATTACCGTACCAAAATCATGTTCATGCAGACCCACAATGTAGACAAGAATTGACGTCAAGTCTCGTCGCCACTATCATGTGTGGTGGATAGCTCTTTGAACATGTGGAGAAAAGCAAATCAGGTAAATTTCCAAGTACCTTAATCACCCACATCCGCAATGAAATGTTTCAGGGCATGGGATAGTCTTTACATTTTGTTTGAAATGATAACTTTATGCAAATTTAATTTTATCTTATAAAATTTTTTATTAATTTTTACATTTTTTTATAAAAAATTTATAAATTAAATTGGATAAAATTTTATAAATTAAATTTTGAAAATTTTTTGTTATTTAAAATTCAATTCAAAATAATAGAATTTGATGAGAATTTATTATCTTGTTAAATCATTTAAGTAAACGAATAACTTTATTCTCATGTATCATATTTATCATTTTTTTAATATTAAAGTTAAATTTGATATTTTTTATATTAATTAAATTTAATTTTTAAATTCAAATATATATTTTAAATACAGAATTTTTTTTATTAAATCGAATCAATTTATTTTTTATTTTAAAATAAAATTACACTCTAAAATATAACTTTTTATTTTAAATTTTGAAATTTCTTTGTAATTTAAAATTCAACTCAAAATAATAGAATTCGATGAGAATTCATTATCTTTTTAAATCATCTAGCGCCCGTTTAGAGTCTCAAAAAAACTAAAAGTATAATTTTTTAAAGTTTGAAATATAAAAAATTATTTTGAAATGAAGGCTAAATATTTAAAGTTTTACACATGACAAAATTTTAATGGAGAATCTTAAAAAAAGTTTGAAGTTTTGTGAAATTTTTTGGTACAAATGTTGGTACAAATATTAAAAAAAATGGGCCAAATTCGTTGGTACAGGATATTTTGACATGTTCCAATAGATTTTCAGAATTTTTTAAAAGAAATTGAAATTATTTAAAATTTGAAAAATGTGAAACTTTTCAAGTTTTTTAAACTTTTTTTTAATTTATTTGAGACTCCAAATGAACCCTTAAGTAAGTAAATAACTTTATTCTCATATATTATATTTATCATTTTTTCTATTATCAGTGTTAAATTTGATATTTTTTTATATTAATTTAATTTAATTTTTAAATTCAAACACGTATTTTAAATACATAATTTCATTTATTAAATCAAATCAATTTATTTTTTATTTTAAAATAAAAAATTAACTCTAAGGACCTATTTGGCATGACAAAAAAAATCAAAAAATTATAAAAATATAGTTTGAGAAATTTTTTGGTGTTTGGAGCACAGCCACCAAACCACTTTTTAAGGAATAAATATTGAAAATTTTTTACTTTTGTATTAACTTTTTGGAGAGAGAAATTGTCGAAACAATTTTTTTAATTCTATCAGAACGGTTTCCTATTAGAATTTTTGACCTTTGCATCAGTTTTTTAAAAAGAAAAACCGTCCAATCCGTGGAACAATTTGTGTCAGAATTTATTGAAAGTGATAAAAAAAAATTTTTGAAATTTGTAAAAAATTATTGGGATTTGTGAAATGTCATTGGATTTGTAAAAATCTTATTGAGATTTGTAAAAATTTGTTGGGATATGTAAATATATATATAATTTATAGAAATTTTACGAAATATAAGGAATAAAATGTATTAAAGAATTTTAGAGATTTTTAGATATTTTTAATATTTGCTATCATTTTTGTTTGCACTAAACGGACTATAAAATGTGAATATTCTTAAACGGAGGGCACAAGCTATTCGTGGCAATTCATTTTTAGTTTTATCGCATTTCTCTCTCTCACAATAAACCAGGATGCGAATCCTAATGGTCAAAACTGTTAGACTAAACCACATCAACCGTTTTGCTTCGGTTGTTTTGAATCATTGATGATTTAGCCCAGTGATTAACCGAGCCAAATTGATACTATTAGCATATTATCAGTTCATTTTGCTAATTTCGATTTTATACATTTTAGCTCCACATGTTTCATGAATGTTTAGAACTTTTGATATTTATGTTATATTCATTCAAAACCTTTCTATTAATTTTTGAGTGGTGATAATATTAAAGTAGATTTTGTTAATGACAGAGTTCCTTAATTATCTTTTTTAGTTATTGATAGAATTACTCTTCTCTATCATTTATCACAATCTACATTCTTCCTCCCTCATGATTTCTCTTTTTAAATCTCCCTTATTAATTTTTGTCTTCTCCTATTAATATCAAAGATCAATTAATGTCTTGTTTAATTATTTAAAAAATTATCCTCCTCTACTATTCTATCTAACCCTCCATTCCTCATTAGTTTCTCTGTCTCTCTCATCTTATCTGTTCGTCTCTATTTTTTATAAATATATATATATATATATTATTCTCTCTTTTTATCTTTTGGAAAAAATATCTCTCTTCAAAATATAGCTAAATCATAAATTTTTATTTTTAAATTAAAAATTATTCATGTGTCATTGAATTATAAAAATATTCAATTCGAAAAACATCTCTTTTCAAAATATAGTTAAATAATAAATTTCTTGTTTTAAACATAAAAGTATTAATGCATGTTTGAATGACTAAAATATATCTACTTATTTATAATATTTTATCGAATATATTTGAAGATTTGTTATTGGCATGGATTTTCTTTTTTTAGATTAATGAATTTTAATGCAACTGTACAAAAGAAAAATTTATACTACTAGAAATTTAGACTCATGTTTAATTGTGACTATGTCAATTTTTTTATAATCTATTCAAATAATGCTATCCTTTTTTTATACATAATATATATAATTATAGAAACTTTGAGATTTTGTTTGTTATAAAATTTTTCGTTGATAAAAAATAAAAATAAATAAATTTTCTTTTAAAACGGGAAATTTATTATGTAACTATATTTTAAAATGGATGTTTTTCAAAGAGAGTTTTTTTACAATTCGATGGCATATTAATAATTTTTAAGTTTAAAACATTTATTATTTAACTATATTTTGAATATATATGTTTTTTTGAAGAAATAAAAAAAAGAGAATAATATTTTTTTTAAAAAGATAGAGATGAATAGATAGAATAAAAGAGATAAATTAACGAGGAAAAAAGAATCTAGATTGAATAGAATAATAGAGGAGGGTAAATAATTACACGAAGATATTAATTAAGCTCTGGAGAGACAAAAATTAATGAGAGATAATTAATGAGGGAGATTTGTAGAAAGAGAAATTAATAAGTGGGGGAGAATGTAAATTGTGATAAATAATAGAGAATGGTAATTCTGTCAATAATTAAAAAGATCATTAATGTAGCTTTGGCATTAACAAAATTAGCTCTGGCATTAACAAAATTAGCTCTAGCATTACCGCCTAATTTTTTCATTTAAAAAATAACTTTTGAATAATTTACTATTATAAAATTATCTTTAAACCCTTAATATTGAAGAAAATTACCTTTATTTTTTTCTAAAATTTATCATAAAAATGACAAAATTTATTGATAACACTTTATACCCGTAGGCAATTTTTGTTTGCTACATCAGAACGTGGGAAAAGACCACCTAGTGAGGCATTTGACAGCTAATTGAGAATCCAGAAATTAAATCCTGACTTGATTCTTAATCCAATAGAATGAAGGAAAGTTAATGCCACGGGGGTGGTGGTATTATATATCCTCCACCTCTGGATTTGTTTCTCACCAAAATTTAAAGGTTCAAAATTATTTTCTTTATATCTTACGTCAAATTATATTTTTATCTCATTTTATATCTAACCAAAAAAAAATCTCATATTATATCTAATCCCACATATTATCCCATAATATTACTTATACACCATCATCTAGTCCCCAAAACAAACATAGCCTTAATGCGCACCATGACGGGGTGTGACACGATTTCCCCCGTAAAGGTCAGATCTTTATATACCTTGCTAGAAACCACAAATATCAGATCTTTATATACCCTGCTAGAAAATTAACAGATGCCCTACTGAATAAGAATTATTATTATTCACTTCTAATTGAATTTATTACATGTCAATAAAATCATGTATTTCAAATTTAATAGGTCTCTCCAATTCTAACCAATTGGTTTAAAGATTAATCTTTTAATATGGTATCAAAGTTTAGGTTAAGGACTATCATACCACTACACTAACTGTTTTAATACGGTATCAAATTTAAATTTGAAAATCTAAAAAGAGGGGAGAACTAAATTTAAAGGGACCCACTCCCTTTTCAACTCTTAATCTTTTGTTTGTGAACTATCATACTCAGTGCACCAATCTACCTTTTCACATACAAACGGATATCGTATATTAGAGAACACAAAATTATCCTGCATTAATAAAAACAAACCTCGTAAAGCTCCATATAAACCTTTCGTGCTAACACGAGTAAGCACGTTGAGGATTTGTCAATGGCGTTCATCGAACCAAAGTGTTATCAAGTTGGTGCAGACACTATCCAAAAAAAAAAAAAAAAAACAAACAAACAAACAAACTTAAATAAAAAGAAATTCCATGAAGGAAAATGGGAAAAAAATGACCACGTAACGATAAATCTGGTATTCATTATCTCAAGATTAAAAACCAATTCCTCACCTCACGATAAAGTTCCCGTATTTAGGAAATCTGAGTTGACTCACTTATTGAAGGATGTGGGAGCATAGCAATAATTTTTTTATATTTTTTTGAAAATACGAGAGTAATATAAAAGATAAAGAACAATACAATCTTATAAAGGGCATACTCAAGGCATTATAACATAAAAGAAAGTATGGGGATTGTCTACAAAAGATAAAGGGCATCTAAGGATGGAGCCATTAATTGGTTCAGGTGGGTTATAGTTCAGGTAAAATTTCAGCTCAAATTATTTTTAATACTAATATCATACAACATTTTAGTCCAATTATCTACAATCTAATTTAACATTCAGTTCACAGTCCAGTACGAAAATTTTTTTTAACTCAATTCGATACCTAGTCCAAGGCAAAAGAAAAAAATCTAACTCTGCCCTTGGGAGCACCCATACTAAAAGTAAAACAAACACTAAAACAAGCCAAGCCCAAGAAGCAAAGGTCTTGATAGTAAGGTATAAACTTAGAACACCTATTAGAAGAATAGGAACAACGTAACATTATCAAGGAGTAAAAATCAAGGATCTCATCACATACATCAACTTGGAATAGCCCAGGTCTGGCTCAACACACAAAAAAGAGTAGACAAAACAGTAACACCGAGGCTCATAAGCCAACAAAAAATGGTACAAGTAGACACAGACACATAAAATTGAGCTCAACTTACGATTTGCAAAAATTTTAGTCCTTTTAGCCTCTAGATGTTTATTAGGCCAATACAAATGTTCCGGCCTCCAAGGTTCAGAAATTTCTAGGTAGTAACGCTACTATAGAAGGACTTTGAGGTTAACAAAGATAATGATGAAGATGCAAACAATACACTGCACAGAATATATTGAGGCCATACAACAAAAGGAATCACTTCTAGGTAAAAGACATTACTGCCTTCTTTCTGAGCTTCTTGATGATCTTGTTAAAGAGGTCTCTCTTGACGAAATCAAGTCCATAGTCTTCTCTTTACCTAGCCATAAAGCTCCTGCCTTGATCGATATATGGCTTATTTCTTCAAAGAAACTTGAGACATAACTGGTATGGCACTCTTGCTATTCAATCCTTTTTCAATCTAAAAAACTCCTAAAAAAATCAATGCAACTGTAATAGTCTTTATTTCGAAGATTCCAAATTCAAGCATTATGTCAGACTATAGGCCTTCTCATGCTATTCTACAATCTATAAATGTATTTCCACAATTATAGCTAACAGGCTGAAGAGTATATTGCCTATTATTATTAGCCCTTCACAGACAGCATTCGTCAACGAAAGGTCCATCTCAGATCAAGTTTCACTCATGCAAGAATTGGCAAGGAATTAGCATAGGACTGGAACATCCCCAAGAAGTGCACTTAAGATTGATATTGCTAAAGCATTTGATTCAATTTGTTGGAAGCTTGTACTAGAAATTCTAAATGCATTACAACTGCCCCATCCAATTTAGAAAGTGGATTGAATCTTGCATAACCTCTCCAAACTTTTCCATTTTCATTAATAGTGCTTTGGAAGGATTCTTCAAATGTGCAACAAGGCTGAGACAAGGTGACCCCATCTCCCCTTATTTATTTACTCTTGTTATGGAATTTTTCCCTAGACTTTTGCATAAGTATATTAAGGAATGGGATTTTTACATACCATCCAAGATGCAAGAATTCGGAAATCACCCATCTTTGTTTTGTAGATGATCTATTTATTTTGTGCTATCCTAATGAAGCTTCTTTCACAATCATTAAGGAAACTCTCATGGAATTTCATAAGTACTCTGGTTTTCTTCCTAATAAGGCCAAGAGTAAAATATATATAGCAGGTGTCCCTAAAGAGAAAACAGATATTATGTAAGAAACTATGACTAATCTGCCTGTAAGGGACTCTACTTGCGGGAGGTGAAGCAGAGAGCAATGCCTTTCGTCCCATATCGCCTGGATAGTGGAAGAAAATGGCATATATGTAATATTTGACATCAATATAGAAAACAGCGTTTTAAAATCATGAGGGCACTGGATTCAATGAGAACTCCAGGGTTAAGCATGCTTTAGTGAGAGCAGTACTAGGATGGGTACCCTGCTAGAAAGCAGCTAACCAAGCCCAGAGCAGACAATATATGTATTGTATTGATACGGGTCGTTACAGATGGCATCAGAGCCAATATCCAATTGGAAGTGTGGGACCATATGTGGACCCCTTGTGCAAGAGACCTGCTTGTGAGGGACTTTGACTATGGAAAAGTAAAGCAGGGAGCCACGTGGGAATGCATGTCCTGTATGTAATGTTCGACATCAATATAGAACAACGCGTTTTAAAACCATGAGGGTATTGGGTTCAATGGAAACTCTAGGGTTAAGCGTGCTTCGGTGGAAGCAATACTACAATGGATGACCTCTTGGGAAGTAGCTTATCAAGCCCAAAGCAAACAAGTCGTTACATATTATGTTCCGTCCTTGGCTTCCAATGAAGTAATCTACTGGTAATGTACTTGGGAGTCATTTTGATCTCCAAAAAGCTTAGCTACAATGATTGCACTGAACTCATGGAGAAAATGCTCAAAAGAGTAAAAAGTTGGGCTAATAAATCTCTATCTTATGCTAGCAGATGGCAACTGATCAAAGCTGTACTTCTTAGTATATGAATTTATTGGTCCCCGTAATTTATTTTACCAAAAAAAAGTATGTAATGCAATGGAACAAATCATCAGAAGATTTTTATAGTCAAAAGCTGAATTGAAAGCTTATGGTACCAAAATTTCTTGGGATAATATTTGCAAACCAAAATCCGAAAAAGGGTTGGGCGTTAGGAAGCAGGATGAATGGAACTAGACAACTATGCATAGGCATGCATGGAATGTTTACTCAATCTAAGCCTCTCTCTGGACCTTATAGTGTAACAAACATTTGTTAAAAAGGCAAAGACTTTTTGCAAACAAAGATTCCTTCTAATTGCTCCTGGACTTAGAGAAAGCTTCTCAAACTTAGGGAGATTGCCATCAAGATTTTTGGGTACAAAATTAGGAATGGAAGTCGTGTGTCTCTATACATAGTAATCGGCACCTCTTAGGGCCACGCACTCACAGATTTGGACAAAGAGTTATTTATGATTCAGGCATTCCTAGTAATGCCAAAGTCTCTGCTATCATTACAAATGGTACATGGTCTTGGCCAATCCGAACTACTTGTGAGATAGCTGAAATTGTTTCAAACAATCCATCTTACCTTTCGAATAGCTCCCAACGAGATAAATTCATTTGGACAGTATCTAGTAATGGTATTTATGCAGCGGCTTCCTCGTGAGCTGCTATTAGACAACTACAATCAGCTATCTATTGACAAAAGCTGTTATAGTTCTCTAAACATGTCCCATGACATAGCTTCATTTCTTGGCTTGCCATTCATGGAAGATTAAACACCTTTAGCTGTAATGCAAACTAGGGGCTAACTAATAATTCTTATTGTGTTTTATGTAACTAGAGTAATGAAAATTCTATTCATCAATTCTTTACTTACCTTTTTCTGATGAATTATGAACAACTTCATGTCACTTACATAACATCCCAAGGTAGAAACAGAACTGGACAAAAGAGACTTAATGGGTGTTGGCGAAGTTTGGTAGGAAAACCTTTGCAAATTCAATATATAAACTTTCTTGGACAACTACTATTTATCATATATGGATTGAAAGAAATGTAAGAGTCTTCAAAGGTATCTTAACTCCTATCGGCAGCATTGTCCAAGTTATTAAGCAAAAAGTTCAGCTAAAGAGCTACTTAATTTAGGATTGTCAATGTATAACTGGGAATATTATTTTATGTTCAAAATAGGGGATTCTTAATTTTATATTAAAGTAAATAGTAGTTAGAGCTATGCTTTTGTATACCAGAAGTATGTCCTTTATATACTTGTATATTTTCTTCCATTAATTCAAATTATCTTACTTACCCAAAAAAAAAAACTCTCTTTTAGGTAGGACTCTATGATTTCTCCTAAAAGAAAACAAAATAATGAATTAATTCCATCTAAATTCTTGTCACAAGAAAGATGTTTTCCATATTTTTGATGATTTACACGAGACACATTAGGAAAAATAAAAATATAAAGAAGAAATTTCACAAAGAAAGACTTAGGAAGGCCAGTGTTACACACTCTAAAAGTTAGTTCAAAACCCTAGAGAACTACTCTAAGCCATCCTTTTTGATATACAGAGCCTTTGAGGCTGTAATAAAACTACTCTACTACCACGGGAGGGCCAAGCCCCAAGCCTCTCCCACCAATGCCCACCTTCCCAAAATAAAATTATAAAAAAATTACAATATTTATATAGGATTTTCCAATGAAATTATATAGAGAGAAAAAGATTGACCCCTCTCTAAATATCATTCTCCTCTTATACTCCTTGTACAAAGTCTAGAGGTTTTAGGCGCCTCCTAATTTGGGGTGAGCACAAGATATTATGTTTATCCTTACACCTTTAGCAAAGAAATGCTTATAACATGTTGTAAACTCAAAATCTCCACAAAAAACTCAAATTCAAATACCCTACTTGTTATAATACTTAATTTAAAATCCACAAAAAACAACTATCAAGTTTTTTTTTTTTTTTTTAATAAAAAAAAACACAATAACAACAAAAACAAATTTTGTTTCTTAAAATAAAGGCAGTAGAGATTAAACAATAAATGAAAAATAATAAAATAAAACTAAACAATAAAACAACAAATTAAAATGCAATTAATTGATATAACACATGCATGTAATCTATATGTAAAATATATATCTATATAATATTTCACAACGATTGATGGGACATTTGTCGTATGTGACGACTGGACGGAATGAGAATGGCTGGGTAAAGGGCTAAAGTGGAAGGCACTCTTTCCCACATGATCTCCATTCCTGGGTAAAAAGTTTAAGAAAATGTACGTGACCTCCTCTGAATAACCGTGTGGGTCCCAACTCTCCCTCAAATTTACTCTCACCAATTTCGGTGTTTAATACCATATTGCCATTGGTTTCCTACTAATCGGTGACAATGTCAAATTTTTAATTTAAGGAAATTAAAAAATTTAAATGTGATATATTTTTAATCGTTAGATTTATTTAATGTTTAAGATTATTTTTATTTTCCTCTCAATTTTAGTTATCTTTTTGATCAATTTATACGAAAATACACTCTCTTACTCTTTTCATATTTTGTTAACTTTTCTGTAAATATTTTTCAAAATGTTTTTTTTTAATGAAAGCCTATTAGACAGGGTTTAAAAAATATTTAAATTAAAAATTAAATTTTAATATATTTAAAACTTAAAATTTTAAATGCATATATTTTTATACTCTTTGTGTCATCCATATAATAAAGAAATTAAAGAATTTAAATTTGAGATATTTTTAACCATTAGATTTACTTAATGGTCAAGATTATTTTCTGTTTTCCTTTCCATGGAAACAGACTCTCTTACACTTCCCATATTTTGTTGAATATTTTTTTTGAATATTATAATATAATCTTAAACATTTATTAATCACCGTATAAATATTTAAATATCTTTTAATTAATGATTTTTATTTTTATAGATTATTTTTATAGTTTTTCATGTAAGTTTATTTTATAAATTTACATTTGAGCTATTTATAGATTAAATTACATTTCTGGACATTTAGGCACAATTAATTTTTAGGGGTTTGTTGGTTTTTGTTTAAAATATATGAATTTTTTTTTTTATTTTTTCTTTATCTATCAATTTATATTTCTTGAAAGAGGGTCTCTCCTTGGAGACGACAGTACAAATTTCACAGGTGTAATCATTTATTGCGCATTAATTGACTTGTTATATTGACTAAATATTGTCCGTACTTAAATACACAAATAAAATTTCATTTGTAAATAGTTTAAATGTAAATTTGTTTTATAAATTTACATAAAAAATTATAAAAATAAAAAATCACTAATAAAAAAAACTAATGTATTTATAGTAAAATTTTATTATTTATTACAAATGACTCTGTTTGGAGTAATATAAAATTCTAAAAAAAGGTGAAAAATATTGAAAAACTCTAAAGTTATTAACTTTTTATTTCATTGCATGAATTACGAACCCATAACTTATCTTATTTTATTTTATTTTATCTCACTTTTTATCACTTCAAACGCACATTATCACATTTTTAAAAATATTACAAACATTTTCAAATATGTACGCTTTTACATTTTTGTGTTGAATTT
>QLOD02000017.1:9174126-9185688 GCA_003260245.2 Sideroxylon spinosum | reverse complement strand
GGCAATCTCAGCAACGTGAATGTATAACTTTCTGGGATTGTAATCTTTTGGCACATATATATGGTATCTAATTTTTTTTTATTTTTATTTGTATTTTTTTGTAATTACGAGCATGTTCACAGAAGGCATATGAGAGTAATTATCGTATATATATAGTTGTTTTGGATGTAGACGAACTTGTTTGAATTAGTTTAATTATATCATGTTCACAATACGATGATCCGATCATCTGAAGTCTTCTCATTTTTGCCCCACTTGCTCAACTCAAAAATAGAGTAACTAGTCCGTCAATTATCTCTTAGTTGACAACGTTGCAATTTTGGTCGCATCTTCTGTTTGGGTTTATAATCTTGTATATTCATGTTTATGCATAAATATTTTAAAATTTAACAAACATGTAAATTAATTAATTTATTTAATAATTGTTTTGAATTCATTTAAGATAGTCAATCTCGAGGGGGGGCTTGGAAGAACAAAATTTTGTAAAAATTTAGATAAAGTATGTTGCATACTAATTTTTTGGCATTTGAAAAGTGAACCCTAACTTGAGGCTTATTTGGCGGAACAAATTTTATCGAAAATCGTTGAAAACTTTTGAAATTCTCTATTATATTTTTTTATTTTCTTATGTTTTTAAATTTAAAAAAAAAAGTTCAGTATCTTTTTAAAAAAATTATATAGTTAGAATTTTGTTAATCGAATTGGTAAAATTTTTTTTGAGATGTTAATACAAATTCTTAAATTATCAAATGATATTTATTTTTTATATTTTTTGTATACCATTCCGACAAAAAGTGTTAAATTGTTCCGACGGTTTTCTATTATTACATTTTATCCAAACGGTTGACACAAACGTCAAAAAATTTTAACGTAAAACCGTTTCGATAGAATTAAAAAAACTATTTTGACGGTTTTTCTATTTAAAAAATTAACAAAAAATCAAAAAGTTTTACTATTCATGTCTAGAAAACGAGGTTTGGTGGCTGCGCATCAAACGTCAAAAAATTTCTCAAATTACATTTTTTGTCCTTTTATGTTTTTTTGGCCGCACCAAATGGACCCTTATTGATAGAAATTGTTTGAACATGGTTATGATTCATTCAAAAGGATTTTATGTGTTGTGTCAGGCTTTTGAACTGATAGAATTTGTCCAAACATAATTGAATGATCCGTTCAAAAGTTTTTGGTCAAAAAAATTATCAAAAGGTTTACAAAAGTTAATAAAAGTCTGTACAATTAAATTTTTAACATAAATACACTGAAAATGAGAACGACTAAAAGTTTATTAAAGTTTGTAATATTTTTTTGTAAAATTTTAGCGGTCATATACCTTCCAGAGTTAGCATATTTATGTCTTTGAATTTTTTTATATATAATATAAATTATAGTTATAGATGGATCGTATTATTGTGCCGTGTGGAGTACTGTTCGATCTTTGTCATGCATTTAACAGTTCTATTCAGTTTTTAGGAGATGCCCAAATTGAAGGAATTATTTCAATTACATTTCTCAAAAATGAAATAGAAAAGTTAGTTGTAATGCCAATTTGCGAAGCTGAATAATGAATGAAGCATAAAGAAAGGGCAATACCATTTGTGTTAATAACCTTAGTCAAGAGCAGATGGGTTGGTAACGTTGTTTTGGTAGTTAATCTTAACAGCTCACTCAATGAAATATGGATGTTTCAAATTATGTTTCGTATTCATATATGATACGTATCACATACATATGTTTTTAGGACACTTCTTGATACTTGATGCAGTGGCGTATCCAGGATTTTATGACACTAGGGTCAAACCAATGAGCATAAATTTGTAGTTGTATGTAATGTACTGAAAGGTAACAAAAACAATAAAATAATGACCAAAATGATATAATTATGTCTAACATATAACCAAAAAAGGGATATCAATCAATTACATATCACTTCCCACCTGAAACTGACCACGTCGATTTTTCATATTTTGAAATCGGTTCATGATAACTTCATTTGAAATGCTATCAAAAATATCTTTCTCAATATACACAATCAAACTATCATGCATCCATTGATCATCCATCCGGTTACGAAGTCGATTCTTTATAATTTTCATAGCAGAAAAAGCCCTCTCAATTGTAGCAGTCGAAACAGGTAAAACTAATGCCAACTTCAATAGTTTGTATACCAATGGATACCCTATATCTCTTCGAGTCTCGATCATCTTTTGAGCAAGATCACTAATTTCTTTTAAATTTCAAAACTCAAAACTAGAGCGCACATCAATGATGAAATTTTCAAGTTGATCAGAAAGTGCTAAAAGTTTAATACCCGAGAAGTCTTTTAGGTAAAATTCAGCAAAGCGCTTCAACTTTTGCTTGTCAAAACTTGCAAATGAGTTGGATGGATTTAAAAAATAAATTAGGGTAGGGTTTTGAAAGTAGAAAATTTTACCTTTTTTTAAAGTTTTGCTTTCTTTCCCAAATCCCAATCAACAGATTGTGCCTTATGGAAGGAGAGAGTTTTCTGGAAGTTATTCATGGTGTAGGGACCGTGGGGTAGAGAGGGAGGGAGAGGGAAGTGAGAGGACCGTGTGGTAGAGAGAGGGAGGGAGAGAGTGAAAAGGAGATGGGGGGATCGTGGGGTAGAGAGGGAGGAAGGGAGAGAGAGAGAGAGAGAGAGAGAAGGGTAAAGTTGACCGTGGGAGGGGGGAAATCTGAAAAGTTAAGGATGGATTTGGGGGGGGAAGGGAGGAGAGAGAGATATATATATACATATATATTTATATATGTGAGATAATAAAGTAATTTTTAGTGTGGAAATCATGGATGGAGAAAAAAATCTGTAAAATGGGTGTATGTTTGGCATAAAAGTAGGGGCAAATTTTATAAATTATTTTAGGTACTAAAACAATTTAATTTAGAAATATTTATAATAGGGGAAAAATTACAAAAAAACCTAAAAAATTATACCATACCTTACAAAAATTTTGCTCTCAATGGGGTCAATTGGCCCGCTTGTCCCAACATAAATCCGCCATTGACTTGAGGGATACATTACGTGTTGTGTTTTATTATTTTATTATTTTTATTTTAAATATTTAACCAAGAGAAATCTGAATTTAAAAAATTGAAATTTCTAAAATTATAAAATCTTATATTTTATAATTTGTTATGTTTTGTATATTAAATTACTTCTATCGTGGATGTTATATTCACATATATAGTCAATAAAAAAATAAATTTTATATTTTTAGTCGTATTTCTACTGTATTCATATTATTTTTAAAAAATAAAAAATAAATAAACAATGTGCTTGTTTTTGTAGCGGTATTGTATCATTTCCCATACTTCTTAAGTCTCACCTCAGTTGTTCCACTTTAAGCTCAAATTCTCAGATCTATGACATAAGTATTAACCTCAATGAGTTGTTCGTGAATATAAATGAGTTGTTATTCGTAAATATAAATGAGTTGAGCCGTTTATATTTAATAAATTAGCATAACATTTTTGTTTGAGCTCCTTTGTTAAATTTGATTGATTTAAAAATAAAATTTTAGTTTTTTTTTAATAATAAACACAAATCGGCATGTTAAATGAAAATTTAAGGGTAAGGTTGATAATCTATAGACACAAAATAATTTTTAACAATGTTGAAAATCATAAATTTATTTATTTATTTTCTAAACATATTTGAATACATCAAATTAATGTTTAATGAACCTTACAAATTTACTTATTGTATCCAAAAAATATCCAAGATGAATAAAATATTGAATAAATTGCACTAATTATTGCCACAATTTAATGAAAATTGAGACAACTCCCTTTGCATTTTAGAAATTACAATACACTTCCTTACATTTTAGGTTTGTTTTCAAATTTCCCCTTAATGTTTGTAGACCATTCATGGATTTTTCTTACCTTGACAAAAAATACTGGTAACACCCTTTTGCTTGATAATTTGACTAAAACAACCCTTTTGTCAAAACTCTTAAAACTTTTCAATTTCAATTTTTATTCCACCCCTATTTCTTTCATTTCCCTTGGGGGTGGGAGTGGCATGACATTTGATGTTGGCGTAGTGATTATCCGATTTGAATCGTTTAATTAAAATTTAACGGTCTAAATATATTTACATATTTTTTATATTAAAAATTTATAAATATTTTTAAATCCTTGATTTTTATTTAGATTGAAATTGTCACCGACTGACAGAACCTTTACTGTCAACGCCACCCTCTTATTTGCTCTTCTCCCATTTTCTTATCACTTGCCTTTCACAATGATTGAATAGCACACTTAAACACAAATTACTAGCACCCAGGAGATGTAACCATTCTGTAGACCTAACCATAAAGGTCTGCATTTTTTATTTAATATCAAAATTTTGGACGATTTCATTATGTTGACATAACCATAACCATAAAGGCCTGAGCAAATTCTATGGTTTATTTGTTAAATTTAATAAAAATTAATATGATGAAAACAATCATCATTACCCGGATCTTATTCACGTTGAATCATCAAGAAAAACAAATTATTACGGAAGCGTACCTGGATCCATGGTTGTAATTTTGTGGTTCTTGATCTTTCAAGTCAATACAACGGCTTCTTTTCTTAATTCTCTCTGATGATGGGATATCAGAGTGATAAGAAAACCCTATGTATGACATGGGGACCATTACCTATTTATATTAACTGTAAAAGCTCAACTTCTATTTGACCCATCATAAAATAGAAATATAGGCTCAGATATCTACACATTATTAAAGCCCATACAAAATGAGATGTTATAAACCCCAAAACTTCAAACCTTATCAGATCACTTTAATGGGGTTAAACTTTTATGATAGCCTATGACACACAATTAATAACATACTGGCCCACAATTGATTATTTTTCCAACAATCTCCTACTTGGGCCAAATATGTTAGCTTACAGTTGTGCATTATAACCTTATGAGCTCAAAATTTGCTACCATTACCAAACATCTCTGTACAATCTGGTCCATCAATTATGTCAATATAGAATTAAAGCGGTCTTCGTTATATGTATCATAACTAAACCAATCAATAGTCATGCATATCAATATATTCAATGACATAGATCAAGTATGGATGTGTAGCATGAAAATTACATGTAATGTGATCTAAACATGCTTATTTCCAACTAGTCCAACTTTATTCTCTAGTGAGATCACAATAAATACATTCAGAGTGCAAATAAATCATAATTTATTCTGCAGAAAATAAATCCATAAAATGTGTTTGCAACTGAAAAGCATCCAAAAACAAACTCCCACTAAACCAATATATCATCAAGTAATATAACACTCATGTCAGCTATGTGCTCATGAAAGACCTTGGGTGGTAAGCCTTTAGTGAGCGGATCCGCAATCATGGAGTTTGTACTAATATGCTCTATAAACACCTGACTACTCTGAACTCTCTCCTTAACAACTAGGAACTTGATGTCTATGTGTTTAGACTTCGAAGAGCTCCTGTTGTTATTGGAATATAGCACAGCTGACTTATTGTCACAAAATAACTTTAATGGTCTTTCAACATTATCTAAAATTCGTAACCCAGTGACAAAGTTTCGCAGCCATATTCCATGATTGGATGTCTCATAACAAGTTATGAACTCCGCTACCATTGTGGAAGAAACTATGAGTGCCTGCTTAGCACTCCTCCAGGATATAGTTTCTTCAGCCAACAGGTAGATATAACCTGATGTGGATCTCCTACTATCTTGGCATCCAGCAAAATCAGAATCAGAAAACCCAATGATCTCCAACTGATTTGATTTTCTATATGTGAGCATGTAATCCTTTGTTCTATGTAAGTACCTCATAACTCGTTTGGCTGCTTTCCAATGATCCATCCCAGGATTGCTTAAATATCTGCCTAGCATTCCAACAATGAATGCTATGTCCGAGCATGTACAAACTTGAGCATACATTAGACTCACAACAGTTGATGCATAGGGAATCTTCTGCATCTCCTTAATTTCAAGGTCATTTTTACGGCACTGATTGAGACTAAATTTATCTCCCTTAGCGACAGGGGTGTCACCGGGTTTACAATCTTACATGCCAAATCTTTTAAGTACCTTATTGATATAAGCCTTTTGTGATAATCTAAGAGTACACCGAGAGCGATCTCGATGTATCTGGATCCCTAATACAAAAGATGCATCACCAAGATCTTTCATTTCAAAATTCATTGATAGAAATCTCTTGGTTTCATGCAATATGTCTATATCATTTGTGGCAAGCAATGTCATCAGCATATAAAACCAACAAAATATACTTACTCCCACTGAACTTATGATACACACAGTCATCCACAGCATTTACCTCAAAATCAAACGAGATAATTACTTGATGAAATTTGTGGTACCACTGATGAGAAGCTTGTTTGAGTCCATAGATGGATTTCTTTAATCTGTAAACCATATCCTTTGGGTTTTCCAACACAAAGTTTTCTGGTTATACCATATAGATCGTTTCATCAACGTCACCATTAAGAAACGTCGTCTTAACATCCATCGATGTAACTCAAGATCAAAATATGCAACAAGCGCCATAATAGTTCTGAAAGAGTCTTTCGTAGAAATCGGATAGAAAGTATCTTTGAAGTCGATACCTTCCTTTTGAGTAAAGCCTTTTGCTACAAGACGAGCCTTATATCTTTCCATATTACCTTTCAAATCCCTCTTGGTTTTAAATATCCATTTACAACCAATGGATTTCGCACCTTCTGGTAATGGAACAAGATCCCAAACTTTATTGTCTTACATAGACTTGTACTCCTCATTCATAGCATTAATCTACTTTTGAGAGTTGGAACCCTGCATGGCTTGATGAAAGTTGATTGGATCATCTTCCATCATTCCAATATCTTCCTCATGTTCTTGGAGAAATACTATATAGTCATCTGGGATAGCACTTCTTATTTCTCTCGTGGATCTCCTTAGTTCTTGAGGTTGTAGATTTTGTTCTTCTAGAATAATTACCTCATTCTGAATGGAGGTTCTTGATTTCCTTCTTGATCAATGACAGGTATAGAAACCTGTACATTATCATAAACAATAGTAGGGTTCAAAACCGATTTCTCCTCAAAGACAATGTCTCTAACCTTATTTCTCTCCCCAAAATCAACATCCTCAAAAAATGTTGCAGTTCTCGTTTCAAAAATTGACCTAAGTGTGAGATCATAAAATTTGTAGCCTTTAGATCGCTCAGAATAACCAATAAAGTAACTGCTCACTGTTTTGGAGTCCAATTTCTTTTCATGTCGCTTATAAGGCATTGCCTCAGCTGAACATCCCCAAATGTGAAAATACTTTAAACTAGGCTTTTTGCCTGTCCAAAGCTCATAAGGTGTTTTAGCCGCTGCTTTAGTTGGTACTCTATTAAGAATAGAAGCTGCAGTCTTTAGTGCTTCTTCCCAGAGTGATTCTGGTAAAGTAGAATGATTAATCATACTCCTTACCATATCTTTTAGAGTTCTGTTCCGTTTCTCAGCTACACCATTCATGCTAGGAGACCCTGGCATGGTGTACTGTGGAACGATTCCACATTCCTCTAGGAATTAGCAAATAGTCCTGGATGTTGTTCTCCTGAATCGTCATATTTGCCGTAGTACTCACCACCACGATCAGATCTGACGCTCTTAATCATTTTGTTGAGTTGATTCTCAACTTCAGCTTTAAAATCTTTGAACACGTCCAGTGACTGAGACTTCTCATGAATGAGATATAGGTACCCATAGCATGAGTAATTGTCTATGAATGATATAAAATATTATTGACCATTCCAAGAAGCAGTAGGAAATGGCCAACAAATGTCCGTATATATCAATTCTAAGACATCTGAAGTTCTGTTAGTACCTAATCTCTTAGTTTTAGTTTGTTTTCCCTTAATACAATTAATACAAACATCAAAGTCTGAAAATTCAAGGGAATCCAAAATTCCATCAGACACAAGTCTCCCAATTCTATCTTTTGAGATATGACCTAATCTTATGCCATAATAATGCTGAATTTTCTTTATTTAATTTGCGTTTAGTACCACGTGATTCCACATGCAAGGTTTCATTATATGATGCAACAATATCAAGCAAATATAGGTTATCATATGCACTCAATGAACCAGTACCAATAACATTTGAATTTAATGAAAGACTAAATTGATTGTTTCCAAATGAACAATAATATCCAGATTTGTCCAACAAAGAAACAGAAACCAAATTCCGTCTAAAAGACGGTACAACGAAAGTGTCTTTCAAATCCAAATAATAACCAGTTCCTAACAATAACCTAAAAGTGCCTATTACATCAACTTCCACCGATTTGTCATCTCCCACAAAGATGTATCTTTCACCATCATTTGGCTTTCGGTAGCTCAGGCAACCCTTTCTTTGCACGCCAAGCATGATATTTGGCACAATCCTTCTTCACATGTCCAGTCTTATTACAAAAGAAACAGCTCTCATTATTTTGCTACGGTTTCTTTTGGGCTGGACCCTTAGTTGCAGTTTCATATTCTTTCTTTCTTTTCTTGTCCTTATCTTTAGAGGTGCTTGCCAAGTGAAAACTTTCAGTTTTGTCTTGCTTCAACCTTTCTTCCTCTTGCACACAATACGAAATAAGCTCATTTAGAGACCATTTCTCCTTCTGGCAGTTGTAACTGACCTTGAAGTGATTGAATTGTGCAGGAAGCGAGATTAATACCAAATGCACGAGCAAGTCATCAGACAGCTCAAGCTTTAGTTTCTTAAGTTTTGAAGCAATACGAGACATCTCCATGATTACTCCTTTATGTTCCCTTTGCCTTTATACTTCATTGAAATCAAGCTTTGCAAAAGCGTGCTTGTTTCAGCCTTATCATTTTTCACAAAACACTTCTTAATTTCGGTAAGGAATTCCTTGGCATTAGTTATCCCTTCAGATACTGCGCCCCTAAAGGCTTCTGGAATGCCGCGCTTAATGATCATAAGACTCATGCGATTTGAGCGATCCCACTTTTCAAAGTTCTTCCTGTCATCAGTTGAACTTTCATCCGTAAGAGAAGCAGGTTGCTCAACCCTAAGTGCAAGGTCTAGATCCATGCAGCCAAGAACAATCAATATGTTCTCTTTCCAATCCTTGAAGTTTGTACCATTCAGTATAGGAATTGAATTTATGTTGGCAGATATGGTAGTAGCAGACATATTAACTAAACAGAGAATAAAATAACCAAAATAAATAATTAATTAATTAAAATAATCATGCTCACATCAATATACATAATTAATAATCAATAAATTCCAATAATGGTAAATCCCATCTCAAGATACCCAGCACAATATTAATATCAAGTCTTTGGACAGTAATATTAATTGTAAATGGTACTCTTGTTGTAGTGATCAAACACTGACAATAACTCCTGTTAAATAATAAATCCATCTTTGGATTGACTTACTATTCACATCGAAACCTAATAATTGTCACATGTTTATCACCACAGGTGTGTATGTAATTCGGCCAAATATTAACTTTCCTTTGGGCCGGCCAATATTCGCATGAATTGCAGACACTCAACCTTCTAATATTCAAAAATAAAAAAATTTCCACAAGAGAGGTTGCTTTGGCAATATGTTGTTTCAATTAATTTATTGTTGAATATTGTATACCCAAAAATAATAATACCGAGATTTGAATTTAAATTGATTCTTTAATTAGTTCTATATTATTATAATCCAAAATATATATATATAAACTTAAAAAAACTTAAAAAAACTGTTAAAGAAACTTAAAAAAAAGGAAAAAGAAAAATGGAGCCTTAAAATTAAGCCGCGCGTGTTCTGGAATTGCAGTCACCATGAAACATTAAAGAGTTCTGGAACTGGACCCTTTTTTTTTTATTTTAATGCACCGTAATCCAAGTCAATATGCTTTTCTAACCAAGACTTTGCCTGAAGCCGCAAACCACAAAACTTTTGCTCTTATATATATATATATATTACTTTGTTTACATCAGTGAATGAACTTAATCCATGGAAAAGTCTCCGAACAACAAAAAAAACTAGGCGATCAGAATTGTCAACGTTTCGGCCGCCGCCGACCAAAACAAAATTCAGAATTTGCAAATTAAAAATTAAAATTAATTCCCAAATTTTTAAACCCTATCCATCAAATCTTAATGATTCAAGAATGAACTTGCTCTGATACTACTTGTTAAATTTAATAAAAAATTAATATGATGAAAATAATCATCATTACCCGGACCTTATTCACATTGAATCATCAAGAAAAACAAATTATTACGGAAGCGTACCTGAATCCATGATTGTAATTTTGTGCTTCTTGATCTTCTAAGTCAATACACGGCTTCTTTTCTTAATTCTATCTGATGATGGGATGTCAGAGTGATAAGAAAACCCTACGTATGACATGAGAACCATAACCTATTTATATTAACTGTAAAAGCCCAACTTCTATTTGACCTATCGTAAAATAGAAATATAGGCTCAGCTATCTACATATTATAAAAGCTCATACAAAATGAGATATTATAAAACCCAAAACTTTAAACCTTATCAGATCACTTTAATTGGGCTAAACTTTTATGATAGCCTATAACACACAATTAATAACATACTGACCCACAATTGATTATTTTTCCAACATTATTGGGATATCAAAAGGAAACTTATTCCTTATTGTAATCTTAGTAATACAAATTTATTAGAGTTAAAAAGTTCCAAGTTACTATAAATTGAATTTTTTATGTATTTATTATGATTTTAATAATTCAAATTTAATAGTTAACCTAATAACCGTAACAAATTTGTATTATCGATAAATAATTAATGCATAAGAATTGAATTTTAAAGTTTTTTAAGTTAGCCTAAACTATAACTCTAATAAGGTTGCGTTATTAAAATTATAATAAATACGTAAAATTTAAATTTTATAATCTTTTAAGTTAACCTAAACTTTATGTAAATAAATTAACAAATAAAAAGAACAAATGATAAATAAAATATAAAATAATAAATCACTGTAATGTGATTTTGAAAATCAAATTAAACAATCGGTTCAAGAATTGACTAGTTTCGCTAAAGCTATTTTATGGATAAAACCGTTCGAACTATTAATGAATGAGTGAATCATTCGAAGTGGCCAAAGATTAATGAAACTGTCTAGTTGAATGATATGATAAATATATATATACATATATGTTGCTTAAGAAATTAGTTTCATCTCAACACTAATTGTACGAAAGCCCTTCGAACAAGGTAAAGAATTTGAATAACATAAAATATCATTGTTCAAGAAAAATCTCATTGAAAAAGCATAGTATGTTTCCTAATATTATTTTATTCTTTCACCATTTTTACTTTTCATTGATAAGTAATAATCAGTTTTATCATAAAATTGTTTTGGATAACAAATCTATGCAAAAAAATTAAATAAATATAAAAAGAAAAAAATCATAGTATTGTATTATTATCATTTGTGTTATGGGTTAGTATTTTCTTATAATTTGATGGAAGAAATATTATATTATCGATGAATTGAAATAAATGTAACTTG
>QLOD02000017.1:9134753-9148570 GCA_003260245.2 Sideroxylon spinosum | reverse complement strand
AACAATAATATTAAAATAAAATATCAAATAAACCACAGTACTCAATGAAGTGGAAAAAGTTAGAATTTTCTTAACGCCACTAGGTAAAATTTAAATTTCCCGTATTGATCAAGTCCAAGCATTTTTAGTGGACAATCATTAATAAAAAAGGGGGGTCTGAACGGAATGATGCTTCTCACGCTCACACAAAGTTTATGGAAAGAGCACCATTGCATTCGCTCGCATTAAACCCAAAACCATTAGCGGTCATAAATTAGTAACCTTGCGAAAACAAATTACAAACGAAATATCAATATCAATACCCAAAGTTGCTGTAATTCCGAGTGAATGCATGTTAAAGTTTTGGGGACCGATAAAATTTAATTCTACTAAGATTAATATATATATATATATATATATGTGTGTATGGATTATGGTCTTTTACAGAAGTTCGAACCCTGGCAAATGAAGCACCTAAAAATTTTAATTTTGCAATTTCAGTCTGTAAATAGAACAGCGAGAAATTAAACTTAAAATTGTGGTGGATAGAATGACGGGTCATTACTTATTAACAACCAACCGTGTGATTGTGAAATATTCCTATATAATTTAATTACCAAGTCTGAAGTCAACTTCTGCCACTCAAAAGCATTTATGAGGCTTTGTTAGGATACAGTTAATGACATATAGATACATATCAAATTAAATACTAGCGAGTAACGTGCCTGCTCAATTAAAATAAAAAATGCACCTATTAATGTACCTCTCTTCGACAATATGTAATTTTTCTGATATTATCATCAAATTTAATTGAATGGTCTATAAATGTAAAGTAATCCAAGGAATAATAGGTAAGAATTTAAGAGAAAGTTTTGATTTATAAAAATTCTTAACCATTTATTAAAAAATAAAACTTAATATCAACATTTAAATTTCAATTTGTGAGGTACTTTTTTAAATGTTTTTTTTTATTTTTAGGTAATTATGTTTTTGAAATGTATTATGTTTTATCATATATATATAGTAAATGAAACACCATTACATCACATAAGACCTAATTCATGTTACGATCGTAATCTTAGCACTTAATTGGTGCTACAAGTGTGACAAATGACTTTCAAAATTATATATTAGAACTCTATTTAAATTCTATCTTATTTTATAATTATTTAATAAAATTTTATTTAATTAGCAACTATTGTTAATTTCTTGCTGTCAATAGAATCGGCAAAAAATTTTAACTTGGTTTGAGAAGTAAAATAATTAGCTTTTTGTAACTAGATAATAATTACTTACTAAAAAATTAATTAATTTTTTTTTTTATGTTTGGGAAGGGAAAAAAGTTAATTTTTTAGTAACTAACTTTTTAATTTTTTATTAGTTTGACATTTTTGCCCTTAAAGTTGTAAAAGAAGATTAAATTATAAAAGGTAAATTTGATCATTTTAAAAAAAAAAACCAAAAAACTAATAATTGATAACTGAGCTACCAGCTACTTGATGCCAAGCGATGCCTAACTGAGCTACCAGCTAGCTCTTGCCAAACGGAGCCTTGGCATCAAGGAGCGACTAGTTTTTTAGTAGCTATTTTTTTTAAATTTTTTGTTAATTTAATATTTTTACCCTTAAATATTTAAAATAATATTAAAATATAAAAGAGTAAACGTGTTCATTTTAAAAAAAGCAAAAAACTAATATTTAGTAGCTAAGTTATGTATATGTTATTAACTATCAGCTATTATTTTTTGATTTTTTCTAAATTGATTATATTTACCCTCTTATATTTTAATATTCTTTTAAATATTTAAAAGTAAAAATATCAAATTAAAAAAAATTAAAAAAGTAATTATTAAAAAATTAACCTTTTTTTGCCCCTCTAAAGCACAAAAAAAACTTATTTTTTAACAATTAACTAATAACCAACCCAAAAAAAAAAAATTTAACTTTTTTCTCTTTCCAACCTAAAACCTAAAGTGGTGGTGGATAGAATGACATTACTTATTAACAACCAACCGTGTGATTGTGAAATATTCCTATATAATTTAATTGCCAAGTCTGAAGTCAACTTCTGCCACTCAAAAACATTTATGAGATTTTTGGATACAGTTAATGACATATACATACTTATCCAATTAAATACTAGCGAATAACCGCTTAGCTAAAACTAGATATACATAGATTTATATACCTCCCTCTCACAACTCTTTATGTATCATCATTGAATTTAATTAACCTATCTATTAAAATATAAAATGACTCAAAAGGTAAGAATTTGAAGGAAAGTTTTGATTTATAAAAATTCTCAACCATTCCTTAAAAATAAAAGTTAATATCAATCTTCAAATTTTAGTTTGTGAGAAGAATATTTATAAAATGTGTTATGTTTTATTATATAAATAGTTAATAAAATGTCACTATACCACGTAGGACTTAATTCGTATTATGGCTGTAATATGTAACACTTAATTGATAATTACTATATATTAGAATTCTATTTAAATTTTATCTTATTTTATAATTACTTGACAAAATTTTATTTAATTAGGAACTATTGTTAATCCAATTCTATTTAATAAGTTAAATTTTTTACTCTTATCTCATTCATTGTCAATTGAATTAAATTTTACATTAATTATTAAAATTGAAATTTGATAAAAATTATAATACTAAATGATAATTTTATAATCTTATTAAAAATATATTTTCATTAAATCTAATTCTATGAACTTACTTTAAATTTTAAATATACGTTTTAAATAGAAGGCCTTATTTAAAACAAGTGATATAACCCGTGTGTTAAACATATTTTTCATATTATATATTTATTTTAATTTTTGATAAAAATTTATGTTAATAATCATTTTAAAAAATAATTTTTATTAAAGTATATTCAAAACTTTAATTAACTTGTTAAATACATTTTTTAATTTATTAAAAAATAACATATATAATTAATTTAATTTTACTAAATAAAATATCACATGATAAATAAATTATATTATATCTATTATATTCATCAAGAATCAAATTTTGGTAAATATTTAAGAATGATTTGAAATAATACATTGAAGCATAATGAGATATGCGAAATAATAGAAATTAAAAAATGAAGTTAGTGCGTTATTATTTATTTTCTAATTTATTTATAAAGATTATTAGTTTTAATTTTATTTGTTCTCAATTATCAAATTAAAATGAGATAAGATGATGGTATCATTTGAATTGAATTGTAATTCCAAATGTTACATAATGAAATAAAGTTTAATTATTGTTAAAATAAAAAATATAAGAGTCATAAAATTATTTATCAGCATTAAAAATATATACTATCAAGTAAAATAACTATTGACATATTATATATTTCATGAGAAATATTAAAAAAGTAACCTACGATAAACATTATAATAAATTATAATTTAAATAAATGATAAAATTAATAAAGATATATAATAGAATTTAAATAGATTTGAATTAAAAAATATATACTTAATGTTATAAAATTATAACTCTAAATTATACTTTTAAATTCATAAAATTATATTTAACAAAATATATTTTAAAATAATGCATTTTATGTAAAACGTACAATTAAAATTTAAATTAAATTTATAAATTATATTTAATGACATTATAAAGTTGTCACTTAGTATTATAAATTTTATCTAAGTTGAAATCTAATATTTAATATGTGTATAATAACTTAAAAATTAACATAATAACAAATTTAAAATTTAGTTCAATTGAAAAATTAACATAATAACAAATGTAAAATTTAGTTCAATTTAAAAATAAGTGATTAAATATAAAAATTTTAAGTAGATAAAAATTTCAATTCCCATAAAATATACTTTATTTTTCTTAAATATGATTATATTAATAATGGTCTCCAATTAAATATAATTATAACAAATAATTATAAATTAAGATAGAATTTAAATAGAATTCACTATTTAGCATGGAAAATATTTAAAATTTAAGAAATAATGAAAATTTTAATAAAATATAAAATGTCACATTAAAAATCAAATTAAATAAAAATTGAATAAATTTAAAAAAATTTGTACTTTGCATGTTTGAATGAAAAAGTTAGAAAATAAGTCAAACAAACGAGTTTCCTTGTGATATGAAAGATGAAAAAAAATTTAAAATTTTACCACTAATACAAATTATATTAAAAATTACATTAAAAATAAAATAAAATCTAAAAAATCAAATCTTATATATTTGAATGAATAATTATGAAAATAAGCTAAAAAATAATTACATAAACAAAATAATTTCAATATGAGGGATATCATCTAATAAAAGTATAATAATAATTATTAATCTAAGAAAATATTTCGGTTATTCTATTTGAAAAAATTACAAAATTAAAATATGAAAATTTTAAATGCCTTGATAATTTTTTTATCATTAAAAAATTTCAATAATATTTTTACATTAAACAAAAAATAAAATAAAAGCTAAAAAAGTTATATCCAGTATATTTAGATAAACAAATTAAAAAGAGGTTTCCATTAGAGTTTAACATAGAAAAATTTTAAATTTAACAATAATGAAAAACATAATAAAATCCAAAAAATTATATAAACAATCACATTAGAAATATTACGATAAAATTACAAACAACATACCTTATATTTTTTAATGAACAAATTGAAAAATATTGTAAAGAATAAGATTTCCTTGAAACCTGACACAACAAAATAATTAAAATTTTATTAGTAGTGAAATATATAATAGAATTTAAAACCTTAATACTAACAATCATATAAAAAAATAAAATAAAATCTAAAAAATTCAAATTGATATATTTTAATAAACAAATTAAAAAATAAGTTAAAAACATAAATGCATACACAAGAAAAAAAATCAATATAAAAGAATATCATCTAATAAAAATAAATACAACCAACTCATTCACATTCTTAATAATCCAAAAGAAATTAATAAACAATGTTATATTATAAACACTCTCTCCTTCCCAACCATGTTAATTATAAACAAAAACTATTATAGTAAAATTCTAACAAATATTTTTGGCTGGGAATGCTATTTTATATATTTTTTATTTTAATATGCTGTGTGTACTAAAATTACATCATATATTATCTAATCCAATACATATCAATATTTGCTAAGGATTAATTAAAATTATCTAATTATTTTACAAGTGATACATATATTTTATACAATATTAAGATAATAATAAAAATTATATGATCATCATGTGATTCAAAAATAATTTACCTATTAATTGTTTAACTCTCTTTGTCTATGATCTTCGAAATGTATATGGATTAATAAGATTTTCAATTCAAAAAATCTTATTAAAATTTATCTAATTGACAGAATTTAACTAGTATTAAAATTAATCAATAAACATTCTAATTTGAATAAAATTATAAATAAGTGGTAATTCATACTATATTTTTAGATTATATGATTATAAATTCAGATAATTATTATCATAAATCGATGTTAATAAATTAAAATCTTTATTTAGCATGTCAATTATTATTTTTGCGTTATTCTGTTTAATAATAATATTTATAATGTTATCAAATTCTTTATTTAATAGGCTACTTATTTTTTTCCATTATTTTGTTTAATAATATATTTATTATGTTTTAAATAACCGTTTATTAAAATATAAAAAATAAGAATAGATTTTAAATAAAAATAAAAATTAAAAATAAGAAATTATATGATAAATATAACCGTAAATTAAGTAAAAATATCAAGTAATATTCATGAGTATTCTAGTTTGAATAAAATTTAAAATTGTGAATAAGTAATAATTATGTAAAATACTAATTGCTTTATAAGATAATTAAAATAACTACAATTAAACGCCACGTGTCACAATTATACACATGTCACAACCTTACTGCATGTTAGGTCTTACGTGGCATAATATAGTTGTAATTAGGTGTCACGAGTCACAACTGTAATGCAGCAGTATTGACAATTTCTACTTTATACATATATATAGTATGAAGTTATAATTTGGTGTCAAGAGTCATAACTGTAACGCAAGTTAACTTTTACGTGGCATAGTGACATTAACAAATCCTCCCTTATATATATATATGATATTTTTTTTAAATATAATTTTATGAATTTAAAATTGTAATTTATATTAATAATTATATAATATTAAATATATCCTCACCATACTTGAGATATAAATTAAGAATTAAAATAGTTAACAAATTCTGTAAATTTTACACTTTAATAAAAACAATCATACGGGGGCCATGTACTGATTTTTAAACCAAAATGAATTGTGTTTTTAGTCAAATTGAAAAGGATAAAATGTGACTATCCTTAAAAAATATAATATAATAATTATTTATATATATAAATAGTATTTAATTAATTTTATAATAACAAATATGGAACTAATGAATTAGGAATAATCAAAAAACGGTTTTATATATATGCAAAAATATACGATTTTTTTTCAGGTATCGAAAATTACACTAGCATTCAGTATTTTTGTATTTCTACAACAAATTTTGTCTCATGAGTAAGGGATCGCAATTATTGTTTGATTTCTTACACCTTTATCCGTCCAAACCCATCCTTGTCGGGATTGCTTTTCTACTCGTCTCGTCCAAATCCATGCTTTAATGTCTAGAAGACTTCTCTACCCGCCGTGTTGAAAGTTCAACTGCATTGGCTTTGTGAAGTCTCGCGGTAAATTATCAGTTCTTTTCTATATATACCCCAAGTTCTTCTCCTTACTACAACACACACCGATTCAACTGATGAATAACACTATGTTCCTCTTTTTTGTTGCTGTAGTGTGGTTGCTGTCCTTTTCTTCTTATTCTTCACAAGCTATTAGTGCTGAGCTCAGCATCCTCACTGATACATCTTCTCTTTTAGCCTTCAAAGCTCGTATTACTAGTTTAGATCCAAATGGCATTCTGTACAAGAACTGGGTCACCACCAACAGTACCACTTCTGTTTGCAACTGGGTTGGAGTCACTTGTGGTTCCCGCCACCAAAGAGTGACAGCCTTGAATCTCCCAAATATGGGTCTTATAGGCACCATTCCACCACACGTCGGAAACCTCTCCTTTCTTTCCTATTTTAACCTTTCCGACAACTATTTCCAAGGCCCTCTCCCCAGCGATCTCGCCAAATTGCATCGCTTAAAAGTTGTCGACCTTAGCTTCAACAACTTCAGCGGTAGTGTTCCGCCGTGGTTTGGAACGTTGCAGAATCTTCAACGTTTGCGGCTCAGAAACAATGGTTTCACGGGTTTTCTTCCACCTTCCCTTTTCAACGTATCTACATTAGAATCCCTGAATTTGGTTTACAATTTTCTACAAGGAGTTGTTCCTAAGGAGATTGGTTATCAGCTTCCAAAACTGAAGGTGCTAGGAATGGGATTCAACCAGCTATCAGGGTCAATTCCGTCAACCATCTTCAACATCTCATCACTTGTAGCAATTGATTTCTCAAATATGACGTTGTCTGGCAGTCTTCCAGAAGATATGTGTTCTCGCCTCCCAAAACTTCAACTTCTAGCCCTTTCTTGGAATCAATTAGATGGTCAAATTCCAGCCGATATAGGGGATTGCAGGGACCTCCAAAGTTTATCATTGTCTACCAATAAATTCAACGGGCCTATTCCTAGGGGACTTTGGAATCTGTCTATGCTCCAAGAGTTATATCTTGGTGGAAACAAGTTCGGAGGTATGAATTCAATCCTTGGAGACCGTCAATATAAGTCAGGGTAATTTAAACCCTACTAAATTATTCCTCCTTTTATTTTGAGTATTCTTGGTATCAGTCTTTAAATTTAAAAGTCAATCGGCAACAAATTAACTGTTTTAGTTGGTTAAAAAAATATATATATAGCCGGAGAATTTTGGAACAAGTTGAAAAATTAGTTATTTTTTATTTAGATATTTGTGTATAACCTCTAAGACTTTAGGGTCTTTATATTGAATAGTGTTACGTTATATTTGGTAGCTAAGAAACCTGAAATTATTTTTTAATAATAATTTAAAAAATTTAGCAACACTTAATTTATTAACATAAATTTTTCATTAAATAGATTTGTTTAAATGTAATTTTAGAATTGTATTTTAGAATTTTTAATTTAATTTATTAAACAAATGTGGGTCAATTTAACTTATAGACCTAATTTTATATGTAAGATATTTTGAGGATTATGGAGATTAGGCTAGTGCTTTTAGAAAGTCAACAGACACTTTATACATTCAACGTTCATGAAAAGCCGTAAAAGCCCTAAGTTTTTAGTTTTTTTTCTTCTTTTTTCCTTTGTACTTTTAAGTTTTTGGCCCAGAAAGCTAATTTATATAGCCTAAAACAAGGAAAATCAAAAAAAGCTAGCCTTAAAGCTAGGAACCGAGCTTTTATCCATTTACATGCTATGAAATTGCTGTTTAAAATATAGGTAAGGGTAAATCACAAAAATTATTTCAGGAATTTACTGTGAATCTTTTTTTATTCCTTATCGTTCTAATTATAACAGTTAAATTTATTAATAAAAAATACAGCATGTTGATAATATATAATGGACAAATGACGTTTTTTTTGTTAATTTTCTTAATAGTTATTAATGGAAGGATCAAAGTAAAACTTGACTATAACTATAGGGAGTTGACTGTTACAATTGAAACTATATGAATTAAAGCGATATTCATTATAAATTGCTACGGTTATTTTTGCAAGTTACCCTATAGATAAATACAAAATTGCAACTTAGCTTAGTTTAATAAAACCTTAAGAAGCGTTTGAACTAGGTGTAAAAAAAAGAGTATAAAATATTATAGAGGTATACTTTACAAAAGTAACATTTACAAGGGTAATATTTATGTAAAAAAATGGTCGTCAAAGGATTAATTTAAAAAATTAGAAATTCAAATTAAATTTAAAAAATAAAAATTCATATGTGATGCCACGTGGCACCGTTTGGTGACATGTTATCATGCCATATGGCAATTTTTATTGTGCCATGTGTCAATCTATAATTAGACCACATGTCAAGCTTATATTTTTGTGATCTTTTGCTGTTGGTGAGACTAGAACCCATACCATTTCTTTGAAAGTTTGGATAGTTACCCATTAAGCCAACTTATCATTTGTACATATATTTTAAATCTTTATATACATAAACAAATTTTTATTACTTTTGGGGATCAATTGATTGGCAAAAGTGATAAAATTTTATATTTTTATTAAATTATTTTGACTTTTTTTCAATAATTTAGTATCATAATCAATATATAGAGCCATACGAATATTTAGTAAATAATTTATGAATAACTATTGTATTTAACTTGTGTATAGTATATGTTCAATACATGTCTTCAATTTAATTATATTGTGACTCATTATTTATAATATATTTTTCTTCATTCTGTCTTTATTAATATTTTTAAAAATAATTTGATCCATTTAGTTTTAGTTTTAGAAAATTATTATTAAAAACCAAAATTTTGAAAACAATTTTAAGAATTTATTTTTAATACACAAAATGTTTTCGTTGACTATATTCAAAATAAGTTCTAAAAAGACAACGAAATGAAATTACTTAAAATTAATAAATTAATTTTATTATTAAATTTCTATAATTTATAATGAAATATAAAATAATGTCACTTTTGATATACACCAAACAATTATTAGATATTAAACTGTATAGTATTCACCTTGCCGCAATCATATAAAATGTAAAGGCTACACCAACATATTTGCTTGAAAAAAAATGGATCATACATTTAAGTTATTTAAATTTGATTTGGTAAATTTATTTTTAGCATTAATCTAATAACATTGTTTTTATTGAACTATGATTTTAATTTTTGATGATTTTCTTACAACATTAAATTAATTAAGACTAATAATAAATGTTAAAATAAAATATATGAAATCCAATTTAAATCATATAAAGCGATAAAAAAATTTGTTTAAGAGAAAGATAGAGAAAGAAATAAAATTTAATTACTTTTATTTGTTTATTTCTTTTTTTTTTATGGTAAACTTTGATCACTTTTACCGACCAATTGGTAGCCAAAAGTGATAATTTACCTACCAATTAGTTGGCAAAAGTAATAAATATATTATTAATATTTTAAAGTTAGTTTATAATAAATATTTTATTTTTTTCAAATTTTTTAACGTTCAATTGATCTGGGAATGTAATTCTTTAGCGAGTAATTGGTAGCTAAAAATCACACATTTATAGACTAATTGGTTGGTAAAGGTAATTAGTATCTTATTGTTTGTTATTCAAATTTTTAGTGACTAATTGGTGGACAAAAGTAACCTTTTAGCTAAAGAGTAATTTTTGAGTAACCAATTAGCAGCTAAAAGTGATACGTTTACTGACCAATTGGTTGATAAAAGTAATTAATATCTTATTATTTTTTATTAAGTTGTTAGCGACTAATTGGTCGAGAAAAATAACCCTTTTAGCAACCAATTAATTTTGGTCGCCAAAGAGTAACCTTTTAATGGCCAATTGGTCGGGAAAATGTACCTTTTGGTGACCAACTTTTATTTGGTCCGGAAAAAGTCATTATTAACCACCAATTTTGTTTTGATCTAGAAAAATTACCCTTTAGTAACCAAATTTATATTTGACCAGGAAAAGTGGTCGTCAAAAGTGTGATTTGTTATAGTGTGTTAACTATGTCTAGATATTAAGAATAAGTTTTAACCGATGATAATTACATTGTTAATTTTAGGAGTAAATCTAGCAATTTATAATATACTTTAACTAGGCTTCAGACAAAAGTAACAATTAACCTATAAAGAATATTCAACATTAAAATATTTATTTTAATAAAATTTTAATTAGACATGCATTATTATTTAGTTTAATGAGTTATTTTTTATTTTATAATAAATTAATAGTTTAATAGAAATTAATTTAAAAACTTGTTTTAATAATAAATTATTTTTTCATAAAAATTATTTTAATTTTAAAAAAATAAATCATTCTTATAATAGTTCTTTCATAGATGATTCTTGCAAAAACATTGTTGAAAAAAAAAATATAAATTTGTTAATAATTTTTCATCAAGTCTCTTTAAAAATAAATGTTTCATTTTAATGTAAAAATGTACTTTTATTTATCCATTTTTCCAAAAAAGAAAAAGAAAAAGAAAAAAAATTCCCATCAACTACTTTGATCAGTGAGGCATGAATCTAGTTGAATTTTATTAAAATTTGTAAAATTCTACATTTTTATTTAAATCACAAAGGGATAAACGTTGATTTTTAAATTAGAGATGATCATGTTTGTTTTAAACAAAACCCAAGGAGGAAGGGATAATTACAATTTACATCTTTAGGTTAGCCCCAAATAGGTGACCAGGCTCTAGTGATTTGAGTTAAAGTGCAAAACTGACAAAACTAATTGGATTTAATTGGATTTGTGCATTAATGCCACTAAGAATATATTTGTTATGCAAATAATAATAATAATAATAATAATAATATGTATTAATAATATATATATTAATATTAATAATAATAATAATAATAATAATATTATTATTATTATTATTAATTTATAGTAATTATTATTATTAAGAAAATAAGAGGTAAATTTGTTAGTGAACTTTGTACCTAGTTTATTTATTATTTTATTATAACGTAAGAAAAATATCGGCGCATCAATAGGAGGTAAGAAGCTTCTGTGTAAACTCTGTATGTTGATGGGCATTGGTGGTATGTTGATAGTGGTTGAAAGAAATGGGAAGTAAGGATGTCAATGGGATATGTAAATGAGGGTATCCGGCATGGCTAAATTAATTAAAAATCTAATCAAATACCTGCATAAGAATTAGATGAGTTTGAGCTTAAAATTTAATACATGTGTAGGTATGAGATGAGTTTGGGATTTACCCGTAACGCATTTGGTACGTATTCATATTTATAAGATACTTAATACTTGGTATCTGTAGGTTAGTAACTAAACACCTATTTAATATAATTTGTAATATATATTTATACATTTACAATTTTACCCTTAAAAATAAAAGTAGTTAAAGTCTTAAGTTTATGACAATTTATAGTGTTTCTCATGAATTTTACCTTAGATGAAATCTACTAGATCCATTGTTCTCATTTTTCAATTCTCGTTGTTGGTTGCAGATTGTTTTGATTATAAATTATTGTTGATTATTTTGATTATGAATTTTTATCAGGTTCACATTTTGAAATGATAATTAAATGATTAGTTTTGCGAGATTATTTGAATATATAAATAACAATTGAATTTTATGTATTATGTTTTTTTTGTAATTTATTTGAAAAGACTTTTTTTTTCTTCACAGGGAAAATTATAAAAATCTTGAATGAAAAAGTTTACAAATATATATATTCATAAATATATTTGCTGAGTGCTGCAGAACATGTTAACTAATTTAAAAAAATTCAATTTCTATACAAGTATTTAATAGGTTTTTCTAAACAAATATTTAATTGGTTGGACGGGTTTGAGAATCTAACTAAGAGAGTATGTAGCTTTGAGACAATAATGGGTAAAAAGAAATGAATGAATATAGTAATAATAATAGCTAACTAAGCGATCGACTACCCTACCTGTTTACATCATTGAGGGAAAGGAAAAAGGTGAAGGGTTAAAAAAAAAAAAAAAAGTTAACACACAAAGTTAAATAAAAATAAAAATGCACAAGACATCATGGGTATTTTGCAAAACTTAGTTATTTAATTAAAGTAAAAATTACTTATATCTTTTTATACACACATTTTAACGGTATTATAGTAGTAGTATATGCTTAACCGTCAAAAAAAAAATTAATTACTTGAAATATTTTAAAATGCTTAATGTTATTGCAAAATTTAAATGCGAAAGTTAGTTCTTATAGTTAGCCCAACGTAAAAGGAAGGTTTACAGCATTTCCTTATTTTATCTTTCATTCGTTTTTTGGGAGGTAATCAAATCTAGCAAAATTCGTTATTCTCAAATATGCGAAAATTTCATCAATACAAAATATCTTTATTTAGGAAAAGTTATGACAACTGCGAGTATTCTGACTGTCTATCAATAGCTGTTGATCGCGATCCTTCAATATATAAAATCATACATGTATATATATATATATATATATATGTATGAATAAGCTTCAAACAATTAAAATTTGCAAATGGCTTTTCAGGTGGAATTCCGCAAGAGTTTGTTAATCTACATCGTTTGGAGATATTGGCTATGGAAGAAACGGGACTCGCTGGTCTCATCCCGTCGTTTATCTTCAATGTGTCTTCGTTGAAAAGGATCCATCTTAATAGGAATCAATTATCTGGGACTCTACCGAGGGACATGTGCTTGCGTCTTCCCAGGCTTGAATTTCTTTCTATTCCCCGCAACAAACTGATTGGAAGCCTTCCAAAAGAGATTGGCAATTGTAGCTTGCTCACAGAATTGCATCTGGGATACAATTTGATGACAGGTATATCACTTTTTGTAATTCAACCTATATAATTGGTAAACTCTAATGTTATGTTCAGGTCAAAAGAAGTCGACAGAAATTTGAAATTTATAATTAGAAAAAAAAAAATAGAAGAGTCAAAGTATGAGAGTTGAAAATTTTTAAGTAATCAAATTAAAAAATTTAATTTATTACGAAATTTGTTTTATTTTCTTATATTTTGTAATCCATTTAATGACAATATACATTTAAGATATTATATTTCCTACTCATTTTTTTTTTACTTTTACTTTTTCGGTATCAAATTATTAAATGACATACCCCAAAAGGCTCTTTAATATTCTTTATTTGTTCACAAGTTCCATTTTATCTCTTTAGTAACTGATTTTCACTA
>QLOD02000017.1:9045337-9065731 GCA_003260245.2 Sideroxylon spinosum | reverse complement strand
CGATAAATTAATAATTTATTAATTCACACATTAATCAATAAAAATTAATTTACCAAGGTATTCTTTTTTTTTTTTTCAAAATATTAAAATTTGTGATTATAGGAATATTACTTAATTACCAATTATAAATCATTATTATTTTAGGTATTTGTTTGACAAAACAACCTGATGAATGTAATTAGTTTTATTAAATTGGAGTTATGGGAGATGACAAGAAGACGGACGTTGATGACGATAGCTCTGTACTAACTAGAGTTATGCATAATTTTCTCTTTGTAATACGAGAACACAGCACTAGAGCTCTTTATTACACTAAGAAAAGTTAGAGATGAAGTCAAAGAACCTATCAATTTTACTCCAAATTTAGTCCTGTATATATATAATTATGATATATTAGAAGATTATTAATTCATATATCAAGTGGAACTATGTGTTTTTCAACATATATTATCTTATAAATTTAGCGAATCATTAACTTATCACTTTGATCCTAAATCGAAATCGACCAAAAATATTATTTAAAAAAAGTTATTAATTTATCGTGCTTATACTGTACTTAGCTTTCTAGATGTAAAATGCTGTGCCTAGAACATTCAATTACTACAAAAATTTGAAAAGTCAGTTTTTTTTTTTTTTGGCTAGGTTTGAAAGTCAGGTTGCTTCAACAATTTAATAATTTGAGCATTCGGCATTTAGCTAGTTGATATTTTTCCTTTTTCCTTTTAATTAGGCTATTTGGTTGATAATGTCTTTACAACTTCGAAGCTACAAAAACGACATCGATCTTTTTCCAGATTGATTATTTGAAGACACAAGTTCATAGATCTGTTTGCTCCATGCAGCTTAAGATAATAATAATTCCACAAAGGAAGAATTATGAAGCTAGACCTTTAGTGGGGCAGTTGGAGTTTTTTTTTTTTTTTTTTTTTTTTTTTTTTTTTTTTGTGCTTTTTAACAAATTTCTACAAATTTATATAAAATTTTATTTATCTTAAATTACGTAAATTTTTATAAATTTTTTATAAGTCTTTACAAATTTCTATAATACAGTTCCTAATAAAATATCTACAAATCTCAAATAATTTATATCTTTGCCAGAATCTGTTCAAACACTATCATTTCTATCTTTTTGTAATTTGTTAATTGTACTCCAATACCAAGAAAAAAAGACAAATCACATTCTAACATTGAATCTCAATGTTTATAACTTCAACTTCAAAGGAACCATCGGTAAGACACGTATACCAAAAAAACAAAATAAAAAACAAATGGCAGGAAATTTCCCGATTTGATCGTTGACTATTGTTCTAAAATAGAGTCAGTCAAAGTTATATATATATATATATATATATGACTCGCATATTAGCTCTAAAATATCCAACAAGATAAAAGTTGCTCCAAATCATTCTAGCTATGGTCAGACTAAGCAAACTAAGCAAACTAACATATATATATATATTTATTGGGCATCTAAAATATTTTAGGAGAAAATAATCAATGAAATTTAAAATTAGGATTTTTGATCTTCTGAGGGCCGAATTATCCTTTTACAACAACTAAGTGAACAATGACAAAACTCACAAATGAATAAAAGAAATTCATACACAATGTAAGAATATAAGATTTATGTGATTTGACAATTTATTTATATTTAGGAGTACAGTAAAAACTGGTTTTCAATATATGAACTCCAACAAAGGAGCAAGAAATTAGAAGAGAGAGGCAAAAGAATCTTAAAGAACACTTAGATAACCTATCACTTTATTCTCAAATTTTCGCTCAACTCTTTAAAAATCTTAATCTGATTCTAGCTTTGACATAGAATACGTCTAAATATATAAAAACAACAAACCAAATTAAAAATAAATTTAGAAACTTACTCAATATAAAATAGTCTATTTCACTCGCTGAGACAAGTTTCCCAGTAAGCCAACCTACTGCAGAGTAAAACCTTTGTTTTTCCCAGCAGAGCTAACAGTCCAGTCTACGAGCTCCTTGTAGCAATGTAATGACCCCCTGTTTTTTTTAGCGAGCAGCCAACAGCCATCCATCGAGCTTCCATTTTACTTGTAGACGCCTTTGCTTTGGCCAACCATCCTAATAAGTCCCAGGAAGCTACTAAACTAGTAGTTTCGTACAGTTGGGTTAGAACTCCTATAACCCCTAGCCTTTTATGCGTTATTGTGAATTAAAGTGAGTCAACTATCTTATCATTGTGTACATGTTTCACAAAACTTATTAATTTTGTGTATGACATTGCATAATGTAAAATTTTGTTTCGCTCTTAAATTTTTATTTTTTTATTTTTTCTCGTAAATTTTAAAAATTTTAAAGTTCTAATTTGGAGCACCAATCAAATAGATACACTTAATCAATCTCAGACATGTAGAAAACAAAGAGATGACACAAAGGATTTACATGAAAAAACTTCTATATCAAACGATACATGTCTCGGGTCACAAAGTTTTACCCAATTGTTCACTCATTACCTCCTTGTTATCAAACTATTTGAAATAATGAACATGT
Organism: Sideroxylon spinosum; assembly: GCA_003260245.2. Lineage (NCBI taxonomy): Eukaryota > Viridiplantae > Streptophyta > Magnoliopsida > Ericales > Sapotaceae > Sideroxylon > Sideroxylon spinosum. Next base: position 9,063,205 of record QLOD02000017.1, on the reverse strand, counting down.
AGAAGAATCCACTTTGCAAGTACATAATAAAGTATTCTCAATCCTCACTATGCGCTTCAAGAAAATCACTTGATGTATAGTCTAGAACACACAAGCCTTTGAATTCTTTTCAAAACAATATTTGGTAGATGAAACTACTGTGGCAAAGAGAGAAACAATTTTTTAAAGCTTCATAAGTGTCTCCAAATTATTCTTTCTGTTCAAAAGTTATTCGGCCACAAAAAGTATTGCTGAGTGTGCTTGCCACATCCACGGAAAAGCAGTTATTTAAGCCTGAAAGGAAAGAAAAAATCAAAAGGAAAAGCCGAGGAGGGTTCCCGACCACAATTCCCCCAATGATAAAGTTAGAAAGGGCTTGAGGGGATTGAAAAATAATTTAGCAGCACTTCGTGAACAAATAATGAGCATAACTAAATTTGATGTGAAGTCCCCTATTTATAGTCTCAGCCGTGGAACGAATTTATGATTAATTAATAGAAGATGCAATCATTGTCTTCCTTTTTTACAAAGCCTTTGGCTACGACGGGATGCTTCTCATTAAATGCTCGTCACCTTGCATTAAGTTGGCACCACTTAGCATTAAATGCACATAAGGCGGGCAACAGGATTGCATGTGATGTGACCTTAGGGTACCGCGTGGGAGACTTATCTATTTGTTACTTATAAAGTTAACGTTTGACCAAGCTTAGTGGGAGAGTAAAAAGTAGTTCGATTCCATTATCTAAGTGTAATTATGGTCAAGATCAAACTAACGTAATCATTTTGGTCGTGGGGCCATTCTCAGTGTCTCAAGTGGTTGGGAGTACCTTCCCCGAGCACTTGCTAGTAAGGGATTATGCTCGGGGATTTTGCCACCGTCATTTACATTTTCTGTACCAACTTATGCCACCACTATGGTTGGGAAAATTGTTTCTCGAGCAGAGTAAAGGAAGTAAGATGTATCGTAGGTTGCATTTATTTCGATTCTCTTCATATCCCTTTCATTATTATTTCAAATCAATCGTGCCATTCCATTATTGGTTGCGTTTTCTGCACATAATGGCCCGTGGAAGGTCTGACTAACTCTAGGCGAGTGCGGCTGGGAATTTCGTGCTTGTAACCCAAAAGAGAGTCTACCGCTAGTCAAATTTATGTCATTTCGAATGGTTGCATTTAATACGTCCTTCCCGCTCATAACCATTTTGACTTTTCACCTAATCACTGAATCGAACTCACATGTGTCGCATTTGCTCTATGCTTTCCTTCTCCCTCACTTACAATCTCACGTTCTTCCTTTTTATTTCTCTTGCGTCCTTTCATCCTCTGAATTTCCGTTCGGTGAGTGTTAAAAATTTTGTTTTTCTTTATGATTTCATTCCATTAGGTTGCAATAGGTAGGTTTCCAGATGAAATTAGGGCCGAAAGGGGATTTGAGAGGTTCAAACAGAGATTTAACATACCCACTAATGTTGAAATTAGGTTTAGGGAAGAAGGTGTGTGTGAAATCAGCCTTTTCCCAATCGTGGCCATAACCGAAGGTGGACTTAGATTCCCGATTTCTCGCTTCTTGCGTCTAGCTTTCTATACAATTAACCTCTCCCCTAGGTTTGTTACATATAATTTTTATCGGATAGTTAACGGCATAGAAGAAATGAATCGTAGATACGGATTCCACCTTTCCGTCTTTGATTTGCTTTATTGCTTTAACCTCCAAAAAGTTAGGAAGAGTGAGAATAAATGATACCTAAAGTCCTGACTAGAAAAGGCCCTCATATATATGTTGTCTGACAATGTTAAGGGTTTTGAGGACGTTTGGTGTGTGGTGTCTAGGGAGTGGACATGCAGACCCATGGAAGATAGTTTTCTTCCATTGACTTCAGCTGCATGGTGGCCAAGTCGCGTGATAGTTATGTTTCATCTCAACATATGTGTTTTGATTTTCTGGTTAGTTTTTACTAACTCTTATTAGTTCCTTTATGCTGATGAGTGCAAAATAAAATCTTACGCCAGAGAGGCAGGAGTTGACACCTCTCATATTAAGGAAGTTCTTACGTTCCTCGGTGAACCGGACACATACCCCCTAGCAACCCGGTGCTGATCCTCTTCAATTTTTAACTAGTTTATCGGTCATTCGTCTCTCTTCCTCAAGGCTTCAGCATTCAAAGCGCCGCAAACACACTTCACCAGTGGTTCAACTGGTCGGATGAGCAAAAGATCCAGTTCTATTACAACCATAGTCTATACCTACCTCTCACGATAAGCGTTCTAGAAGGAGATGAGGAGCCAACCGCATTGGAGGCCTTACTAATTTGATCTGTTAGACCAAGAATGGCCCTAAAGCATGACATCAAAAAAGCAGTCGAGGGGAGGGCACAGAAAAAAAAGCGTATGTCGCGAAGAAGATGGAGGAGGAAATTTCAAAGCAAAATGCTGAGGAGGCGAAAAAGGACAAGCTCGGCCCGCAAGTGAAGTAGAAGAATATAGAAAAGAACAAAAAAGAGAAGAGGGCTTTCATCAAGGAACCTGGTGCTACTCCAAAAAGGAGCATTAAAGCCGACGTGGGGGATCTCCAAGAGAGAAAGAAGTAAGGAGTCGAGGAATCCCTTTACTTAGTAAGTTTAGATCCCCCAGCCCCAAGTCAACACGTGCCAAGCTCAGGGAAAGACATCCTGAGGACTACTTCGGCGCCTCTTCCTCCAACCTTACCAACAGATAAGCCAACAAGTAGTAAGGGGAGCTCAAGGTAATTTCCTTACAAAATGTGCCCCCAAGAACCCAAGCCAAGGATATCTCACCTTGGGCCCCTCAAATTTTAATTCTAAGTCTGGAATCATCGAGTGGCCGTCCATTCTCCATTTAAGACTCGGCCATGAATTATGCTGAGGTCTTCCTAAAAGGAATTATTCCTCCTTGGGATGTGTAAAACACGAGGAAGAGCAAAATGGAAGACCTCTAGAGTACTCTTATGAAAACTCTTTTTACGATATACAAATTCTTGCAAATTTTTCCATGTTAATAGTTAGCTAGATATTTTTCCTTTAATACACCTGCCTTTTTGTAGTCAACTTTTTACTCTATGGAGCTGATGACTAGGAGTCAGACTTTGCATGAAAAGGCCAGCAGAGACGACGCCTTCATCGATGTATTGAAAGAGAAAGTCAATGATATGGAGAAGGCGAAAGTAGAGCTCAAGAAGGAGTTAGAATTGGCCAAGCAAAAGGCTGCCACAACAGAAGAGAAACCAGAAGCCAGTGAAAAGAAGATGAACGCTGCTTTGGATCATTTGGCTTCCATGGACGAAGAAGTAATAGGGAAGATAAAGATGCTTGGTGAGGCCAATAACAAAATTTCAAAGGTCGAGGCTGAAAAAGAGGCTTTAATAAAGGATTTGAGCGAGAGTTATACCAAGTATAACGAGCTGTGCGAAAATAACATACAATTGAAGCTCGATTTGAGAGGGGAGATTGGCTTCAAGATAGAATATTGGATGCTCTAAAGAATGCTGAGACCAAGGCCACCGAGGATCTTGAAGCGTAATTAAATGATTTCGTGGGTCAAGTGGAGGACGCAAGGAATGAATACTTCCTAGATAGCTGGGAGGCTACTTTACAGAGATTGAATATGGATCCTACCACCAAGACATGCAGGAATATTCCACATCCCAATCCTGAATCTTTGATCCCAAAAGTTAGTTTTGATCGAGCTCCTGAGACTCCAGCTGTTGATGATCCAACTGAGCAAGCCCTTGAAAAAGGCGAAGTTGCAGCTTCCAAAGCGAGCAAAGATGAGCCCTCTAACGATTAGACTTAGAGTTTTTTTTTATCTTTGTTATAACTCTTTTTGGACAAGTGCCTGTGTAACTATGTTTAAATAAATAGAGACCATTTGCTTTCTTACAGTGAAGTGTTATTCTATCAGTACTTGTATTCATTTTTAGTTGTTCTTTCTCTTGTTCACCAATATAATTTGTCATAACTTGTCATCCTTGGTGTGGGAAGATGATGGAAAACAATCACAGTCCAAATTATAAAGACAAGTTATGTTCTTCTATAGCTTTTGATGTCAATCTATTTGCTAAGCTCTTAACCCCTTTTTTGGTTGAAGAAAACTACGCACTGTAATTCTCTTTCGAATTTCACACAATAAATGAAGGAAAAACTGTATTGAATGTGGTTGGGAATTCACAAATCTATAAGTTGTTGGGATTTTTGAAGATTTGATCCTTTGTCTTTGTTACCATTACATTCTCGACCATTAAAACTCTATAAAACTTATATAGACCTTTTGGTAACTGGTAAATTGCTCTCTTTCTTGTAAAACAAATCATAAAATGACTTTGTTTGAAGAAACTTTCCATCATTTAAAATGTTCCCTCTTGAAAGAAACAACTTGTATACCAAATTTTAGAATAACATTGAATCAATTAAGCTTCTTGGGAATTAGACGATGTCCTCGTGTTTAGCGAAATTGAGGTGAACTATAAATCTTGATGTTTATGGACAATTACATAATCTGTGCCAACTGAGGTTCTTCGTGCTCAAGGGGTTTTTCCAAAGCATTATTTTTACTTCTCGTCCACGACAAACAGGATTAAGTAAACGTATTTTTTCTTCATTGGCTTTCACTATGCGAAATAAAGCGATCTATAATGTAATTTCCATAACAGAAATAGTAGTGAGTGAATTTGCATGAGTCTACTTATTTCTGGTTTACTATTGAGCAAACTTATAGAGAAACAATTGCATCAACCACCACTGGAAAACCAGTGGGGCAATTCTTGTAAGTACTTCCATTGGATGAATCCAATGAGGCGAACCACCACTGGGAAACCAATGGGGCAAGCCGTATACGTACCTCCATTAGATGAATCTAACATTGGATGAATCCAATGAGACGAACCACCACTAGGAAACCAGTGAGGTAATCTTTGAGAATACCACCAGTGGAAGAATCCAATGGGACGAGCCAACACTGGGAAACCAATGAGGCAATCCTTGTAAGAACTATCATTGAATGAATCCAATGGGGCGAGCCAACACTAGGAAACCAGTAAGACAATCCTTATAAGAACCACCATTCGATGAATCTAATGGAGCGAGCCAACACTAAGAAACTAGTTAGACAATCCTTGAAAGAACCACCATTGGATGAATCCAATGAGGCGAGCCAACACTGGGAAACCAGTAAAGTAATCCTCGTAAGAACCATTATTGGATGAATCCAACAGGGTAAGCCAACATTGGGAAACCAAAAAGGCAATCCTTGTAAGTCATTCATTCCCCTGACACTTCCTAGGTGCTAACCTGTGAAAATTAATATAAGTATAAACATGTATTTACTGAAAACAAACCCTTACACGTAGAGTAACTTTAAATTTTCTATATTCCACGATGGCTTGATAGGTCGCCCTTCATGGTCGGATAGCCAGTATGCACCGTTCTCGAGCACTTCTATTATGTGGAACAGGCCTTCCCAGTTTGCCCCGAGCTTGCCTTCTATTGAGTCTTTTCTTCCTTCCATTAGCTTTCGAAGAACATAGTCACCAACTTTGAATTTCTAGGTTTTGAAGGTTTTGTTGAACTTTCTTGTCATCTCGTTTTGATAATTTGCCAACCTAATAGTAGCTAACTCCCGTTTTTCATCAAGAAAGTCCATACTTAATCTCATGGCAACATCATTCTCCCATCGATTTAAATACCACGTCTGAATGGTTAGCATTCTGACCCCCAGTGGAATGACTGCTTCCGGGCCGTAAGTAAGAGAGAACGGGGATTCCCCTATCGATCTTTTTGAAGTTGTCCTGAACGTCTAGAGTACCATCAAGAGTTCATCCACCCATTTTCCTTAGCTGCCTCCAACCTCTTCTTTATGCCATTGAGGAACACTTTGTCGAAGCCTCAGCCTGTCCATTGCTCTGTGAATAGGAAGATTTAGAATAGAGATTTTTGATCCCATACTTGAACAATATTCCTGAAATGGAGTGCTATCGAACTACGTCCGATTATCATAAATAAGTGTTTTGGGGTTATCATACCTCGTGATGATGTTCTTCCATACAAAACGGATGGTATCTGCGTCCATGATATGGTCGAGTGGTTTTGCCTCTACCCATTTACTAAAGTAGTCTATGCCTACCGCCAACCATTTCCTATTTCCAGAAATAGTAGGGAGTGGACCAATAATGTCCAGTCCCCATTGTGCAAATGGCCAAGGGCTGGTTAGTAGGGAGACTTCTCGTGTAGGCTGATGGGGAATCGGAGCAAACATTTGGTATTTTTTGCATCTTTGGATGTACATTTTGGGTATTGCTTCCCATCCTCGGCCACCAATAACCTTTGGTGATTGCTCTATGAGCCAAAGATCTGCCTCTAGTGTGTGCTCTACAAACTCCTTCATGTAATTCGAAGAGAAAATCTTGCACTTTTTCCGAATGAACACATAGCAGATAAGGTCCGGTGATTGATTTCTTATATAGCTATGGTCGGGAGACAACCAGAATCTTGCAGCTTGAATTCGAAGTTTCCAAGCATCTATCTTGTCCTCAGGAAGAGTCTCCTCTTTCAAATAAGCAATGATTGGATCCATCCAGAATGGACCCAATTGAATACAAGCCACATGGTCACATTTGGCAATGCTCGGCTTCTTTAGTTCTTTCACGAAGGCAATGTTCGCAAATCTACTCTTGGTGGCTGAGGCCAGAGTAGCTAATGCATCTGCATGTGTATTATGATTTCTCCCAATTAACTCAATTTGAATGACATTGGACCCATTTAGCTTCTGTTTTGATAACTCTACATATTTCGTAATTCTTTCACCTTTAGCACATACTCCCTGTTTAACTGGTTAACCACCATTTGGGAATCTATCTTTATAACCAAATTTTTGATAAAGAGTCGCCAAGCAATAGCAAGCCCAGCAAGTAAAGCCTTGTACTATGCCTCATTATTTGTGGCCTAGAAACCGAGCTTGATGGCATACTTCATCGTTACTCCCTCTGGGGTTGTCAAAACTGTACCAGCCTCAGCTTTGTTTTGGGTTGAGGATCCATCAACTGTGATTCAAGGCGTAGTTATCTCCTGGCTTGCCTTAACCTCTTTCATCTCCATTTGCCATACCTCCTAAACCTGCTCGGAGAAGAGATTAGTGAATTATACTACAAAATCTGCCAGGACTTGAGCCTTGATCATCATTCTTGGGACGAACCTATATCGAAAATGCTAAGAGAGACTACCTATTTTGCTATTCTTCTGATGATGTCTGTCTTTTTAAATAACTGACCGATGGTTAATCAGTGACCACCTCTATAGTGTGAGCATGGAAATAGTGGATGAGTTTTCTGAATGCCATTATTAGAGCCAAAATGAACTTTTCTAAGGGGAGGTATTTGATCTCTGCCCCCTGGAGTGTTTTACTGGCATAATAATTGGGCTTCTACTTTCTGTCCTCCGCAGTCAATAATACCGCCCTCTCCACTTGTTCTGATACAGCTAAATACATCTGTAAAACATCCCCTGGCCAAGGGATAGATAAGATTGGGAAGATGTGAGATATTCCTTTAATCTGCTCAACGCTTCATCAGCCTCCTAGTTCGAAGTCACGCTATTTGCTCCCTTAAGTAAATTAAAAAATGGTCAACACTTATCAGACGCACGGCTATTGAATCGGCTGAGTGCTGCCAGCATTCCTGTGAGTTTCTGAACATCTTTTTTAGTCCTTGGTGGTGATATGGCTTGAATGGCCCTTATCTGATTATGATTTGCTTCAATACCTCGCCTAGTGACTAAATGCCTCAAAAAGTTTCCTGAGCTCACTCCAAAAGCACACATAACAGCATTAAGTTTCAGCCCATATCTATCCAATGTAGTAAACACATGTTGAAGTGCTGGATATGGATGCCTGGTTCCTTACTTTTTACGACCATATCATCAATATAGACCTCCATGCTTTTGCCGAGATCCTCCTTGAACATCTTGGTCACTAACCTCTAATATGTTGCCCCTATGTTCTTCAAACAACCTGACTTGATAGCAATAGATCCCTTTCAGAGTGATGGAAAAGGTCTTCTCCTCGTCAGGGTCATACATTGAAATGTGATGGTATCCCCTGTATACATCCAGAAAAGACATCCGCGTACTTCCCACCGTGGAGTTCACTAGTTGGTCTATCTTAGGTAGGAGAAATGGATCTTTTGGACCGGCTTTATTTAAGTCTATATAATCAACACAAACTCTCCATTTTCTGTTTTTTTTCTTGACCACCACCGCATTGGCTAGCCATTCGGGATAAGAAACTTCCCTGATGGCCTTAGCCTCGAGCAGTTTGTCGACATCTTCTATCACAGCCTCAGCATGTTGACATGCGAATCTCCGTGCTTTCTGGATTACAGGTTTAACTCATGTACTAACATTTAGCTTATGACACATTATTTTGGGGGAAATACCTAGTATTTCTTGTGGGGACCGAGCAAAAGTTCCAATGTTCTTTAACAGCATCCTTATAAGTTCCAGCTTTTCCTCGGGCGACAAGTTGGAGTCGATCAGGAAGTGTTTTTCATCTTTAGATCGCCCAATATTGACCTTCTCCAGATTTTCAACAGCTTTTGTTGAGGGGTCTCCACCAACATCATCAATTTACAGAGTTGTTTCTAGAATTTAGGTAAGCTGGACTTGCTCGGGCAGTGTTTTGGACTTTAGAGCGACAGTGAAGCATTTTCTTGTAATGTCCTGATCCCCTCTGATTTTGACCACCACATCACCATAAGGGAACTTAGTTATCTGCTGATAAGTTGAGGGGACCGTCTTCATTGCGTGTATCCACGATCTCCCAACAATCGCATTCTAAGAAGACGATGCATCGACCACCGTGAATTCCACATCGTATTCGACAGGGCCTGCCCAAACGGGTATTACTACCCTCTCAAGTGGCCAAACCACAGTGGAGTTAAACCCAACAAGTGGGTATTCCACAGGCTCCAAGTCCTCGTCCGTTAGGCCAAGTTTCTTAAAAAGGCCAAGGAACATGACTTCTGTGGAACTTTCTACATCTACCAATATCCTTTTAACATCAGACTCAAACATCTACAATATGGCTACAAGAAAATCATTGTTTGGTTGTTGGACACTGGTTCCTCTTCAAGAAAAGTGATTCCCCGAGCAACATCTCTTTGTGATCCTTTGCACGGGGACTCTAAGACTTCACAAACTTCGACCGATCGATAGGACCTCTACTTCTCTACACAGGGGTATGTAACTGTACTCGGGGTGGGGTTTTTCATATGTATCACATGGATAACAGTCAGCTGCTGAATATCCATCCTCGGTCTCCTCCATGGCAGTGGTTGAGCGTCATCTAGAACATTTTCTTCCACGAGATCATTCTACTGGTGGTTCAATCCCTTGCCTGTGGTAAGGGAGCGACTCCTGCATCCCCTGTCTTCGTCCAGTCAATAAATTCTTTAAGGTAGCCTTCCCTAACTAGATCTTCAAGGAAACGCCTCATGGAGCAACATGCCCTGGTGCGATGCCCCCTATCCTGGTGATATAAGCAGAAATCCTTATGGATTTCCTTCCCAAGATAATCAGCCAGCTTCTTTGGCCACCGGAAATAAGGTTCATCATGAATTTTTGGGAGTATTCTGAAGATCGGCTCCATAAATACCGTGTTTATCGCCTAAAACACTGGCCTCTAGTTATCTGGATTTTCTCTCAATCTTTCTTCCTTTTTTGAAAACTGATGATTTCAATTCTTTTGGCTCGGCCGGCTTTGTCACATCCTCAACCTTGGCATACTTCTCAATCTGACACATAAGGTCGGACATGTTTATGGCTGGCTTTTTCGTTAGGGACAACCAAAGCTTGTCTCCTTTCTGCAAACCCAGTTTGAATGAAGTCACGGCTAACTGCTCTGAACATCCTTCCATCTCATTGTAAAGCTTCACATATTGCCAGGAATACTACGTTAGGCTCTCATCGTTCTTTTTCTTCATGGTGAGGAGAGTGTCAGTATTTTTGGCTGTTTTGTGTTAGCCAAAAATCACGCAACAAATTCTTCAGCGAGCTAATCCCAGCATTCAATGTTTCCAGGGGGTAGCTTATGGAACCATTGGTGTGCCGTGTCCCCCAAACTAGACGGGAAAACTCTGTACATCAATTCATCGTTGTAGCTTCACAAAGTCATGGCCAGCATGTAATGGCGATAGTTAGCTAGCGGGTCTGATCTACCATCATAGATGGTAAATCGTGGGATTTGGATTTTTTCAGGGGTTCCGTTTCACAAATGTCCGTGGCAAATGGGGAAGTGAAAATCCTTGCAAGCACTCTTCTGGCCATCATCCAGGTTGATTGGTCAGGAATATTCCATTCTGCATGTTACAATCTCCGTATTTCTTTAGCTTTACTCAACTCATTTGCTCTTGAGCGATCCTCACCGTCACTGGAGGAACTTTCAACGGGCTCTTGATATTTTTTCCAACTGTCCCGTTTTTTCCTATCTTGTGTATCTTTAGAGGGCTACTTTGACCGTTTTTCCTTTTTCTGCTATGAGAGCCCTGGTTGTTGGGTGTGGGCTGGACGCATTTTGTCAGCATCATTAGTACTTCTTCCGCGCGTAATATCACCACACCCGATCCGTGGATGTCCAGGCCCCTGATTCTCTTCCTTTTCATCTCCCGAGTCATCTGATCCAGCATACAAAGTGTTAAGACTTTGTCTGAGTCATCCCCCGGGTCGTCAGCTCCCTCGCGTGTTTTTGTTACCATCGTTCCTTTGGCCTTCCTCAACTCGAGGAGTATAACCTCCAGCTCTGCCTGTTTCACGTCTGCCATTGCTTATAATTCCTGTCTTTGTTTACTGATCTCTGGATCTTCAACATATTTCGTTCGGCTTGATTCCAGGCCTGGAGTTCGTACAATCAATGCCGCTCCCTTCTGTCCTAATAGTACCATTTCATTCCCTGCATGAGGTGATGGTGGTGGGGTAGTAGAACCACCTGCGGCCAGGGTTAACGAATATTTCTAAGTAATGGAGTATGGAGAACAAAAAAATCTTGCCTCACGCTGGGCACCAAATGTTTGGCAAGAAAAAGTATTGCTAAGCATGCTCACCACGTCCACAGAAAAGCAGTTGTTCAAGCCTGAAAGGAAAGAAAAAGTCAAAAGGAATGGCCGAGAAGGGTCCCCGATCACAATCCCTCCGATGGTAAAGTCAGAAAGGGCTCGAGAGGATTGAAATATAATTTAGCGACACTTCGTGGACAAATAGTTAACATACATGAATTTCATGTGAAATCTTTTATTTATAGTCTCAGTCGTGGAACAAATTTGTGATTAATTAATAGAAGATGGTATCATTGTCTTCCCTTTTTAGAAAGCCTTTGGCTACGACGGGATGCTTTTCATTAAATGCCCGTCACCTTGCATTAAGTTGGCACTACTTAGCATTAAATGCGCATGAGGCGGGTTACAAGATTGCATATGATGTGACCTTAGGGTGCCGCATGGGTGACTTATCTGTTTGTTACCTGTAAAATTAATGTCTACCTAAGCTTAGCAGAATAGTAAAAAGTATTTTGATTCCATTATCTAAGTGTAATTATGGTTATGATCAAACTAATGTAATCATTTCGGCTGTGGGGCCCGGGGCCCATTCTCAGCGTCTCAAGTGGTCAGGAGTGCCTTCCCTGAGCATTTGCTAGTAAGGGATTGTGCTCGGGGATTTTGCCACGTGTCATTAACATTTTCTGTACCAACAAAAACCTTTTAAAATTTTAACCATCGCTCAGTCGAATCAACTTTCAGCCAGCGATTATAATACTTCGTCAATTAGCTTTTCATTTGTTTGGCTTTTTTATCTGTTTGCAGTACACATATTGACCTATCAAGTAGCTATCCAATCGATGCTGGTCAATCAAAATATTTTCAGCCAACGAGTAGAACACTTAATCAATGTTCTTCTTCTTTTCTTTTTTTTTTTTTTTGTTTTTTTTGAGGGGGCGCGGGCCTTTTTATCTGTTCTGCAAAAGACACAGTGACCTATCAAGCAACCATCCAACCGATATAGCGACAAGTCTGCTTCCGTTTCTCAAATGAATTTGCTAAACCTAACTAACACGTTATATTTTTACACTGGAAGACTTCAAGACTTCATCAATGATTGATTGAACAAAAGAGTCATGCGTAGGTCCTACCACCACATGCATACCATTCCAAGACCAGGAAACAATGACAAACTAGACTTTCAGATTTCTAATTGTTTTACGCCGTTTAGAATTAAAGATTTGATTTGACGAGAATTCTCGATATTTTTTATATTTAGAAGTACAATAAAATTTTATGAGTTAAATTTGATTTTATTTTATGACTTAAATTTTGAAATTTCTAAATTACTTGAAATCCAATCTAAAATAATAGAATTCGATGAGAATTCATTATTTTCTTAACTCATTTAAGTAAATGAATAAATTTATTTTTGTATATTATATTTTCGATTTTCTATTAATATAGTTAAATTTGATATTTTTCTTAAATCAAATTAATTTAATTCTTAAATTTAAAATGTATTCTAAACATAAAATTTTATTTATCAAATCAAATCAATTCTTTATTCTAAAATTAATTTATTTCTAAAAGAAAAATATTTTCAAACGAAATATTATTTTTTTTCAATATCAACTATAGCTTGATTGAAATAAAGACACGTATATGATCATAAATCATCTCGCTGCCAAATTGTGCTACTAACTACAAGGACCCTATATCAACTCAGTTCCTAGAAGAATAACACCTAAGGGTGAATTTCAAGTACTTCTCTAGGATTGTGAGAATGTGTGCAAAATTGTGCTGGTAACTTTTGAAAATATAAGAAAGAGAACAAGAAAATTTTATTTTAGTCACTTAATGCTAATAAAAATCGTGAGCTTGATCCTATAATTTTAATTATTTTTTTATAGATATATAAGTGCATGTAAAAGATAAGGTCAACCTTAGTTCATCTCGAAGTCACTGTAAGAAATTGTTAGGACTATTAAAGGTTAGATATGAGTTTATAAGTGAGATCCTTTTAGGATAAACAATTGGTAATGACTAATTATAGTGTAAAGAAATTTTTATGTATAGAAGAAAATGAAAAAAATAAAAAAATAAAAAACATTTAAACATCAGGTTCGCATCTCTGGGAAAGAACCAACTAGTTTAAATATAGTTAGGGGTAAAGTATAAAAACTACCTCTATAATTTATACTCGGTGTTACTTTAGTCTCTCACCTCAAATCCCTAAAATTTCGATAAAGCAACAATTCGGTTGCTCTGTCGACCTTCGTTAATACTCAACTGTTAGAGTAAGAGTAAAATTATCATTTAGCACTCCATCTTCTCTAAATTCAATCTAAAGTTAGGTTTTTGTTGTTGATGTAGTGGTATAAAAGAGTCTGACCCGACCCGACACGACCCTTGACCCATGGTTGACAGCCCGTAGTCGGGTTGCCCCTGCTGACCCTTTCCCTCTTCGAGTTGGGTCAAGCCAGGGTCACCAATGGTCACCCTTAACTCTCCCTAGCTGATTTGGAAGAATTTTTAATACGTTTTAGTACTTTTTATAAATTAAAGGAAATATAAATAAAATTCATATAAACACTTTAGAACATTCATTGATAAAATTAATTGCTGAAAAATAAACAATTAAATTTGTATTACAAATTTACAAATGTAAACTTGTAATTAAAAAGATAGAGTAACTATATAGATGCATCACTTTAGCTCTTACAGATCCCCATTAGATTGGCTCCTATAAGCCTGAATATTATTTGTAAAAATTACTTTATCCATACATTATTTCGAATCATCACTACTATGTTCTTCTACTTCACCCAAATACATTGCTTCGAAGTTAATAGAAAGTTTTTCTTTTTTGTTGGCTTGTTGATTTCCTTACTCAGTGAGATTCCATCTCGGAAACACATCAAGACCTCTACTGTATTTGGAGCGAGCAGACTCCTACAATCACTAATAACGCATCTACTTACATTGAATGCTTGTTTGGATGCTATGTTAGAAGTTAAAAATGTGAGGATATCGCGGGCAAAAGATGAAAGGATTGAAAATTTAGACTGTTATCCCTTCTACCAATTGAAAAGATTGAAATCATTTTCATTTTATATTGGAGATACACCCAAATAATGTTGCCGATCAAATGAAGATGAGCTGCTACTTGTTGATGCATCCATCCATCGATATTTCGCTCGATCCGAAAGATATGTATTACCAAAATCAGGATAAGATGATTATATTATGATGGTTGTTGGTTGGGCATGTATACGATTAGTATTACATCATACCAAATTGATGTTTAATATTATTTAATTGCTCATTCAAACATTCAGGACCATATATCATTTCTAAAAATACAAGAAGATTAACTTATTTATATGTAGGGTCTAAAACAGTTACATAACCAAAATGGACAAGAAGTTGTTGAAAATATTTTAGATATTTTTTGAAAACATCATCAAAAGTAGCCTATTGATAAAGATCAGTAGAAGAGATAAGAGAATAAACTCTTCAAAATATTTTAGTTGCAATATCAAAAACATGTAAAAAAATCTTTATAAAAAATTACAATGGCCTAGTCAAAATCCAAAATAGTTTCTAAACCAATAACTGGAATATTTAAAATAAATAAATCAGTTACTCTTTGATATTTAATAGCCGCTTTCAATATAATATAAATTTAATTCCATCTTACATTAATTTTGATAGGTAATTTCCTAGGTTTTAAATTTAATAACTATATATACTTTTAGATATGTAAACTCTTTTTAAAGAACTCATAATCGAAAGTACACTTTTTTATTAGATTAATAGAGAGATCTAAACCATCCAATCCCTCTTTTACAATTAAATTAAGAATATGGGCACAACAATGCCCTTGCAATAAAACACACCTTGAAAAAAAAAACATTATTTAAATAATCAAAACAAATATTATTATATGAAGTATTATCTAAAGTAATAAAAAATATTTTTCTAGTTAATCCCCATGATGCAAGTTCATAAAAAATTATTTCTCTAACGCCCACTCTAGTGGTCCTACCACCACAATCATGCCATACAAGGTAAGGAAACAACGACACGTTATATTTCTACACGGCTAGACTTCAAGACCTCATCAATGATTGATTGAACAAAATAGTCATGCATGAGTCCCAAGGTAAGGAAACAATGACATATTTTGTGCTACTAACTTCCAAGCGGATTTTGTTTTTTTTTTTTTACACACAAAATAAGCAAATGAAAACAAATTTGGTAAGTACAGTTAATGAAATTCTGGTTTGAGATCACAGTTCTTCAAATGCCTGAAACCGTCATCTCAGACGGCCTTTTTTGTACTTGGATCATAAACCGCCAATTGAAATGGCAAGTCTTGTCTCTTGCTAACCTACCAAGCGCGAGAACACCTCTGCCATGATGTAGAAGAGATCGTCACCGGGGACCACTTGTAGAGCGGCAGGTTCTTAGGCCTGTCAATGGCAGTGGCAGTGGTGACTGTGCAGGTGCAAGGGAAAGGGATCCTGATAGTCTAATTGGCAGGCATCATTTGGTTGAGTGGGGTCTGGGGGAAAGTTTTTGGAGTCGATGAGGGAGCAAAAATTCTTGATTGTGAAAAGGGTTTTGATGACAGAGAGGGTGGTAGCGTTGGGATTACGTAGCCGACGAGCCCGCTGCAAAAGACTCCAGTGCTGTTTCAGTTTAAGGATGAAGACTGAGCTACTGATGAAGACATTTTAATTGTTAAGACTCACCATTTCAATTGGTGGTTTATGGTTCACGTGCTGAAAATTTCATCTTAGAAGGCGATTTTAGGCCTGTGAAAAACCACAATTTCATTAACCATACTTATCGAATTTGTGTTCTTTCAGCAACATTTGCTTATTTTTTGCCTATTTTGTATGTAAGAAAAAAAAAAAAAAAAGTCCTCCTAAGTGTCCTATATCAACTTAATTTTCTGTGGAATAATTTTTAGAAGGTGTTTAGTTGGTCAAAATCAATTAAAATTCATCAATTTTTACTATTTTTTTATACTTTATTTCAATGAAATTTCGCCAATTAAAACTCACCAATCTCACTTTAACATCAAATCTTTATACTTTTATTGTATTTTTTGACTAACTTTTGCCAACTAAACACCTCTTAATATAAATAAGATTCTTATAAACCTATAACAGGATATTTCCTTTTTATAAATCAACTTTAATTGAGTTATTTAGTTAAAAGAGGAATTTGTCCAAACTAAAATAACACCAAACAATTTTTTCATTGAAATTTTCTTAACATACAAAATAAATTAAAAAAATAAAAACTATCTAAAATCAAGAAGTCCGCAGTGATATGGAATCACATCTTTTACTTGATTTGTATCTAGAGTAAAACATATGGTCTACCCACAACTTAAATAAAGTACCTTGTGAAAAGTAATGAAATATAAATGAGATAAATCAATCACTTAGCACATTCTTCTCCTTCTCGACATTAAATTGATAAATTTTAAACGTAAGACAAAATGAACAATGGAAAGCAATGAACATGTAAGTGAAATAGGAAATGGTATGCAAGTCACAACTAACATAAGAAATCATGCACGCCAAATACAATGATTAAAACTTGGCGATGAACTTTTACATCAAGGACCGTAGCCTATCTTTACTCATGCTATTACCAAAACTACAACTAAATTAAGAACTAAATATTAAGCATTCTTACATACTATATTTTATAAATCAAGGAATGAAACACAATAAAAACTTTCATGTCATGCTCTGTTCTAAGACATAGAAATGAAAAATACTAAAAAGTGCGAAGTAAGTTTTATCTAACATGCAATGAATTCACACCATCAAACTCTTATACAAATCACATATGCTCTCCATGAATAATTGACTTGCGATTGAGAGAAAATTAAAATTATTTACTTTTCAACTACTTTTACCAATTTTTTTATGTAATTTTCAACTATACTCCAAAAAAATTTGGGTAAAGTACAAAAATCACCTTCATAATTTACCCTCGGTGTCACTTTAAATGCTCACGTTTTAATTCTAATAGTCAAATCCTTACACTTTTGATCATGCAATAATTTAGTCCTTCCATTATTTACTCGTTACGCATAACCGTAAGACTTAGGGTAAAAAATTATATTCGTAGGATAAAGTATGAAATTCACCACTACAGTTTACTTCTCAGTGTCACTTTAGTCCTTCACAAAAAATATTTAAATAATAATTACGATTGAAAAATGATTTCAAAGTTCTGAATATTAATTAAATTTTAAAAAAATTTAACGTCTCTCATAATAACCACTTTTAGTATATTTTAAATTTAAAATACAAAGAAAAATGCCAACTATTGATTAGGCTTACAAGTGTTTAGGATAAAGAGTAATTTTTTTAAGTTCAATTTTAATGTTAAATTAGTCATGTTGACCATCATTAATCAGTATTAAATTTATTTTTATAAAGTACAAAAAACAATCAATTAAAAAAATTAACTTTAGTTATTTTTATGAAACCAAACTGAAAAATTACTTTAATATAATTAAGATTAATAGTATTTCAAAATCAATATAACTTTACAAAATTAGTTAAGAAATAAAAAAATAGATCATCTCAATTAAGTATAAATATGATTTAATATATATTTTAGAAAATTTCAATTTTTAAGATTAGGTCAGATCAAGATTTAGTAAAATATAAACTTTTTGTATTCATATGGAAATCCAAATTTGATTAACACTATCAGCTCACAAACATTGACATAAATATATATAAGTGAAGGCCACCAGAGATGCGCACAAAGAAAGCATCCTTTTTTTAATAATTTTTTTTTTAATATTTATTTTGGAG
>QLOD02000017.1:8930205-8949973 GCA_003260245.2 Sideroxylon spinosum | reverse complement strand
TTTGCGATTCGATTTTACGATCCGATTTTTGGACCTTCCACCGATCTTAAGTAAAATCTCGATTTTAACAACCTTGGCTGAACCATCTTAATCGATTTTCTCTCATTTTATCTTAATGGTTGCTATTCTTATTTTGTCTCTAATCTCCTCGTTCCTTATTCTATCTCTTCTTATGATCCCGCATATCCATCTTAGCATTCTCATCTTCACAGCTGCCATCTTCTGAACATAATTATGCTTTATTGCCCAACACTCTAATCTATATAACAACGCTGGTCTTACCGCTATCTTATAATACTTTCTTTTCACCTTGGGGGGACTTTTCGATCACCTAAGACCCCTGAAGCACTCCTTCATTTGGTTCACCAACCTGAATCTTGTGACTCTAGATCCACGGTACTTAAGTTTTCTTTTGCTACAATCTTTTATGTGTCCAAACTTACTTTTATGTTGTCAGTTGTCCTACTTTGAGTAAACTTGTATTCCATATATTCTATTTTATATCGACTTAGCCTAAACCCTTTTATCTTTAATGTTTCCCTCCATAATTCTAGCTTAGCATTCACTCATTTTCTCGTCTCATCTACTAAAACAACGTCATTTGGAAATAGTATATACCACGGTACCTCATCCTGAATATATCTTGTAATCTTATTCACAACTAGGGCAAACAAGTATGGGCTGAACGCTGAGCCTTGGTATAGACCAATCGTGATAGGAAACTCCTTATTCTCTCAGCTATTCGTCCGTATAAATGTTACGGTTCTGTCATACATGTCATTTATCACCCAATATATGCGACACATACTTCTTTTTTTTTTCAATACTCTCCATTGCTTCTCCCTAGTAACTTACTCATAAGCTTTCTCCAAATCAATGAATAGCATATGTAAATCTTTTTGACCTTCTATACTGTTCTATTAACTTTCTCAGGAGAGAGATAACCTCCATGGTTGATCTCTCAAGCATGAAACCAAATTGATTCTTTGAAACGTTTATTGTCATCTTCTCTCAATAATTCTCTCTCATAATTTCATCGTATGGCTCATCAATTTAATCCCGCAGTAGTTCATATAGTTTTGAATATCTCTTTTGTTCTTGTATATAGGTATAAGAATACTTTTCCTCCATACATCAGACATCTTCTTACTCTTTAATACTACATTAAAAGGTTTTTGTCAACCAACTTACATAATCCTCCCCCAAGCACCTCCGAACCTCTATAGAGATACCATCTGGCCCAACCGCTTTCCCATTTTTCATTCTTTTCAAAACTTTTTTATTTCGTCCCTACTGATTCTCCTGTAGAACATATGATTCAATTATTCATTAGATGTGGTAAGCTGTCCCAATCGTATGTCACTACTACTGTTTTTGTTAAATAACTTGTAGAAGTAGCTCTTCCAACGCTCGTTTATCTCTTCTTCCACTACTAATACCTTTTCATCCTGATCCTTAATATATTTAACTTAGTTTAAGTCCTTGGTCTTCCTATCTCTGGCTTTAGCAAGCTTGAAGCTTTCTTTAGTGTTAAGTCGCTTATATAACTCCTCAAATGCCTTTGTCTTGACCTCACTAACTGCTTTTTTAGTTTCTCTTTTTGCTTCTTTATACTTCTCCAAGTTTGCTTCATTTCGATCCTTTTGCTAATATTTAAAAAGTTCTCTTTTAACTCTTATATTGTTTAATTTTTTTGATTAACTTAATTGAAATAAATTTTGTGAATGACTAGAGAGGCATAAACAAATCAATTTAGACACATTTTGAAGTATGATAAAGTTTTTAGGGTCCTTTGCCTTAAGAGCACTTATTAAGAACCAGTAAATACATACTACATAATAACATCTCATACTTTGATCGGGCTGTGCATGGAAAAAGTGCAAAATATTATTATATGACATGTTTTATTAGCCCTTAATGGGTGCTTTGGGGCACTTGTTGACAAATACGATTTTTTTTAAACAAATTTGATTAGCTTATTGCTTGTTTAACTTCACTCATTTATAATGTTAACTGGATGTGTTCTAAAGACTCCATAATTTAATATGATTCACTAAATTAACGGGCTATACATAGGGGTGTAAATGGATCGGGTCAATTCAGCTTCATGCTTACCCAGAATCGAATCCATTTTCTTGGTTCCTGAAATTTAGACCCAACATCAAACCGATTTTAAGTTGGAATCGAACCAAATTAAACAAAAAATATTGGTTGGATTGGTTTGATTTTTGGTTTAGGATGATTCGGATTGAACCGGGTCAATTTTTCAGGTTGGGTCCAAAAACTTTGATCCTCAGATTACAGCCAAATGGTGAACTAAATAAAAACTTCTACGAATCTTCCTTATAATAAATTAAGAGTCTGTGCACACCCATCTTCTTTCTTATGCTCACACACTAGGTCCATGCACACATATTGATCTATGCCGTGTGTATAGACTGTCACATCAGTCATCTAAAAGTTGCAGCTTACTTTTCTGGTTTTTTGGCTAAGCATCTTTTCTTCATCATTTCCCTGCAGCTTACCTAGTCTAAGCCTCTAGCATCGCTGGCCATGTTATTTCATCATTTCCCTTCACTTTGAAGAACTCTCTCTCAATATATATGTATATGTGTGTAATCAAAAAAAGGAATAGAAAACTAGAGATAAGAAAAGAGTTAGTGAGAATAAGTTGTCACCTAAATTGAACATTCTTTTCCTTTTTAGTATTCAATTGAAGTTATATTAAGTGTGTGATAAGTGTTAGTTTAATGGTGCAGTGCATATATTGATCGTAACAAGTTCCTAGCATATACAAGTTCTCTTGAGTCGATCTCTTATTTCCTGAGTAACTTGAGATAGGGGATTTGTGTTTTCTTATTTATTATATATTATAATCATGCATACGACAAATCTGCTTATATTTTTTAATTGTTTTGATGCATGACCCGATAGTTGACACAGTATGTATATAGATATACACTTGGCTTGAGATAAAACACAATAATAGTGATTTTTTTTTTATGGATTCTAAATGCTTCGATAATTTGATTATATGATGATGTTCATACCTTATTGAAGTTTGAAAAAGAATACAAGCATGGAAGAAAATGATTTTGAAGTTTGGAAATCAAAACAGAGCATGGCACTCTGCAAATGCAGCAAATGCAGAAAGGACATCCTTAATACAGTGGTAGAACTAAGATTTTGGATAAGGGAGGGCCAATGTAAAAAATTTTGTATTGAGTGGGGAGTAAAATAAAATTTTATAAATCTTTTTTAAGGGACACTATATTATATGAAAAAACTTAAAATTTATAAAGATATTAAAGAATTTTCAAAACTTAGGAGGGGGCCAAACACTATATTATATGAAAAAAAAATTCTAAAATTTCTGAGGGAACTAAAAAATTTTTAGAACTTAGGGGGCTGTGGCCCCTCGGACCGCCCCTACTTAAATATAGTTAAATATTTATCAATTCAAAATTATTTCTATAGTATGATACGACCTCTTAATTTTATAAATCTTATTCAAATCAAATCCTAGTGATCAATTTTCATTTGATACTACATAACACATGAATTTACATGAATATATATACTCTTTTTGAAACATCTACATAACAAAAAAAAAAAATGAACTTAAACGCATACAGAACAAATTTTTTTTTTTATTTAATAACATATTATTAATACACAATCATCAAGAAATTTTAGGTGTTAATAGGTTTATCAAACATATTTCGAACATTTTACATATTTAAGAAATGACAAAATACATATTAAGTAAATATTATAATGGTGTTATTTTTGTTTTAATACCAAATGTGAGTAAATATTATAATGGTGTTATTTTTGTTTTAATACCAAATGTGAGACTGATTGGTTGTAGTTGAAGTCATGAATAAATATTATTTGTAAAATAAAAAAAATATCAGTGTAGTATTTAAATAACTTAAATAATGTTAAAATGTACTGGCATTTAAAGGTGGTTGTAAATTATCAAAATGAATTTAAAACTATGTTAAAATGATTTGAAAAACAAAATTGTCTTAGAAAACATATAATTTCCATTTCGTATACCGACCATGGTTGATAAAAAAAGTAAAATAAATAGATTATTTAAAGTTATAAAAGTGAGATAAAATATAGTTTGGGTTATTTTTTGGCGGTTGAAAAATTAACAAAGCACAAAAAATAGAGATGAATAGTGAAAATCCGTTTGATCCGTTATAAAAGATTTTGGTTCGTTCAAATAGATTCTAACAAATAATTTTTGAATTTTTGTGTTAGAATTTGTTGAGATATGTAAAGATTTATATAAATTTGTAGATATTGTATAGAGATTTATGTAATTTTGTAGAAAATTTGGAGAGATTTTTTGGTAAAAAATTGAGCTCCAACTGCTCTCAAAATCCAACAAGCTATGCTTAGGGACAAGCTAAGAGTTCTGGGGGTGGTCATGTGTTAGTAACCCTACAGACCAGCCATCCTGGTAAATGGTAAACAAGCATGCTAGGAGGCTAAGAAAAGCAAACATTATAAGCCTTACTGCCAGCAATACCGATGTTTGCCGTAGAATAACACTTAGCCAGGACAACAGTTGCCTTGTCTCCAAATTATGATCCTTTAGTCATAGAAAGAGGCAAACAACCAAGACATAAGCAGTGATGCAGTCCGATAGCACTTAGCAGCAGACAACAACAGTGAGACATTGCCAACACATTACCAACCGTTAAGGCAGTTGCCTTGTCTAGACAGCAGTTGGGACAAAAGTTAGATAGCCGTTACTACAACAGTTAAGGCACTTTGTGTTTGTCTCAAGTTATGTAATATTAATATATGTGTCTTAGTACTTCAAAATGGAAGTTACTGGCAGTTATATGTGTCTAAAAGTGGCAGTTATGTATTCTGAGTTATTTGGATGGGCAGTTGGTGTATGTATACCTATCACCATCTGATGTAAATCATTGTGAAGTACTAAATAAATTGATAATTTCCAACTGACTTATGTTTACATAGGTTGGATTAGCCATCCAGAATTAAGTCTTCCATCATTGGTGCTTTTGTTAAGAGTGTCCACTTGGCATTGCATTGGAAGCCTGTATGTTTTACACCCTTTCTAATGACGAACAGATAGAGAATTGAATAGTTGGAGACTTCCATAACAGAAATCACCAATCAGAACAATGACTGCCTGACTCGTATAGAGGAATCGCTAAAAACTCTTGTTGTTGCACTAAACCATCAAGTAGAGGGGTGTGGGAAGAGTGCTAGTAGAAGCACCCACCCTTCAATTTGAGGAATAACTTCTGATTCAACCAGATCAATCGATATCGAAGAAGATCCCTGTGGTCATGAGCCATAACGAGATCAGCGTTAGCGACACTGGCAATAACGTAGCGTACCTAAGCCAAAATGAGGCTTCCTCATTTTAAAAGGGAAGAGCAAGTCACTTGGCTTAATGAGGCAGAGCAGTTCTTTAAGTACTAGCAAATGCGTAAAAGAGAAAAAATTAATTGTGCTGTCTTCTTTCTTGAGGGCAAGGCTAATTAATGGTGGCAATGTATCTCAAGGGCCTACAAGGATAGTCAATAGGAACTACGTTGGAAGCACTTCAAATTTGATATTCTTAACAGATTTGGACCCATCGACTTTGAAGACTACTATGAGGCATTGTCCAAAATCAGACAAATTGGAACCCTACGGGATTATCAAATAACCTTTGAAAGGCTTGCAACCCATGTAAAAGGATGGCCGGAAAAAGACCTTGTTAGGTCATTCTTGGGTGGCCTTAAATCAGAAATCACTACAGAATTTAAGATTTCCAGACCCTGCACTGTCAAGCAAACAATGGAGTTTGTTCAATGGAAAGATGAGCAATTAACTATGCTACGAAGAAGGAACGTGGAAGGGGCCATTACTAGACCATCAGCAAGAAAGACAAAAAGCCGTTACTTTCGGGAGTCAAAAGATTATCTTGGGACGAAATGCAAAAGAAATAAGAGAGTCTCTGTTTCAATTGCAACGAGAAATTTTTTCTAAGGCATAAGTGTAAGATTGGCCATGCTTTTCTCATTGAAGACATAAGAGATGAAGCAAATGAAGAATCATGCCATAAAAGATAGTGAAACTAAATATAACAGAAATCATGATAGCGAGCCGGAGATTTCCATTTATGCCTTGGCTGGAACCAATAAACTAAAGACCATGTGAATTACTACATGAGTAAGTAACTAATAAGTCACAGTTCTGATTGACAGTGGATCAACTGACAACTACATCAATTTAGCAATTACTAAGAGTCTCAAGTTACCCGTGAACTCAATAGAACTCTTCGCAGTCAAAGTTGCAAGTGAAGAAAAATTGGTCTGTAAGGAGCAATACTAATCTATTCCAATGAAAATCCAGAGTTTGAAGATGAAGGTGGATTTTTACTTCTTGCCTCTATTAGAAATAAACCTTGTTTTGAGAGTTCAATGGTTTCAGAAATTGGGAAGCACTGTTTGTAATTATGAAAAAATAACAATGGAATTCCATTGGAAGGAACAACCATTCAAAGTGGAAATGCAGTCACTACCCAACAACAAAGGCATAAAGATCATCACTTTTCCAGAAGTTGTATCTATCCGGAGCATAATGCTATACAATTCAAATTACATCACAGCCACGCAACAGCATGTAAACTATAATTGGTACAGTAAGTTTGGGTGAATTACTTGATGAAATTCAGCAATTTCTGTAAGAATTTAGAATTTTTTCTGAAGAACCCAAGACATTACCCCCAAATTGTAAGTTTGATCACATGATCAACTGGAAAAAATGAGGGCCAAGTTGTAAACGTACTCCCATATCGATATGTTAGAAAATAGAAATTGAAATGCAAGCTACTGAAATACTGAAAAATGGACTGATAAGGCTAAGTACCGGTCTTTTCTCTTCCCCGATTTTTCTAGTGAAGAAGAAAGATGGAACATGGCGATTCTACACTAACTATAGAGCCTTTAATGAAGCAACTGTCAAAGATTTATAATTCCAACAATTGATGACATGCCAGACAAACTTGAAGGATCAACCATTTTCACTAAATTAGATTTGAAGGCCGAATATCATCAAATTCGAATGGAAGAATTAAACATCCATAAGATAGCATTCAAACGCATAGTGGCCAATATGAATACATGGTCATGCCATTTGGCCTATCCAACGCCCTAGTAACTTTTCAACCAGCCATGAATGAGATTTTTTGACTTTTCTTACGAAAATTCATTCTGGTATTCTTCAACGATATCCTTATCTATTCAAAGAGTCTAGAAGACCATATCCACCACTTGAAGCAAGTTTTGCAAATTCTGGTGGGAAAACCCTTCTACATCAAGCCTTCCAAATGTGCCTTTGCACAAGAACTTGAATACTTGGGTCTCATGATTTTAAGTAAATGGGTTAAAGTTGATCCCCGAAAGATCGAGGCAATGCAGAATTGGCCATTACCTAAAAACATCATCAAACTACCAAGATTCTTGGGTCTAACAAGCTACTATCCCAAGTTTGTGGAGCATTATGGTCTGATAGCAAGGTCGTTGACCAATATGCTTAAGAAGGGGAAATTTTAGTGGACCATAAAAAGCATGGAGGCATTTGGCTCGCTCAAAGAAGCAATGGCCACTATCCCAATACTTGCCATGCCAGATTTTGAAGTGCAATTTAAAGTTCATAACAATGCCAATTGGCATAGGAGTAGTACTATCATAGAAAAGATGTCCAATAATCTATCTCAGTAAAGTGTTGGGACCTGCGAAGAAAAGCTGGAGTGTCCATACAAGAGAACTACTTGCCATAGTCAAAATAGTTTGTCTGTGGAGACCATACCTGCTGGCAGGAAGTTTCTCATTGTCACATACCAGTAACCTTTGAAGCATCTCTTCGAGTAAAGAATTGTTACCCCCTGAGCAATAAATATGGGTGGCCAAACTAATGGGATTAAAGTATGAAATACCCTATCACCCAAGCCATGACAATAGAGTTACTGATGCCTTGTCAAGATGTGAAGATAGTCCTCTACCGGTAGCCATCACAAGACCAAATTGGCCCATATGGTAGGAAACTAGAGATACTACAACCAGTGACATGTATTGTGCAAAACTAAAGCGGATGATTAGAGAAGATGTCCCATATGTTTCAAATTATGAAGCCAGAAATAATATGATTTTATTCAAATGAATAGTTTATGTGCCATCAGTTGGAAACTTGAGATAGAAATTTCTAAGGCAATTTCATGATTTTAGAGAAGCAAGACATTCTGGTTTCTACCGCACATAGGAAAGGATGGCTCGTTCCTTCCATTAGGAAGGAATGAAAACTGATGTCAAAAGGCATGTGACTGAGTACGACACTTGGCAAAGAGCCAAGAGCGATGCAAGACAGCCTGGTGGACTACTGCAGCCCATACCTATAACAAGCCAAGTATAGGAAGTTATAACCATGGACTTCATTGAAGGCCTTCCCAATTCTAATTGGATGCACAGCACTGATGGTAATTATGGACAGACTTATAAAGTACGCCTATTTCCTTCTTCAACTCATTCATTCATAGCTAAGACCATTGCAAATCTATATATGATAACGTTATCAAGCTTCATGGGATTCCAAGCTCTATGATCACTGACAGAGATAGGATTTTCACAAGTTACTTTGGAAGGAGATTTTTCGATTACAAGGGCCGAAAACTTATAGCAAGTTCGTCTTACCGCCCATAAACAGACAGTCAAACTGAGGTCACCAATAAATCCTTAGAGCAATAATTATGCTGATTTGTACAAAATAACCCAAGGTAATGGAAGGATCACATTGGTTGGGTAGAGTGCTGGTATAATACAAGTTTCTATGCATCAACAAAAATGAGTCAATTTGAGGTACTTTATGGGAAAAACCATCAACACTTGTCTCTTGCTAACAAGGGACTTAAAAGAACGACTCTATTAACCAGCAACTTATTGACAAAGATGAACTCCTCAAGGAACTAAAGGATAATTTGTTTCAAGCCAACAAGCGGACGAAAAGCTATGCTGATAAAAGACGTGATGAAGAGCATTTTCAAGTTGGCAATTAGGCCTTCGTGAAAATCAAGCCCCGTAGACAGAAAACCATGACTCTTAAAGCTCACAACAAATTTGTATATCGATATTGTGGGCCATATGAAATTCTAGAAAAGATTGGGCCAGTAGCATACAAATTGGCATTGCCATTAGATGCAGGCATTCATCCAGCGTTCCATGTTTCTCTTTATAGAGAAAGGTAAAAAATACAAGTTTCATAGTGCATAACTTACCTGAGTTTAATGAAGATGCCAATCTGGTCATCAGGCCAGTTAAAATTCTAGATTATTGACAAGTTAAGAAAGGCAAATACAAAAGTCTAGGAAGCACTTGTTCGATGACAATTACTACCACCAGAAGAAGCAACTTGGGAGGATATTGAGTACTTGAGGCAATAATTTCTTTATTTGCATTTTGAGGATAAGGTGTTTGCCTAAGGGATGAGGATTGTTAGGAACCCAGCAGTCCAGCCATCCTGACAAATAGTAGACAAGCATGCTAGGAGGCCAAAACAACCAGCCATGAGAAGCTCTATTTCCAACAACATTAAGGTTTGTCGTGGGATAACACTTGTACAGGATAGCAGTTGCTTTGTCTCCAATATCATGATCCTTTAGGCATAGAAAGAGACAACCAATCAAGACATAGGTAGTGACACAGCCCGACAACACTTAACAGCAGACAACAGCAACCAAACATTGCCAACTGACACTGCCAGCGCATCAACCACCAAGGCAATTGCCTTCTTTGGACAGCATTTGGGATAGAAGTTGGATAGCAATTACAACAGTAGTTAGAGCAATTTGTGTATATCTTAAGTTATGTAATATTAATAATATATATGTCTTAGTAATTCAGAATGGAAGTTACTAGTGGTTATATGTGTCTAAAAATGGCAATTATGTATTCTAAGTTGTTTGGGTGGGCAATTGGTGTATGTATAAATATCACCATCTGATGTAAAACATTGTAAAGTAATAATAAACTGATAATTTTCCAGCAGACATATGTTTGCACTTATTGGATTAATTAAGGCTTCCATCATCACGACCCTCTCCGTGTATATGAATTTTTGACTAAAAGAAAATTTATTCTATAGTTTAAGCTCCTTTAAAATTTTGAAAATGATTAATTTTAATCAGGAAAAAAAACAGCACCAATAGTACATATAAAGTTTTAGGTCAAAAAGCTTTTGGGTTATAGACCAGTTTTCTAAAATTTAATTATTTTTCTTAATTGTTATATATAATTCAAAAATTAATGGGTCAACTGGTTGTAGTATCATACATATATATTAATATATTGTTATGTATATTTATTTCCTTATGTACTAAATATAATTTATAATATCAGTTATAATTTTTTTGATCCCCAAACCTAAAATCCTAACTTCATCCCTGTTTACACTAAACTAGATTTATAGACTTAACGATGCCAACTTGATAATAATAGTTCAAGATGTTTGATTAAAATATATTGGTCTAAAGACATTTCTATCTTTGTCTAATAAAATTTATTTGTTTATATATATTTATAATTTTTAAACTTTAAAAACCGAAGATATTAATGCTTTTCCATTAATTTGTCTCACTTTATATTATATTCTTATTTAATAAATTAAAACTATACAAAATTAGTAAAAAAGTACAAATAGCATCATCTTTAAAAATATATCTATTTATCTATAATACTAAAATAATTTATTTTTTCTCTCCATTACTCATTCACTCCAATTCTAGATGGCATACCTCTTTGATTTCTATTCTACTTTTTCTTTTTCTTTTTTATAGAATTTTAAATTATTTTTTAACTTTTTTTCCTTCCTTCTTCTTCTTTTATCTTTTTACATTTACAAAACCTTTGTTTTTTTTTTCCATGTCGCCAACAAAACTTGAACTTTACCTTTTTTTTTTTTAAACTTATAAAAGCATTAGAGTTGTAGCATGTGATTTTAATAAATATAAAAGAATTCATGGGTTCTAATAAGAGACCCACTTGCTTTGGAACCCACTTGAACTCATTGGTTTCAAAAAAGGACTCGTTTATAAATTTAATATAGTTATAAAATTTTTATATTTTAAATATGTTAGTAATTAATTTAAAAATACAAATAACAAATAGGATTAAATAAAAGAGCACAAGAAAACTTAAATAATAATTATTTTATTTCTCTTATAACAATTTGTAGTATTTTTAAAATTTAAAATTATCAAAAATTAATTAGGCTCAATAGTAGTATATTTTTAAATAATTTTAAATATAAATTGGTCACAATGACTATATTTATTTTATTTTATAAAGTACATACAATTATTAATACTAATTTTTTTATTTAAGTTATTTTTATAAAATCAATTGAAAGTAAATTCTATGTAATACCTCTGTATATTTATCATTCTACTTTTTTACTTTTACAAATACTTGAATAAAATTAGTTTTGAAAGTGATTTTTTTTAAGTTTAATTTTAAATTTAAATTAGTTACCTTATATCTTCAAATTGATAATAATATTTTTGTGAAACCAATCAAAAAATTATTACTAAATCCTACGTGGTATTCTCTATATTTACCATTCTATTTTTCTATTTTACAAGTCTTTTGAATTAAATATTAATACAGACTATTCTATTGGTTCCCTATCATCGTAAAATTTACATATTTAAATAATTAATTAGGTTTAAAAAAACCTAAATTAATTTAAAAAAATTAACTCTTCTTGTAATAACAACTCTTAGTATATTTTAAATTTAAAATACAAAAAAAAAATGCTTATTATTAATTAGGCATGGAAGTGCTTAAATATCAATTAGGCTAGAGAGTAAAATTTTTTTAATTTTTAAAAATCTAATAAATAATACTTAGTATTTGAATTATTTTTATAAAATAAAATATACAATTAAAAAAATAGTATTTTTATCTTAAGTTATTTTTATAAAACTAGTCAAAAATTAATTTAATAGAACAAAGACTAATAATATTTCCAACTCAAGCTAATTTTACAAAATGAGTAAGGATTTAAAAAATAAAAACATATATTAAAATTTATAAATAATTTAAAATGAAAAAGAGATCAAGTCAATTAGGTAAATTTGTGATTTAATATATATTTTAGAATAAATTTTAATTTTTAGAATTAGATCAAATTAAAATTTAGTAAAACATAAACTTTTCGTATTCATATGAAAATCTAAATATATTAAATAATTACTAAAAACTGTTATTAAATTGATTCGACTCATTAACATTAATACAAATAAAAAAGTACAAAAAAAACTAAAAAAATTATTTTCTGAAATATGTAACTTTATTTAAAATTATATTTTATCTTAAAAAACATTATACAATTCATTTGCATATTATATATATATATATATATGTATGTGTGCGTGTTTAGAATACCCGTTGACCAAGGCATGCCGTCGTTTACCCCTTTTTAACTCTTTGCCCCATGAGACGAACAAAACGATCGTACGCGTCTGCAGGATTCCTTCTGCTTTCTTCCAGAGGCAACCTCCAAATCCCAGTACTTGGATTTGAATTTTCCTGTAAATCGCTTGCTGGATTGAGTACTCTCTTCGTTCAATTCATCAGATTGTATTTGTAGACCTCTTGGCGAAACAGAGTTGAGGAGGCATGGCATCATTGGCCACCCATTTCTCCACATTCCTCTTCCTCTTCCCCATAGGCATTCGCCGCTTGCTCTGCTCTTTCTCTCTCTACCTCAAGAACCCTTCTCTCTACCGATCAATTACATGGCATTTCACCGAACCCAGATGGAGAAACTTTGACTTTTATGCCCTCCTCATTGCTTTACCCCTAGCCTCCTTCTCCGACCTTTTCTCTTTTCTCACCTTCTCTGGCCACCCCACTCACCGATTTGCCTTTCTGCAACAATCAGCAGTGGTTTTGCTTTTCTGGGTACTCGTTATTCTGATCCTTTACCGAGAAAATTTTGATTCTTTAGCCATTCCTGAGAATTTCGTATTCACTTTCGGGGGTATTTCATTTCTCATCGAGTATATGATGATGGGTGAAGGATTAACAGGTCTTGGAGGTGTTATCTATGGACTTTTAGGTCGGTTGACCCTTGTTTGTGCTTCTTGTTGCTTGTATCTTTCAATTAGACCGGTGGCTTTTTTTGCTGAATTTTTGTTGTCTTCTGGGCTTGTGTTTAAGGGGACTTGGGCACTGCAATCTGGGTTGTCTTTGTATACTGATACATTTGCATTCAAGGGGTGTGAGAAAGTTTGGATGTCCCCTTCTCGGGGTAAGACTGATGTTAAATGTGAACTTGATGAAGATAGGCTGAGGGGTATTGCTTTGACAAACCTTTTGTTTATTGGGCATGCAATTATGGTTATGATAGTCAGTTTCGCAATGTTTGGGTTATTATGTTGTAATCGAAACTTGAGGTGTGGCGAGGCAAGCGGGCCGTTGCTGGCAGACCTTGAAACTGAGAGTATGCAGATTCGCCCGGTCACAGAATTTGAACTAGACTGAGATTTACCAGTTTTGAAAATCTGGGTGCTAATGGATTTGCCGGTTTTGAGTTGTCAAAGATTTGTTGTATACAGGTAGATCAGATAGTGTTAACATTTTTCTTTTTCCTTTTTTCTATTTTCTCATATACATGTGGAACGCAGACTTATTTGTTGGCACTTATTTTCTAAATGAAAATGAGTTGTATCTAGTGTTGCTTATGTTAATTAATAAATATCGCTGCTGCTTATTAATTTTCAATTACCAATGATGTTATGGACTAACAATTGAATCAGACTATCCTTTTATTGTTCACATTTATTCTATAAGCAATTAGTTATTCTTATGTAGTTATTGCAACAAAAGAGTTTATGATCAGAACTCTGGAGTTGCACCGGATCTTTGGTTGTTGGCTGCTCTGTAACCAGACTTTAGGCCCACCTTCCATGGTTCATTGTTACATTATACTATAGTCCTTGTTATGATCTTTTGAATGTGTGGCGAAAGTTCAAACTTATGTCCTTATTTTCTTGAGAGACTGTTCTTGTCAAGTTACTAAATGGACTGGGCTTTAGTTCTATTGTCATTCATGCTTGAAGCTTAAAGGTGAACATGGCTTGAGTTAATGAACCGGTAAAAAACTCGTTACTGAGCTTCTGAACTAACGTCTACAGTCTTCCTTGGAATCAATTATTCATGTAAGTTCGCAACATATCAGATCATATTGTTGGTTTTCCTTAAGAGTTTTGCTTGCTCAGATGCACTTGTGACAAACGATTTATCTCACTGTAAATCATGTGAGGTCATTAGAAAAATATTTCTTTGATGGCCTTTTTCCATAGAAGAAGGAAGAAAGTGATAGAAGTTACCATGGTGCCTGGTTATTCTACTCCTCCTAACAGAATTATAGAACAACAAATTCAGTTTTTTTCTTTATATGTGAATGATTTAGCTAAATTTTTGGAAAGTCTTGTAGGAAAACTTACCAGTATAACACTAACTAGAGCTTGTTAAATGAGTTTTTGGTGGGAAATTGATTTCCATACAACAAATTAAGGCTACAATGAAGTTATTATGTTGAACTTTGAAGGCATTGACCTTCAATCTAAGTATGTGAATAAATTATATGTGGTTATGTATAGTTACCTCTTATATGTTTGGATATAAATATTTGCAGCAATTGTCTTTACACTCCTTTTACTAAAGGTAAAAATCACAAAAACCCTCCTAAACTTCAAAAACAAACTTTTATACCCCTTGTAGTTAAGACTAAACTGAAGTTGTGAGCGGTTTTAAATTTTTAAGTAAAAAACAAAAATAACCATTATAACTCAAAATAGAATTGGGGGGTGCAAGTGTGGGAAATGTAAAATACAGGGGGTGGACATGCACTTTTTAAAGTTATTAAAAGCTGAAACCGTAAACTTTGATGGAGTTTTTAATGTTTTAACTTTAGCTCAAAGTACAAGGGGTGTAAAAGTAAGTTTTTTAAGTTTGGGGGGTATTTGTAATTCTCACCTTTAGCACAGGGATATAAAGGCAATTAACCATATTTTTTATAAGATTTTATGGAAAATTATCTTCATTTTTCTTTAGCATGACCTGTTCCTCTATATCTGTTTGTTCTAATGCTGTGTAAATAGAAGATGGGTGTATGTTCAAGCCTTGTGTAGGTCACCTGAGAGGTTATTTTGTAAATAGAAGGAAAACTAATTAACAATGGTCTGTTCAGGTTTCAGGATCAATTAAACAACATGATACTTATGATTGCAATTAGCGCGCATGAATAACTCAGATTGGATGTGAGACTTGTGATGAATACCCTAAGACCTTGTTTGGATGGAAGCAATGAAAGGTGAGAATGGAAATTGCATCACCAAGATTTACGTTACCACTTACCAGCAATGCGGTTCCTATGTCAATAACATTTAAATGGCTGGAGCAATTTGGAATCCAATAACGGAAAAATCAAATTTTAATGTTATGGCCAGCCTTTCTATCTTCATTCGATTGTCTAGGAAGGTGTAACTCCCGTGGGAGATGAAGGAATGAGGTTCCACTTGGCTTGGAAATCTCATTATGCCTTGAATAGGTAACCCGCAGTGAATTTCCATGTTTTAGATGTGCCAAAACAATGCAATGAAGGAGACTTGGCATCGGATTACCAATTCACTTCTCTATGACTGTCATCCAAACATAACCTGGTGTTTGATGGCTGCCTAGCTTGAAAGGATGTTTTGATACTATAGCTGCATTTGGTATGCATAGGAGAATTAGATGCATTAAATAGTTCCATTATATATATTACTGTCCCCTTGCTATATCTCTGTTGTGTTTCCGTATGTGACATTTTCTTGGTACACTGGACTTTCAAATGCTTTAATCCACGCCATACACTAGCAATGAAAATAGGAATTTGCAGGAACATCCCAAGAAGTGCCAGGCCTCAATCTACGTCATAAAGTCCCTAAATTTATTCTGTGTCTGCAAAACATAAAACAGAAATTTTAGCCAAGACGAGGTGTATTGTAGCTTCAGCAATGAAACAGAACTAGACGAAGACAGAAGCCCATAAAAGAGATATGGAAAGGTCTCACAAAACAAGAAGAAAATATATGTGTTTCTGGAAATTTTTTAGTTTCAATATTTTAAAGGAAAGTGATTCAATTTGTCATATTTCCTTGCAATGCTGTCTTACATGTTCAGTATTTACTTGAATTCTTTAAAATGACAGAAACTCCCACACGGAACCACTAATACAGGGAGAATATGGAAGACAGGGGTACCATCTATTTCTTCATTTTGTGCATAGTCAGAGGGAGCGTCCTTATAACTGATAACAGGGGTACCATCTATTTCTTCATTTTGTGCATAGTCAGAGGGAGCGTCCTTATAACTGATAATCTCCGGATGACGCGGTTTTAAGATGGTAGACAGATGTTATCTGTGAAAGGTGGAAAGGGTGAGACAATTGACCATATATTGATTCACTGCAAGTGGGTTATAAACCTCTAAGATGTGTTTTTGTCTAGCACCGGTATTGAGTGAGTATTCTCGACAGTTTGTTGCACGCTTGGTGGGGTCTAAAAGTTAGCCCATCGAGGTAAAGGACTTGGACTGTATCTCCCGTTTGCATCTTTTGGTGTACATGAATGGAAAGGAATAGGAGATGTTTCGAAGGGTAGAATTTCCCTTATTTAAATTGAGTATTCTCTTGTCTACACTGTATTGTTGGTTAAAGGAGGGGTATAGAACCAGATTTAGATTCTTATATGAGCTTTATTGAGGCTTTGATAATATAGTTTTTTGGGGGGATGCTGTATGTGCTGGGCATTTTCTTATTGCCCTTTTACTTTTTCTCTATTAATAAAATTTTTACTCATCAAAAAAAAAAAAAAAAAAAAAAAAAAAAAAAAAAAAAAAAAAAAAAGAAAAGATAACCATCTTATTCTCGAGTTTTGAGGAAAAGAACATGACTCTTGACAGTCAACTGCTTTCAATTTATTTGTTTTTAGAATAAGGTGAATCAACACATAGATGAGCACATAAACTCCCAATATTGTGTACTTGATTCAGTTTCACATGTGCTGCAAATACATAATTTAGTTACAAGCCTCGTCTTCTTTTTTGTGGATCAGCACAGAATTCCATGAAGGTTTGAATGAAGAATTTCACAGGAGTTAGTCAAATCTAAGCAATGAATGATGACTTTTTTTTTTTAAACCAAAAGACATGACTTGTTCAAACGATTTATTTCTTTCTTTTTGATAAAAAAGATTAGTTCCATTTATTTTTCTATATTTTCATTTTTGTTGACTCTTCCTGATGTAGCAAAAGGATTAAAAATTTGTCTTTAGACTTCCAATGCAAAGGAGGGGTTGGTATATATGTGCATGCCTTTCAACTATTGTTTGCAGGACAGTTGAGAACAGCAGGTCACTTAAAACTGTAACTGATGTGCAGTTACTTCTTACATATGCAACTCAGTGGAGGTTATTTTGTCAAAACAATTAATGGGAGGAGCATCTCTCAAGTAACAAGCGATGTCAGAATAGTTTGTATTGGATGCCTTAACCGCGCCACACCAGTTTCTGTAGTTATGTTTGTATTTTACATGTTAGTTCATCCTGGATTTTCAAGCTTAGAGAAAAAATATCATATAATTAGCATATGCAGATTGACCAAATTGAACCGAAGCATCAACAGTTTCCAGTGCATAATATGTAGCTAAAAACAAAATATATGTGGTTAATGCGGTAATACAGGTTATGAAATCTTCATCAGTTCATCTGTCATATTTTCTATATACTACCTCTTCAGGAATAGAAAAAGGATTCATAGAATAAGGAAATTATAATAGATGGTTGACTTGGATAAAAACATATTTGAATGATTGAGACCACAAATGATTTGAGAAGGATCCAGAAGAGCAAGGTAATGTTCTTTTAGAGGTATCCCTGCTTTCTTAGTAAGTGGACAATCTCTATTAGCTCCTTGTTTGGCATCATCTATGATAAAGCCCTGTGCTCTTCTTGCCGTGACTTTGCAAATGACACTGCAGTTCATCCTTCCATTGATGCCATGGGAACTGGGCAGGTTGCTCTATCGCTGGGGATAGGAGAAGAGGACTTGGTTATGAATATAAAACGACAATGGCACTGTGGATTCTTTACTCGGTCTCACCCTATGAGGACTTCATGTTCTAACTCTATTACAATTTAAGTATCATGCTCTAACTCTAGTACAAGTTAATCAAATGATTTTAAACGGAGGGACACTCACTTGATCTGAAACTGGTGCCATAATGTGTCACATGTTTCAGTATATGGAGCACAATTAGTACTAAGGTGGTACGTACTGTTTCACTATTTTTTATAACATTCTGGTGTTGGAAGAATTCTTGGAGGAATGCAGAATGCTAATTGTAGTAAAAGGAGCTTTGAGGTAATTCTCTTTCTGCTCTCTTGATTTCATTTTGTTTAATAGTTGGAAACTTGCTGTGATACTAGAATAAAGAATTTGCGTATTATTTATGAATTTGACCAGTAGATTTATTCTTATCTATCATTTGCTTTTGGTACTGGAATAAAATAATTTGTCTATTATATATAAATTTGACCAGTTAACTTATTCTTATTTATCATTTCCTTACTTTGTGTGGACTTTATTAAGCTGCTACTTTATGAATGCAGTAGAATTGTAAACTTGATCCATTAATTCTCTTATGCTGGCTGTCCAGTTTGCTCTGTTTCTGCCAATCACAATTTTCATGCTTAGGTTTTCCATGTAAATGTTCAAGGGGAAAACAAATCTTTTAAATTTATTCACGAAACATTGCATATTTTCTTTTTAAATTTTAGAGTGAACTGATGCAATTAGTCTAGAATTGAGGTATCTGAAGCAATGGGATGCGTGAAAGGGCTAAAAAAAGCCTATTTTTGAAATAGCTTAGTGGGGGCCGATTATGTGCTCAGAATTGCCTCAAACTTGGCAAGCAAATGGGAAACGGCCTTCTAGCCAATACCCATCGCTTCGCCGTGACGTAAACTGGATTTTTGGCCAATTCAATCATCTCGATTGTCGAATCATCAAATTTGCAATTTTTGGAAAGATTTGGATGGCTTATAACTTTTTATAGGAAACTTGGATTTCGTTGTCATTTATTTTGGCAATCTTAGATTTTTCTCTATTTGTTTTAATTCCGTGCTTAGTTGGATTTTACATTGTTGGTAAATTTTTGATTTATTGTCTTTTAGAGCCCAATTAGAGTTAGGATTTGTTGTCAACGGTTTTCCTCTTTAAATACGAAAATCTATAATTGAGAACAGTAGTTTTTGCAGATTAATAATATTATTGACAAATTTTTTCTTCCTATTGTTCTGAGTGGTTATAATCCCAGTAATAATTGTTTGCTCTTCAAAAGGTTTTGTCTAGGAATTCTCAAGTCTGCTGAAGATGTCATCTGACACTTTCCATCATCGCTCGTTACATTAGAGCTACACTTCAAGGGAAATCACTATGGTCAAGGGCTAAGCTAGTTAATGCCCCGGGAGCACTTGCCTGTCCTCAAGAAAAATAAAAATAAAAAATAAAAAAATCAAATAAAAATAAAAATAAAATTATTATTATTATTATTACTATTATTATTATTATTATTATTATTATTATTATTATTATTATTATTATTATTTTGTTGGTATTGCAATTGTGCACAC
>QLOD02000017.1:8916292-8930105 GCA_003260245.2 Sideroxylon spinosum | reverse complement strand
TATTATTATTATTATTATTATTATTATTATTATTATTATTATTATTATTATTTTGTTGGTATTGCAATTGTGCACACGCAAAAAAATTTTTTTTTTTTTTTGACCCAATAGCAATAGTGCCCATCTAATAAAAGAAACAAATTTTAATCCAATACATACCAATGTAATTGTACAAAGTTTACCCAATACAAATAAAAAATATTTAACCTCACTTTGACACCTCTCTCTCCCCCCCCTCCAATGACAGTCAAGCCTTTTTTTTATTCCTTCCACAATAGAACCCCACCAATCATTTATATATATCTTATAATGAGTACCCACTCACACATAATATCCTGCTTCTACCCCTGACTATGGTCATGTTTGATTGCCTAAACTAGAATGTGGACAAAACATCCATGACCATGTAGTCTTGGGATTTAAATTCCTGTTGTTAGCTGACTTAAAAAGGGTAATCAAACGTTCAATATGTGCCTTCCTATCAAACTCTTCATTGTTTACTTGAAAAAACTAGCCTCAAAAATGATTTTGAAACATCACAGATGTCATCAAAAACCCTTTTGACTATTCCAATATGAACGATCTTGTTAGTTGGCCATCCGATTAGCTGTTTGCTTGCCAACGTCAAAAAATTGGAGTATTGATCGTGGAGCCACTTTTTCAACGAAGGTTGCTCCAAACAAAAACTAAACCTCTAGAAACGTTTTTACAAATGTTTAGTGGGCACTCAGAGTTGTAGGAATCCACGCTTTAAATTTTGGCTACGCCCAAAACTCTAAAAATATTGAAATGGACACATCAATCAAAACACAACCTTGTTAAATCTCACGGGACAACTTAACGCCATACAGTGCATTCATCACTCTTCATGACCAACATGTTTGTTTGTGTAAGATTGATCAATATCCAGAAGTCCCTCTCTAGTTCAATCCTTTGCTGTGTCAGATTTTTCGTTAGCAGAGTGTGACCCACTCGGGGATCATTAATTCATCCCAAAACATCGTCAAACGCTGAGTAGGAACCTTGAGTGCCTTAGAAGTCGACTAGATCAAAATCAGAAGTCTCAATCACAATCAAAAGGATAATAACCAACAAGCTAAGAAGTATAGATACAGATACAGAATACAGATACGATATGGGTACGGACATAGATGCGGTAATTTTAAAATAAGGATATGAACACGGCGGGGATATGACCAAAAATATAAATCATGTGTATATTTTTTAGATATGTATATGAATATAACATCTACAACAAAACTAATTTAATATATGAAGTGCAACAAAATAAACGTTCTAAGATTTAGTAATTTTAAGAGTTTGGGTTATTCAAATCTAGATTTATCTTAATCATATATTTGAAGAAAACGATAAAATAATAGAATATATCATGTGGTATGTCTGACACGTATCTTGGAATATTTGAGGAGTATGTGTGTCTGATGCTTATCGGATATAGATACGGCACTCAGTTTGAAGTGTCCATGCTTCCTAGCCAACAAGCAACAAACCATAAGTCAAGTCATGATGCACCATTTGGTGCAACATGCCTTGTCATTCCAATTGGTAAGGCTAGGCATCGAGCACATCTTGCACCAAAGGGTGATACACGCTTAGTCATTCTTTTTGATAAGCATTGCCTCGGAGTGTAATTTCAAGAATTTGATGTGATGGTCCATTCCATGCTCGATAAACCTTTGCTATAAATAGGAGGCCCCTTCTTGCATTTGGAGACACCTTTTGGAGTCTTTCCTCTCTTCTTGGTGATTTGCTAAGTCATTGCTTTACTACTTTTGTTCTGCTCGCTAAGCTCACTCTCTTCTCTCTTTACTTTTATTGTACTATTTCCATTCTTCTATACTAGCTTTAATTCTTTCTTATTACTTTTTAAGTTCCTATTCTTTATGTCCATGTTCATTTCACTCATTTAATATTTGCCACATTCATTGTTACTTTAGCTTGGTTTTTGAGGCCTACGCTCAGGCTGACACAAATTGATTATGCAAGCTAGGCCTATCATTTTTAGGCAGGGCTCCTACACTTCAATCCATGGGCATGAAGGAGCCTCTCGTGTGGCCTGACGTATCATTTTGCAAATATATGCAATTGAGCTAAGTTTCATTCATTTTTCTATTAATTAACACTTTTACATTGATTCTTTGATTTTTCAAATGTTAGTTCCTCTTTCCTACTCATGGAAGTGTAGGTTTTCACTTGAAGGTACAAGATGCAATTTTCTAACGACTAGTTATATTCTCACATTCAAGGGTTCTGTCTCTCTTTTCTAATTAATAGAAATGTAGAGATTCACTTGGATGTTCAAGAGTCATTTCCCAGTAGTTTTATGTCACTTATTCATTCCCAGTGAATAATCTATGCCATTCATGGAAATG
Source organism: Sideroxylon spinosum (assembly GCA_003260245.2). Lineage (NCBI taxonomy): Eukaryota > Viridiplantae > Streptophyta > Magnoliopsida > Ericales > Sapotaceae > Sideroxylon > Sideroxylon spinosum. Next base: position 8,927,712 of record QLOD02000017.1, on the reverse strand, counting down.
GGAATGTTTATTCAAAGATTCACAAACAATTTCACTTTACCTTGCGCGTGCATTTCGTTTCAAGTGTATATTTATATTCCATTTCCTAGTTCATAGAAATTGATAGACTCATTTGAAGGCTCAGCACGATAATTATTACAGTTATACTTCTGTGCAGAAAAAGTCTTAGACTAAAGACTTCGACAGTTTAGAAGCATCACACCAAAAGGACAGGAACTGCCATAGGATAAATTCCCTAAGTTTCTAACAAGAATTTATTTTAAGGCTTACATCAACTGTGACTATAGACAAATGATAAATAAAGGTTAAATATTGATATCTTTTGTTTATCGCTTGGCAGACAGGAACTGCCGCAACGAGTGAATCCCTTAATCCCAACGGACTTTAACGAAGACTTATCATCATATGAGTGCCATGTGTTTAAATGATAATAGTTAAGATGGATGACAGTTGATATCATGAAATTATTAAGTGCTACTGGTGCATAATCCTAGAAGATTTTAAAATAGCAAGGGTTGATACTGTAATTATCAAAAGAAGATAAATTCTATCAATTAAACAATCAAAGCATTCAAAGCTGGAGTCAAGCATGTAAATTGGATGGCTTTAGTTCAATAAGGAAGTTACACTTGGGACAATCATTCGACAACTTTAGACATTACCTTAGACACATGTATTCTAAATTTAGAAGCATCCACTCATACATCATGTTCGTGGTGTATAGACTAAACCCTTCATCTGGCCTTGTGGCCTATGACGGATGCCTGAGGCCTACTCCTTGAGAGTGACCACCTGGCACAAGACCTCCTTGCTTGGAGTAGCTTTACACCATATTCACAGCTCTAAGTTATATAGAAGTCAATTATGACCACACATATCCTAGTCATCCATTGCGGAGCTTGAACGTTTTACCATAGTCCTTGGGTTGTGGTTTCACAACTTACACCTGTGAAGCCATTTTTTTATTTTCAGATCCTGAGCTGCCTTAAGCAATCAAACCATCCCCAAGTGGGGTCAACCCTTATATTTTATCTTGTTGCCCTAATTGATACCCCTTGCTGTCTTGAGTTTCATTTTTACCTTTTGATGCCTTAAGTATCATCTCTGCAACCTTGAGTGTCAACCCTGCAACTTCCTTGCAACCCTGAGTGTAAACCCTACAACCCTGAGTCACATGTTTATTTTTTGACACCTTAGTGTCACCCATGCATTCCTGTGTTGCATTTCTACCTTTTGATGTCCAAAGTGTCACTCCCTGTAGCCCTGGGTTGCATTTCAACCTTAATGCCTTGAGAGTCACCCTTCAGGCCTTGCATTTCATTTCTATCTTGACACCCTGAGTGCCATCCTTGTAGCCCTCAGTTGCTTTTTTGCCTTGACACCGTGAATGTTACCCCTACAGTCCTGTATTGTTTTGCCTTGAGTGTGATGCTAATATGCTTGAGTTGCATTTTATCTTTGATGTAGTTAGATTTGTCACCTTAGTCTTTTGTGTAGTTGTGACGTGAAAGAGCCTGGAAGCAATTTAGTCTTTCAATGTTAATGGGAGACTCAAGGCTTCATGAGATTCCATCAACTTGCTTTTTCAATTTGAAAGATCCAACCATTTTTATATTGCGCAGTCACAATATTTGCCCATGTATTTTTTACAGTGTTGTCAGTGAATTATAAGTGTAGTCAACATAATATGTTCATGACAGAAAAAGAATGGAAAAAGAAACTAATCTAGTTTTCTATATTTTGTGGCAGAAGAAAACTTGGGAATTGATAGCCATCGCTGACGGAATCGACTGAACCCATGAATTTTAATTCTGGAGCGGATTCGCTTGATCTTATTGGTGAAAGCGCATCTTCGCTTTATCTTTTTTGATTTTGAGAAACTGACCGGTTTCCTCGTAAATCTACGCCCTGCATCAAATATTTTTATTGATTAAAAATCATTGATGAAATAATCTAGTTAAGACTTGAGATTTGAGAGCAACAGCATAAGCGACAATTATTCATTTTTAGTTTTATATTTAATCTGTTTCAGATATGTTTGGAAAGAATGAAGTAAAGAGCATGTAAATTGAATTATACCTGCTAATGTTTTTCTTTTTTTTTTTTTTTTTTTGCTTAATTGGTATTCCTGTTAGTACACTGCTTAAATACCATGAATCCCCTGATTGCGTTGGGTGGTGGATTTGGCAAAATTATTTGTCAAATCTGCCTCTGGCTTGTATTTTATTTGTTTATTTTTGTTGTACTTTCCATTTGTATTCTTATTTTGGGATCTATATGCTGAATCCAGAGGGCATACCTTGGGCCTTGTTTATCTGTTGCTCTTCCTCTATGGTTGCTTTCTGCAGGACCTGGAAGTTTCCAAATAAAGGAAAAAAGAAAAAACAGAAACAAAAATAAAAGCCAGATTAGATTTTTCCCTTGAAAGGTTATATCATTATTGTTATAAAAATGCAAAAGAATCAATGTTTATGACTGCCTTAAGGTGTAAGTGTGTATTACCTCAGCCAAACTTTCCAAACGCTTTCTCATCCTTCTCTGTATAAAACCTCTGGTGCACTGTTTAACAGGTTCATCAGTTTTAAGGAATAAGAAATTCATTGCTTAATGATCCAGATACACAAGTAATTAGTAAGATATCTTACTTTCACATGATATTTTACAAAGGCGTAGAAATTCAGTAGGCTCCATACAGTCTTGTCTAGCCTTTTGCCTTCAACATGACGTGAAAAGATATCTGTGATTATGCCATAGATAAATGTGTAAGACTAAGCCAATTGATGTCAAAAGATACATTCACTTCTTCCATGTGAATGTATCTTTGGAAAAATCGGGAAGTATTTTTTTTTTTTTCTATATTTGCATTTTGTTACCGAACATGAGTGACGATGGATCACTTGATCTGTGATGGGTAGTGTGCTTTATATTTTGAGGATTTGTGTATTTTCTTCTGACATGTTGTCTATCTTCTTTTTCCTTAAATAATTAGAGTTTGATTCAAAGCTATGCCTTGATATGGTAAGATAAGCCAGTACCAAAAGTAACAAACCCTCCATTGGTGCTCAAATCTTCAAAGAGCTCTCCTCTTAACTCAGGAGGTGGAATGGGGGACCAGGTGCAAGGAGGTGCTTTAGCCCATGCTTTTGAACTTCCAACATCCATGAGTTCCTGTCAAAATTATTCTATTATTTTTATGAATATTTTATTTCAATCTTTAGGCATCTCATGGTTGTTTACTACAAACCTGAAAGAAGGCTGTTGCAATTATCACATCTGAATTTTCTTTGAAACGCATTGGGAATACTGCTGTAATTTTTGCTGGCTGTCAAACAAACAGGCTCACTTCCGTCAATGGAAATTAAACTGATCTAAATTATACATACAAATCATTTGTAAATATTGGAAATGGACCCGCTTTATTTGCCAATCATTAACTTTTCAGATATTGTATTATTTATTTGTTAAAATATGTTATTAGGATGCTATTTGGTTGTAGATTCCAAATTTGAATAATATAAGGATAATATTTGCTAACCAAACTTCTAAATTTGATTTGAACTTAAAGTTTTAATTCGGAAATTGGGAATTTTGGAAACATTTGTCAAAAATTACAACCAGTTGGATCTTTTCAAATGCCCTGAAATTGAAACAAGATGCCAAAAATTATTGAGCTTGAAAACTTAAATTTCGATTTTTGAGACATTTCATGTGTGTGTCTTAATTGCACAGCTGCTATTGTGTTTATTTTTTTGTCTTTCTCATTTAGCTTTTATTTACACTTCATTTATTTCCAAAGCATAAACATACCTGTTTGACAACAAAGAAAGGCTCCCTTGGGTGATAAACAAGTTTGATTGGTCTGTACATCCCTTGAGATGCATCCTGGGAATTGACATTCCTCAACATTTCTTTTAGCTGAGAGCTCAGTATTACTGCTTGCACTGCGGAAATTTCTGTGATCATCTTCTCAGATTCTGGTAAAAAACACATTATAGCAAATTGAAGTAAGCCTTTTGTACCAGTTTCCTTAGGCTATTCTTGGAACATGAAGGTAGGGAGGGAAAAGAAAAATAAAAGGAAAATAAAATTACTAATTTGTGATATATTATTACACTTAAGAAAATAAAAATTAATTTTTTTGACAAATATCTAGTAATCATCTTGTCATTTTCTAACTCGACCCAAAGTGTTCAATAAATTTGACTTCCTCACTTCATTTTGCTTTCATAAAATTTACTCTCACTTTTCTTTTCCCTCCACAAATTTATGTTTCAAACATAGCATTAATCTGCACTATGAAGTTCTTGTAGAAACATCATTTTGGTTCGCACTTTTTGCTTCTCCATCTTGATAGTGAATGTTATCCTTTTCTTCTTCAAACAAAAGACTGTCAAACAGGTATGTTTTCGTCTTTCCATTTTTTTTATTTATTTATTTTGTTTTTGATGATCAGTTATCTTCTGATGTGTTGATCCTCTGTTAAAAGATGTGCAAATTTCTTTGCTAATGTATGTCCATTTAATGTTGCAATTAGATGGTCCATTTTCCAGGTCTCCTTTTGTTTCACACTGGTTGATATAAAGTATTATATATTTCATGAGTCGTAACAGCTCCTAAGAATCATTTTCTATATTCTAAGTACATCAAATTGGCGTCTCTTTATGTTGATAATTATGGATGGCTAACATGTTGAAACACATGACTGTCTGCTAACTTGTGTTTGTTTCCTGTAATATCGTCTGTATGCCATATTTTCTTCATGGGGTGCTGTATAAACTTGAGAAAAGAAATATAAGTACAAATTCAGAATCCTGTAACAGCCCTTCTAATTGTTCTTCTGTTTTGAAAGGTAAAAATATATGTATCAAAATGGATACGATCAGGTGTACAGAATTCACAAGGCATTTAGTGCTAAATTCGCTTCTAACTCCTAGCAGTTTGAAATTACCAGCTGTTTTCTCCTTCTCTGTTTCTTGGCAATAAAATGAGGAACTATTTTATTTTTAAATAAAACCTGCAAATACTGATGCATGTTTCCAAATACAGATATAATGAATTTCCTATTTAATAAAGCCATAATGAGTGAACAGCAGTGAGAATGGGTGGTAAGATAAAATTTGAGCACTAATTTAACATAGATGAAAAAGAAAAATCGTGGAAAAAACAACCAACCTTTGCCATTTAGAATTTTAGCAAAGTCAAGTCTCAGAGTAAGCTGATATCCTTCTCTTGCAGGTTCAACAATTTCCACAACATTGGAACAAATTCCCTTTACCATCTCTAAAGTAGAACATGGAAGGCCAGACGGGGGCAGGATTCCATGGGACAGCAGCGGGGTTGATATGGACAAGTAGGTATTATGTGGTTCTGATGCTGAAGACTGTTAAAAGATATGGAAATAACTGTTATAATTAGTCTAAACTAGTGCCACACAACTGCAACATTATCAAGAGATGACACTTGACATACTCTAATATTCTCCTTTTCTTCCGCTTACATTCTTAAATTTTTCAGTCTTACTGAGCATGGCCCTTTCCACTAGCTTCATGATAGATTCTAACTGATGAAATTGAAATGTTCTTTGGCTCACCTCTTAAGTAACTTTAGAATCCTGAAACTTATCATATGTCTATTCTCTGAGTATGATAAATTATAGGATTTTCACTGGGGTTTGTGTGATATAAGGAAAGTGTAAGATTTCATATGTGCCATTTAATCAAACAACAAAAGGGTATGATTTATGGTACGTGGACTCTTTGAAATATACAATGTACCTCGTTTAGGACGTTTGAGTAAAGGCACCACCTATAAGCCCCATATATATAATTGGACATCTATATAAACATATTTAGCAATTCAATTTTAGCATATTTTTGTGCATAAATTTTATATTTTATGTAAATACTATATAACGTACTTTGTAAATGCTATCATATCCTAAATAATAAAAATGATTTTACTAAATATATGAATATTTTCTTCTATCTTCTCTATATCCTTGAATAAGAGAATTTAGATGAATCCAGCTCGGAAGCTCCTATACACGTATCTATACGGGATACCTGTGCCAGACTCCATGTAACATGGAGTAAGATTATGCAGATCAAAATATTCATGAGTTTCACTTTCACTAAGCTTGGATTTCCCAGAATTTTACCTGAATGTGATATTCCACGGACCCAAATTCGTGCAAGTGATGATCAAGCTCCATGGGCTTTTCAGCACTGTCACAAAAGAAATAATGCTAATCATTAAAATGGTTTTGGCTTTGTTGAAAATTTGTGAATTTGAAGCAGATCAAGTTTGGTGTATAGATCTTGAAATTACGTAGTATCCCAAGCAATCAAGAATGTAAATAATCACATAAATAATTGAAAGCAGAAGGCAATATATGTGGCGCGGAAATCCACATAGAAAACTCCTCTAAAAAACTTTCACTAAAATAAACGTTGGTTACAAACTCAAAACTCTCGATAGATCGACTCTTCAACTTTATACTCTGTTTGACGTTTGTTCGAATCCTCGATACACCAACTCCTCTAGCGAAAGCCCTCCGACTCCTCGAAAGTACAATACTGATTCCTCAGTAGCTCTGCTGAATCCACAGCATGCTGAATCCTCAGCGATCACGAACCACGAATCCGAACTCCGTCGAATTATTCTCAGAAGTATTGGAAAGCTTGGCTAAGCAATTTGAGAGAACTTTGAAACTATTTTGCTCATGTTCTAATGAATATTCTCTCTGTCTCTGACTTTCTATGAAACCCTAGATACATCCCCCTTTTATATCATACAAAACCTGTGGCGAACAGGATTAACATCAGGTGAAACGAAGCCAAAAAGTCAGCCTCACAGGAAGAAGACACCCCGGGCCTTCCCGCGCCTTTCCCGTGGTTATCCCGCGCCCTTCCCGCGGTGATCCCGCACGATCAAATCCTCAGATCTTCATTCTCGGCTTTATCCTGCGACTCAAAGCGTGCTTCCTGCGTTATTGTTCGTCTGGCTCTATTCAACTCGTTTCATACTTCTAAAAGTATTTGGATAACTTTCCTGATGTCTTTACACTTCTACTTGACTCAAGACTATAGTGTCTTAGCGTACACTAAGTCTAAACATTACAGAGCTCTGTTTCTTTACACTTCTACTTGACTCAAGACTATAGTGTCTTGACCTACACTAAATCTAAATATTACAGAACTCTGTTTTGACTATAAATTTGCCAGTTTTATAATTTTGTCCCTAACAGATCCGAAATTGGTGGTGATGTAGGAAAGATATAGTTTACGTGTTGAAAGCAATTTCTTTTAAGTCGAAGCATTGAAGTGATTGACAAAATCCTAATATGATGAATAAAATTGCTCGTTTTCTGAACTGAGTCATAGAGGTTTCTGGTTTGTCTCTATTAAAAAAGCCCAATAACACGTAAGAGTAGGATTCTCAACCTTAAAACCTTTTTGTTAAGATAAGGGATATCTGTTTCTTATGGTACATATAATTTTTCTGATAGGTCGATGTAGGATAACTTCTAACATTTATTACCATTTCAATAACTCAATTTCATTGTGCATGCATGTATATTCTATTCATTAAATATTATTCATTTCTTTTAATTTAATTTTCAGTAAAATGACTGCATTACTTTCCACAACGAGGGAATATTCAGTGCTTTTGGAGCAATGTTCCAGGTCCATTGGAATGGCGTAACATCGGTGCATTTGAGTGGGACCCACTACAAATGATAGCACAATCTCAATGGACTTTGAGCACATGCTCAAGGGGCATAAAATAATTTTCCCTCCATAACACAGCATTTAACGCAGCATTCCCTGATCGGTGGGTGGACACCTGAACCCTCTGATAAAAATTGCAAGATGGATGCTTTGGGTTTGCATTTCACTTCACCATTTGATCTCCATGTTCGAGTCTGACAGATTTTGAAGGCACAGGGGCTCCACCCCATTTGTGATCTAATTTTGTTAGTACTAACTGAACTGATCGAAGAAACTTCATTCCACTACTACTCATTTTGTTGGAAATCTACTTGGAAAAACACACATGAACAAGCAAGGCAAGTTATGTAAGCTCGCATGCAACTAATGAAGTTTCATGTCAATTAACAAGTTCTCTAGAGATGAATAAGTTTGTTCAAGTTTTGTATGAAAATTTTATCGAGCTTGAAAATGTGTTCAAGTTTGGCTTATTTCAACCTTTTGAGTCGAGCTTCAATCTAGCGAGTTTTAAGTAACTTGATTATTTTACGCAAGTTTAAGCTTATTGACCCTAGTTTCGATTGAGCTCAAAGTTACAAATTGTGTTCAAATTTAATTTGATTCATAACGAGTTAACTTTGAACGAGCTTTTAGCAATATGAACATGAATTGAGGTTGAATTATTTGGTTCGTTTAACGGTCCCACATCTACCTAAGTCTTATTTTTGAAGTAGTTTTGTTTTATGGTTATTATTGTGCTCAAATCCAGGTCGAGATTGAAATAACATTATCTTCTGCATTTATTGACGATTGTTTTATTTATGAATCAGAGGACCAGTTGCTTATTATTGGCATTTAACGTTTGAAAACTCATCTTTTACGTTCTATACAATGGATGTTAGTGAAGATATAATATCTATATTATATATACCCATTAAATGGCTGAAACAGAAGAAACTATGCATGTAAGAGAGACACACAAACACACACACACACAATATTATAAGCAAATTTTGGGGCAATTCTCACCGATACAGTTTGAGGAGAATCTCCTTCAGGGCTGGAGATGCCCTCTCAAAGCAGGCCATTCCTGGCATCTCTCTCTCTCTCTCTCTCTCTCCCCCTCCCTCCTATAGTTGCTGGATGTGGGAAAGGAAGGTGAAAGAAATGTATCATAGCACCCTCAGTTAAATAGTGTAGTCACTTTGAGTGCAATTTAAGTTCTGTTCTTGCTATCATGTTTAGCAACCTTTGAAGCAATATACCTACCCAAAAACATCTCTTTCTTTCTCTCTCTCATTTAACTTGTTTCCAAAGCACAACTTCACATCTCATATATGTCCTTGGATTTTGCCTTCTGGATTCTCTGCTGCAAGCACATGAGATTTCCATACTAGCAAATGTTGATTTTTAATGCACCTGGTTTTTTTTTTTTTGGGTTGGGGTAGGTAGGTGAAAGACTTGTCACCACTAATGGTGCTTTCATATCATGGATTTATTGAGGAAAAAGCATATATATATATATATATATATAAAAGAGAAGGAAAAGGAAGGAAAAAGGATTAAAAATCTGAAATATATGTTTTTATTGTCTGTTAGGAAATAGAAGAAAATTAAAATCAATTAATAATAAATTAATTGTTTTCTTAATTCAATTGTTTTATTTATTACGTTTTATAATTTTCTTACCTCCATTTTTTACTACGACTAAATAAAAGAAGAAAATTTAAATTTATTTCTATATTCTTAATAAATCCATTATCTAACTACAACCTAAGAGACAAAAAAGAAAAAACAAAAGGTATAATTTCTTATAATTTCTTACAGAAATACAATCAATTGACCAGTAGCATTTAACAATTCTAGAAAAAAAAAAAAAAAAAAAAGATAGTTTGGAAAATATAAAAATAAACAAATTAGAAAATAGAAAAAATTAAAAATCATTCATTAATAGTTTTTAATTTAATTATTTATATTTCTTGGATCCCATACTTCTTTTTTTTTTTTTTTTTTTTATCCTTCTATTTCCTTTTATGAATCAACTAATAAAAATAACGTTGATCTTTCTCCTTAACAGAGAAAGTGGAATTTGATTCCCTTTGGCGAAAATTTCTAGCATGTTTCATGTTTAGAATAAAAAATGAGGTCTCTATGAGTTAGATTTGATCTAATTTTGTGACTTATATTTTAAGATCCTTTTAAATTCAATCAAAAATCATAAAAATTGATAAAAATTGATAATGTTCTTCAATCATTTATGTAAATAGATAAATTTATTCTATTATCTTATATACTATATATATATATTGAAAGGCCTTATATCTTATACTAATCTATTTATAATAAGGTCAAATTTAATTATATTTCAGTTCCAAAATGAGAATTTTAATTTAAGTATTGAATTCAAATATGTGTTTCAAAAAAAAAAAATTCATTTATCAAATCAAATCAATTTAATTTTTTATTTTAAAATTAAATCAATTTTAATAATAAAATATTTTCAAACCTAGTATAATAAAACATTAGCTTGTTAAAAAAATAAATGAACAGACCACCGCCTTTGGCCCAATGGTCATCTCCCCAATCTTCACTTTAGGAAGTTGTGGCTCCAAACCCGGAGACCTACAATTATCAAATGTTTAGGTACCTGTTTTTAGGAATGTCCATGGATAGATACAAAAGGTACTTGACCCTATTGAACTCTTTAAAAATTCACGAAAAGTACCCTAGTATGATTCCGATGGATTTGAGGTTCAAATTTAATATTCATACAAATTTGGAACGAATTTAAAATTTATCTATAAAGTACCCAATATCCGATAATTATTTAGATTTATAGGGTAATCACTAGATATTCATTTAGTATAATATAATATATCATATATTTTCAATAATTACAATTTTGTTTTTAAAATAAAAGTAGTTAAACTTTTGGCTATGGTTATTTGATGTGAAATATTATCAAGTGGTTTACATTTTGAAATGATAATAAATGATTAGTTTTGTAAAATCATTTGAATATATAACTAGTGATTAAAGTTATACGTATTATGATCTTTGCAGTGTATTTGAATAAGATTTTTTTCTTTAATTTTATTTGAGATAGAGAATAATAAAAATTTTGATAAAAAAAAAATCTAAATGTATATCCACAAATATAATTTTTGGACGTTGTTAAAAACATAACAACTGTTTTAAAAAAATCAATTTTAAATCAGTAATTAGCGAGTCCTTCTAAATGGATAAGATGGGAAGAGATAAATTTGAGATTATAACTAAAAAAAGAAAATTGGTTTGGAATGATAATGAGTAAGAAAAACATAAACAAATTTAATAATAGTAACGATTAATCCCTGTTAATAGTAAATTTTCTCCCTTCCTCGTTATACTATGTGTCTTAATAGTTTTGTTTTATTTATTTATAAAAAAAACAACAAAATTTATTCTCATGATTCGTGTTTTGATTAAGCATTGTTTGACCTAGGAAATGTCGAAGGTGGTGTGTAGGATATTCTTAATTACTCAAAAGTTTGCCAAGCAGTGCACGTGTGACACTAGGCATTAGATTATGCCAATATTCTCACACAGCGGGTTTTTCTTTAAGTTTGTTCGACATTTTTACTCGACACAAACCATCACAAGTTGTTAAATTTTACTCTAAATTTGGGTTTTTAATTATTTGTATTATAGCTAAAGTTCAAGCAACCTAGA
>QLOD02000017.1:8876277-8895032 GCA_003260245.2 Sideroxylon spinosum | reverse complement strand
TTTTTTTTTTAATCCAATTTACTCGCTTGCAGTTAGAAACGTTAAAAAATCAGGCACCACCCTAATGGTTGATCTAATATTAGACCAAATAATTTTGAAAATAATATATGTATTATATTATATTATACGAGGATTAAAAAATTCTGCATGCGTGATCATCACATCCACAGTTTTCTCCTTCAATAACCTGCAATCAAAGAAACTATTGAAGCAGTAGGTCGGGAAGGGTCCCGATAAAGGGTCTCCGAAACTCTAGTCATTTTTAGGGAGAATATGTAGGCAAGAGTAAGCATACCTAATTTAGTGGACTTCTTGGTCTATTTATCAACTAGGAAATGTAGAAATTAGTAGGGACAAATTTGACAATGAAATTAGATTAATCCCTCTAACTTACTCATTTTTTCAATAACTACAGTATTGATTTACTCTACATTGAATGTGTATGGTTATTTCTGGAGTAGTAGGTGATGTGAGATGTGACATATTTAAGAGAAATAACTATTACATCGTATCTCTCACTGACAAAATAATAAAATAATTGAACTATAATTGAACTAATTGAATTATAATATTACCTTATCATTGGAATTGAACTAGAATTTAATTCTTCATTCTATAACTATGTTTTTGAGATTGTGAATAAATTATGTTCTGGGCCAATCTCTCAAGTCTTTACTTGAGTTCGGCGCATTTGTGGTCAAGATGCTTGTCACCAGTCTAGTATTTTCTTTTATACCAAAATATAGCAAAAATCAAGTATTAGACTCAGTCGAGTGACAATATGGCCATCCTTTTCACATAAAACTAAAAAAAAAAAAAAGGAAATTACAAATTTAAAAAAAAATCTGGAATAATTGTAAAATCAATAAGAGTCTAATAAGTGGATCTGTGGATGGCATGGTAGGTAATACGGTTTGGTAAATAAAAAACATTGTTTATTAAATTTTGATTATTTACTATTTTAATGCATTTATTCAAATTAATAAAAAATGAAAAATATTAAAAAAATAGGAGAGGCAAAAATATCGATTTTCTTTTTTACCTGGAAAACAATTTTCTATTGTAAGCATTTGGATTTATATCTAAAAGAATGCTTTTCTCTCGTCTATTATTTTCCATTCTACTCTTACGTCGTATTCTTTTCATTCCTTTCCTCTTCCTTTGTTCTCACTTTTCATTCACAAAATTTTTACTACATCTTGTCGCACATAACTAGATAACCACAAGCTCACTTTATATATATATATATATATATAATCACTAGAGTTATCTCATGTAACTTTAATCAATGTGAAGTGAGTCTATGAGTTCGTAAAATAAGCCTACTCACTTATTAATTTACTATATTGTAAAATTTACATATTTTAAACAAATTTAGGAATTAAACTGAAAAAGAAACACAAAGCAAAAATGATTAGATAAATTTAGGTTTGTAAAAATGTTTAGAAGGTATTTCTCACACAATAATAAATCTTAGTATTTTTTTTAAATTTAAAAACACAAAAAAAGCCTAAATATAGTAAACTTGGGAGTATTTTTTTTTCTAAATCCTAAATTTAAATTTAAATTTAAATTGGTCTTATTGAAATAAAGAAAACAATTAATAATAATATTTTTAATTTGAGTTATTTTTATAAAATCAATATAAAAAACATTACCAAATTGTATGGGCTTTCTATCTATTCATTACTATAATTTTTCTATTTTTACAAATCTTTTAATAAAATTAGATTTGGGAATAATTTTTTTAAATTATAATTTTAAATTTAAATTGGTCACCATTTTAAATTTTTTCTATTTACCATTCTACTTTTGATTTTTTTAAGGTTTTGAATAAAATAACTTTATCTCATTTTTTAATACTTTCTTTTATTATTCACAAACTATTACTTCCTTTTATTCCACATTAGTAGATGACAACAATTCTGCATTTTCTTTTGTTTATATGATTGTGACATGTTATCCTCACAATATAAATAGAACTCCTTCCTTAAATGGATCCTACCTATTACACAACTAAAAACAGCGCTTTTAGTGATTGTCAAAAGTTATCGCCAATAGTCAAAAACTATCACCAAAAGTCTTTGGCAATAAGTGGGTTGTTAATGACCTTTGGTGACTATTGTAGGCGATCTCTATATTTTGATGATAACTAAAAACGATCATGAAAAATGGATTGCTAAAAGTTATGTAAGACTTTTATCAACTGCCAAAAGTGGTCATTAAAAACTATAAAATAGTCACTAGAAGTGTTGCTGGAAATTAATTGGGAGCCTATACGATAAAAAACAAGAATTCCAATTGTATATGAGTATTATTTCATATGTATTCACAATAACTTGTGCATTTAAACAATCTTTGCATTAAGTGTATGTCAGTTTGATGAAAATTGCCAGATTGAAGAAACTTTGGCTTCAGTATCTTGTTCGTGTGCTAAGAGGCCCTTTACAGTATAGATGTTGGGAGAAAAGATATAATTGAGAGGTAGACAAATGAAAAAAAAAAAAAAACTAAGAGATGAGGAAGAAAAAAATACCCAAATTGCAACTCACACAAATTTAAAAAAAAAAAATTAAAGTTAGAATGAAGCAGGGAAGATACATATGGCCTGAGTGAATAAGATAGAGACAGATACTAAGAGAGAATGATGCTCATCGCCCATAACCTAGGTGAGCAAGTGAGAGGAAAAGCAAGAGATGAAAGAAAAATAAAGGAAAAAATTAGAGATGTGAGGGAAACTAAAAGCTGATGAAAAGATACCTGGTCGTCACCACTGAGTCATCGATGTGGAGTGTTTATTACTACTAGTGAGGTCTTCGAGCACTGCTCGTCAGTGAGGGAGGGAGCAAAAAGTAAAGTACGAGTGAGATGAGACAAAAGAGAAAATGACAAAAAGAAAAAGAAAGAAAGAAAGAAATAGTTTTCATGTGCAGTGGAAAATGAAAAAGAGAGGATATACCCAAATAATTTGGTACAGATTTGGAAACTACTGAATTGTAATAAGTGACAGTTCACTAAAATGATCTTTGGCCACCCATATAACCGTGCCCGTTTCTAGGACTTTTAAATACATTTTTTCTAGTACATTACGAAAAACAAGGCTTTTAGCAATTACCAAAAGCCGTTACTAAAGGTCTTTAGAGACTGCTTTACTTAGTAATCTTTATCTATCAATCGCTAAAAGTGGGTCGCTAAAGAACTTCGACGACAGCAAAATATGGTCATGAAAAGTGGGTTGCTAAAACCTAAGCAGGGCTCTTGGCGACCACAAAACCTGGCCACTAAAAGTATTGCTAAAAATTAACTGGGAGCCTGCATGATGATAAATAGAAATGCTAATGAAGTTAAATAATGTCTTACTATTTTATATGTAGTTACAATTAATACTTGTACATTTTAACAATCTTTGCATTAAGTGTATTTGGAGATTGATGAAAACTACTAGATTGAATAAAATTTTGGCTTCAATCTCCTATTCGTGCGCTAATAGGTCCTCTATGTTATAAATTTTTGGAGGGAAGATGTGATTGAGACAAAGACAAATGAAAAAAAAAAAAAAAAGGTAGAGATGAGGGAGGAAAATACCTAAAATCCCCAAATTACAACCCTCACAAATTAGAAAAAAATAAAATTGGATTTAGGTTGGAAAGATACATGTGGCCTGATTGATAGAGACAGAGACTGAGAGAGTATGCTGCTCATTACTGATAAACTAGGCGAGCGAATGAGAGAGAAAACCATTAGATATGAGAAAAATAAAGGAAACAATTAGAGATATGAGATAAACTAAAAGTGGATCAGAAAGATACCCAGTCATCAGTGCGCTAGAGAGGGAAAAGAAAAGCATGAGTAAGACAAGATGATATAAAATGACAAAAGAGAGTGAAATAAATTGGTTTTAAGCACAGCGAGAAATGGACCAAATGGGGTATAACCAACTAATTTGGTACAGACTTGGCAACCGCCAGATTATAAAAATCAACCGCTTTAAAATGATCTTTCATCATTCCTACAGCAGTCGCCTGTTTCTATCGGTGACAACACTAGAAAACAAGTATTTAGAATCCTTACAAACAGGCAGTGGCTATAGGGATCGTGAAAAATCATATAAGCAGTCACATATTTTTTTTCTCGTCGCTCTCTCTCGTACTGATTTCTAGTGCCCGAAGGCCTCACCGGTGGCTACAAAGTGCTTGATATTGATGATCCAGTGGCAACGATCAGGTATCTTTCTTATCAGCATTCAATTTCCCTCACACCTGTAATTATTTCCTTAATTTTTCTCTCATCTTTTGGCTGTCCCTCTCATTTGCTCACTTAAGTTGTCGGTAACAAGTAACAGACTATCTTGGGCTTTGTCTCATTCACTAAGGCTACAGGTATTTTTCCTATCTCAATCTAAATTTATTTTTTTGTAATTTGTGTTAGCGATAATTTGTGGATTTTTAGTATATGTCCTTCCTCATCTCTACTTATTTATTTATTTTTTTCTTCATTCAGCTTTGTCTTAATCAAATCTCCCCCTCCAGTATTTACAACGCAGAGAGCCTTTTACTGCACAAACAAGAGATTGAAGCCAAAGACTTGTTTAATCTAGTAATTTTTATTACTACCACATACATTTGATGCAAAGATTGTTTAGATGCACTAGTATTGTGAATACATATGAAATAGTAAGACGTTATTGTGAATACATATGAAATAGTAAGACATTATTTAACTTCATTGGGATTTCTATTTCTTATTGTATAAGATTCGAGTTGATTTTCCAACAACATTTTAGTTTTTACTGACCACTCGTGGTGGTTGCCAAAAGTCCTATCTAAATTTTAGCAATTTACTTTTTGTGACCTATTTTAGTTGTCATCAAAATTTAACAATCACTTACAGCAGTCGCCGAAATCCTACTTAATTTTCAACAGCTCACTTTTCATTATCACTTGTAGCTGTAGCAAAAATATAAAGACTACCCACAATAGTCTCCAAAGGTTTTTAACGAACCACTTACTGGCAGCTGCTAGAAATTGATCACTAAGCTATCGTAAAAAGTCCTTTAGTGATGACTTATTGATTTTTGACGACAACTTTTAGTAGTTGTTAAAAGCCTTGTTTTTAGTAATACACTACCAAAAAAACAGGTTTAAAAGCTTAGAAATGGGTGACGGTTGTAGGGGATGGCAAAGATCATTTTAGTGATCACTTATAACAATCTCTTATTACAAACTGGTAATTGCTAAATTTCTACCAAATTATTTGTGTATACTCTGGTTCATTTTCCCGCGGCATGCGAAACCAATTTTCCTAACTCTATTTCGTCATTTTCCATCTTGTCTCGTCTCACTCATTATTTTTTCTTTTTTCTCTTTTGCATTGAAGACCAGTGCCTGAAGACCTCATAAGTGATAACCAATGCTTGACATCGATGACCTAGTGACGATGACCAGGTATCTTTCTAATAAGCGTTTAGTTTCTCTCACATCTCTAACTTTTCCTTTATTTTTCTCTTATCGCTTGGTTTTCCCTCCCACTTGCTCACTTAGGTTATCGGCAACAAGCACCATACTCTCTCGGTCTCTATCTTATTCACTTAAGCCATAGGTATTTTCTCTACGTTAATTTTGGGATTTGGGTTATTTTTTCTTCTTTATCTTTTATTTTATTTTATTTGTCTTTATCTCAATCACATCTTCCCTCCCAACTTTTACAACGCAAAGGGCCTTTTAGTGCATGAATAAGAGATTAAAGCAAAAGTTTCTTTAATCTGATAATTTTCATGGATGCCACATACACTTAATGCAAAAAATTGTTTAAACGCACAAGTTATTACAAATACATACAAAATAGTAAGACATTATTTAACTTATGATGCAGCAAATCCTCAAAATCTGCTGTAAAGTTGCCATTTAGAGCAAACTAATCACCTCTTAATGAAATTCCAGCAGTAAGACAAGAAGAAGAAGCAACAAAATCAAATATGAAACGAAAATATATGAATTTCTAGGGTAAAAGTCCCAAGAAAAGACCAAAAGTCAGCGTTTATACCATTGAATAGTAAACAATCCGCTACAAAGACTCATAAAGAAATATTTATACTAGGGTTATAACCTAGCATCTTAGCCATTGATTACCTTCCTAACTCTTTAATCCCAACCCTCCAAAGTAATTAAAAACTCACATGACAAGCATATGGCTTTTAAAAAATCTAAGACACTAAATACCATCTATCAAACTACTATAAAATGCAAAACACTGTAGGAAATAAAAGAAGATAAAAAGATAAGAAAAAAACTACTACTAAGGCTTAGACAAGCCTCTTGGATGCTCCTGCATCAACCCCTCCGGGTTGGAAGAAACTCGACTTCGGCAAGAAAGTTTCCTGAACTTTAGCATAAACCTCTAGATCAATCCCTTTCAACTACTCATCGGCAATCCATGTGCTTTCACTAGCTGGTTTGCCCAAACATTTCACCAAGAATCGCCTCTACTGATTCCCTCTCCTTGATTTTACTTCTTTGACATTCAACACATCTTCAATAATATCCTTTTGTATCTTCGGAAGTTGTTGAATCTGAGCCTCTTGAAACTTTCTCTCCATCAAATCCTTCAAACACATACAAATCAGACACATTAAAGATAGGGCTAATTTGTAGATCTGGTAATAACTCTAACATATAAGCATTGGAGCTAATTTTCTTCAACACCCTGCATGGCCCAAACTTTCTTGTCTTAAGTTTGTGGTAAGTGCCATTTGGAAATCTATCTCACCTCAAATGGACTAACACCATGTCACCTTCTTTAAAATCCTTAGCTCTTCGATGACGATTAATTGTTATTACATAGGATTCATTACTAGATATAATTGCTACCTTCACTTCCTCTTGAACTCTTCTAATATGATCTGCAAAAGCCTCTCCATCATCACTACCTCTAGCCTCTTGTGGTAGGGTACTAGATCAAGAACATGTTGAGGTTTAAGCCCATAAACTGCCTCAAATGGAGTTTTCTTCGTAGTTCTATTCACCGAATTATTGTAGGCAAATTCTGCTTCTGGTATAATAGAATCCCATGTCTTCACATAATTCCCAATAAGACATCTTAACAAATTACCCAAACTACGGTTGATTACCTCCGTTTGTCCATCCGTTTGTGAATGGCAAGTGCTAGAATACTTGAGCTCAGTCCCAAGTTTTCTCCATAGCGTTCTCCAAAAATGCCACATAAACTTGACATCTCTATTAGACAAAATTGAAGTTGGAATACCATGCAATCTCACCACTTCTCTAAAAACTAAATCAGTAATATGTGTAGCATCAGTAGTTTTTGAACAAGGAATAAATGGACCATTTTAGAAAAACGATCTACCACAACAAAAATAGAGTTATATCCCCTTACTATCTTTGGAAGTCCCAAAACAAAATCCATGCTAATCTGCACCCAAGGAGCTTTTGGAAATGGGTAAAGGAGTATGCAAACTAGTGTTTTGCGAACTCCCCTTACCAAATTGACAAATTGGACACCTCCTAACCAACTTTTCCACGTTCTTATACATCTTTGGCCTCTAATAGCGATCAGCCACCATTGCAATTGTCTTGTCTCTTCCAAAATGACCTCCTAAACCATTGCCATGAAGCTTTCTCATGATTTGCTCACGTAGGGATCCCTCAGGAATGCACAATTGATTTCCCTTGAATAAATACCCATCATGTAGCATGTATGGCAGTTTGCTTTTTTCCTGTTGAGCCTTGCAATTCAACTATAATAGAGTTGAAAAATGGGTCTTTCTCATTTTGATTTTTCAATTTTTCAAACCCAATTACTTGTGTACTCATCACTGTCAAAAGTAGAGTCCGCCTAATCAATGCATCTGCAACTTTATTAGACTCGCTAGCTATGTATTTAAGAGAAAAAGTAAATCCCTGTAGATAAGAACTCCACTTGGCACGCTTGGAATTTAGCTTCTTCTGTGAATTTAAGTACCTCAAGGCTTGATGATCAAAATAAACAACAAACTCCCTGTATGCTAGGTAATGCTCCCAATGTTGAATGGCTCGAACAGGAGCATAAAATTCTAAATCATCGGTAGAATGATGGCGTTTAGTATCTGTTAACTTCTCACTAAAGAACTCAATTGGCCTTCCTTCTTGACTAAGGACAGCCTCAATTCCCAAATGCGATGTATCACACTCCACGGTAAAAGCTTCTCAAAATCTGCTAGAACTAGCACTAGGGCTATTGTCATCATCTCTTTAATTTGTTCAAAAGCTGTTTGTGCTGATTTTGACCACTTAAATTCAACTCTCTTCAAGCACTCTGTGCTTGGACTCATAATAGAGCTGACATTCCATATGAACCTCCTGTAAAATGAAGCCAATCCATGGAAACTACGAACATCACCCATATATTGCGCTATGGGCCAATCTTTAATAGCTCGAACCTTGTCTGGATCCGATTATAGCCCCTCAGCTGAAACAATAGAGCCAAGAAAAATAACTTTGTCGCACAGGAAAGAGCACTTCTTCAAATTGACATAGAGTTTCTCCTTGCAAAGAATCTCCATGACTTGACGCAAATGCATCAAATGCTCTATAGTTCGACTATATATTAAAATGTTATCAAAGTAAACAATTACAAATAAACCCAAAAATGGTTTGAGTACCTCCGTAATGACACGCATGAATATGCTCGGCGCATTTGAGAGTCCAAATGGCATCACTAACCATTCATATAGCTCATCTGGTGCCTTGAAAGTAGTTTTCCACTCATCACTACTCCGCATCCGTATTTGATGTTAAACACTCCTTAAGTCAATTTTGGAAAATATTTTACACCCAATAAGCATATCAAGCATCTTTTCCAAGCGAGGAATCGAAAAGCGATACTTCACTTTGATCTTATTAATGGCACGGCTATCCATGCACATTCTCCACGAACCATCCTTTTTAGGCGTAAGTAGAGCAGGGATAGCATAGGGTCTTTTGCTGACTTATACCAATTCCTTTGAAATCAATCCTTCCACTTGTTTTTACATTTCTTTTCGGTGAGTAAGAGGCATTCTATAGGCTGGCAGATTTGGTAAAAGTGCTCCATGAACTAGATCAATGGCATGTTGAATGCTTCTCATAGGAGGTAAACCTTTTGGTAATTCATCACCAACCAGCTCTTTAAAAATTTCTTAGTAGTTGCTGAATTTCAGATGGAAAATTATCAAATTCAAACTATTGGACTTTCGTTACGCTCCTGCCAATCAATGCATAGATAATCCCCAATTCTCTACTCTCCACTTCAAATTTTTGGGCAGTCAAGAAACCATTAACCTTTCTTGCATTAGGAAAATTTGTAGCTTCTTCCTTGAGGGGTTGCAAAGTGAGATTTTATTACCTTTCTTGAAGGAGTATGTATTTTCTTTTGTATAATGGACCATGTCTTTATCATATAACCATAGCCGCCCCAAAAAGAATATGACATGCATCCATAGGCACCACTTCGCAGCAAGTTTCATCATCAATATTATTTCGCATTGTAAATTTAACTAAACAATGAGAAGTAATCGGTACCTCATTTTCATTTCGGAACCAAGCAACCTTATAAGGATTAGGGTGCTTTTTGGTTGGTAATTTCAACTTTTCTACGGCTTCCTTTGAAATAATGTTCTCATTGCTACCTCCGTCAAGAATAACATTTTAAACTTTACCACCACAAAAAGCATGTGTATGGAAAATATTATGTCTCCTCCAATCGTCTTCTTCTTTAATCTTGGGAGTTGTCATCATTCTTCGTACGATCAAGGACTCACCTTGTACTAGGAGAACTTCAACATCTTCCTCATCATCAACACATTCATCATAAACTGGTTCCATTAATTCATCTTCACTCTTCTCTAGGTTCTACTAAATTGATTCTTCGTTGTGGGCATGCATAAGATGTGTGTCCTTTTTCTCCAAAAGTAAAATAACGAACTTGTGAAGCATTTTTTACCTTTGAATTGTTTGTACCAGCAGCAAATCTTCCATCAGATCTCGCAATTGCCTTGCCTTTTTCACCTCGACTAGCTGCCCCATTAATTCCACCACTTGGTTCGTTGGTTATAGTAATTCCACGAGGAAATTTTGAGACAATTTGTTCACTCCGAACACCCTGGACAGTAGCTATGTTTCGTTGTGCTGTACCATCAATAGGCCTAGATAATGGTCTTCTCGCACCATAACGCCACACCATCTTTTCAGCCATCAAGGTATTTTGTCGAGCATCTTCTAGGTTGAACATACGAACCACTCTCATCTCATCCCTAATCGATTGGTTCAAGCCTGAGAAATAACGAGAAGTCATTTGTTCATTACTCTTATTTAAACCAATCCGAATAGAGAGATTGTTGAACTCAGACGTATACTCCTTTACCGTCATGCCCCTTTGCTTCAAGGAGTGAAATTTCTTTTATAACTCCATTTCATAATCAGCTGGTAAAAATTCCTTTCGCATCTTTGCCTTTATATGTTCCCATGTGCAGATTTTTCGCTTACCTTGTCGAGATCGTTGCTCCTCAACTCGCTTCCACCATTGAAGTGTAGTACTCTTCAATTTAAGCTTCACAAACAGCACATTTCTCTCTTCCGCCATTGGTTTCCACTCAAAATAGATCTCCAAACTAGCTTCCCAATCCAAATAATCTTCGGCGTGCATCCTTCCAAAAAAATCAGCAACTTCAATTTTAATTCCACTACCATTCAAATCAAGGGCTCACACTAATCTATCTTCCAATTCACCTCGATTCAGATTTTCTACGTGTTCGTTCTCATGAAAGGGATTCTCCTCTTCTACTTCATCTTCATCCTCTGGACTACCTTCCGGTATGTCAAAAAGGTCGCAGTTGCCTTTCGGAATCTCCATACGGGCTTCTACGCGTTCACTTTGCTGCAGTGATTGAACCACTCATGAAAAATCTTCAATCATACGCCTCATCTCAGCCATCTCAGCTTGCTGGAATTGATTGCCTCTTCCACCATGACCTCTTCCACGTCTGGCCATGATATAGATCTAAGGTTCTTAGGCTCTGATACCAAACTGATGTAGTAAATCCTCAAAATCTGCTGTAAAGTTGCTATTTAGAGCAAACTAATCATCTCTTAATGAAATTCCAGTAATAAGACAAGAAGAAGAAGCAACAAAATCGAAGATGGAACGAAAATATATAAATTTCTAGGGTAAAAGTCCTAAGAAAAGACCAAATGTCAGCGTTTCTGTCATTGAATAGTAAAAAGTCCCCTACAAAGACTCATAAAGAAATATTTATACTAGGGTTATAATGCCTTAGCATCCTAGCCATTGATTGCCTTCTTAACTCTTTAATCCTAACCCTCCAAAGAATTAAAAACTCACATAACAAGCACATGACTTTCAAAAAATCTAAGACACTAAATACCATCTATAAAACTATTATAGAATGCAAAACACTGTAGGAAATAAAAGAAGATAAAAAAGATAAGAAAAAAACTACTACTAAGGCTTAGACAAGCCTCTTGGATGCTCTTGCATCACTTTATTAGCATTTCTATTTCTTATCATATAGGCTCCTAATTAATTTTCCAACAACAATTTTGGTGATTATTTTTAGTTTTAGTGACCTTTTTACAGTCACTAGAAGTCTTACCTAATTTTTAGCAACTCATTTTTTGTGATTGCTTTTAGCCATCGCCAAAATATAACGGTCGCCATAGCATTCATCAGCGGTCGCCAAAGGTCTTTAACAACCTAGTTATTGACGACCATCGAAAAGTGATCACTAAGTCTCTGTTTGTGAGTTTTGGAGACAAAAGAGAAGAAGAAAAAATATTAATGAAAGAAAAGAGATGATAAGATGAGAAGAGACATAATAATAATTTGTTTGAGAGTTTAGGAGAGAAAAGATAATTATTTTTTTTTATTCTTCTTTGTGGATTGAGAAGAAAATGAAAGAAAATAAAGTTTGTATTATTATTTTACTATTATGTCTAGAGCTAAGGTGTTCTTTAGTGCCTCTTTTTCATCTTCTTTTGGCTCCCAATTTTTATATTACTTCTCTTAATTTTAAATGAGTTTGTAGCTGCAATTTTTATCTTGTTTTTGAACTCAAATCAGACTAACAAACTAAATTATAAGGTACGATATACTTATGATATATTATCCATTTGAGTATATGATTCAAGCAAGAAATTGCACAAAAGTACAAATAAATAAACAATTGAAATTTTTTCTCAGCCACTATGACTCATATATATATACTTACAAGAAGTCAAGCAAATCAACTACAACTCCCATCACTATTCAAAAACGATGATGAAACCAATAATAGAGAAGAAGAGCACGATGCATAAGGTTGTTAAAAAAAATCACCTTGATTTTCGTAACTTGAAATAGCTGAGATGAAGGCTGAAGGAATGAAACTTGAGAAGAGTAAAAAAATCTACTGAAATGATGAAGTTGAAGGGTTTAGTTTACACTAGGTTATGATTGTAATTTTATTTTCTTACTCTTTATTTCATGGGTAAAAGTGTCTTCTAAAAAATTTATTAAATCTCTTTTCTTTTCTTTCCATTTCTTTTCCTTTTTGGGAGGATGAAAAAAATTTAAAAATGCCCTCTCACTTTTCTTCCCATTTATTTTCTTTTCTTCCCTAAAAAAACTCAAATAATAAATGAGTTTTAAAATATTTTATTCTCTCTTTTTTTGTTCTTCTCATTTCTCTCTATCCAAATAAACTATAAGTAGTCACCAAAGACCTATGACAATTGTTTTTAGTGGTCGCTAAAAGCCTAGTTTCGTCTTTCTAGTAGTGTTGGTTTAATGTGATTATAAAGTTTACATATTTAAAAAACATAACAATTAATTCGACATAGAAAAAGGGTTTAAAAATTATTCACTATTAATTAAATTTAAAAAAATATAACTTATTTTATAACAACAACTCTTATTATATTTTAAATTTAAAACAAAAAAAAATGTCTTTAGAAAAATTTTAATTTTAATTTTAATTTTAAGTTGGTAATATTTATTGTTTTCAACCGATTGATTATACTCAATATTTGAGTTATATTATAAATTTACATCATCTATATAGATAGGCAAAAATTATGTAAATCTTTCATTTGTTTTTCTCATTAAATCAAGTTTTATGTGCATTCTCTACATTTACCATTCTACTTTTCCTTTTTGTAAAATTCTTTTGGTGGAATAGTCTACCTTTTTTTTCTAGTTTTTGTATTTTTTTCTCATTTTATTTCATTTTATCGCACGTACACTCTTTTTCTTTTTATTTTTAATATTTTTTCTTATTTTATTTCATTTTATCTCACATTAATACATAACTACAATTTCACTTTTTATTTTACCTATATAATCACTAGGGTTGTAACATGTGATTTTAAGCAATTAGAAGTGAGATAACAAGTACTTAAGATCGACCTACCTGCCTATAAATTCACTATTCCTGTAAAATTTACATGTTTCTACCATATTAGGAATTAAATTTAAAAACACAAAAAATATCTAAAATATTAATTAGGCTTCAAATTTTGTTTAAAAATTGAATATTAACAAGATTAAGAAAAAATTGAATTCTTCTCACAATAATAATTCTTAGTATAATTTGAAATTAAAAAATGAAAACAAAAATACTTACTATTAATTAGGATTGGGAGTGTCTAAATATTAATTTTGCTAGTGACTAAATTTTTTTAATTCTAAGCTTAAAGTTAAATTAGCTATGCCGATCAGCTGGTTGAAAATATAATTAATAATACTAGGTATTTGACTTTTTTTATAAAGTACAATGTACGATTAATAAAAATAATATTTTTAGTTTAAGTTAATTTTATAAAATCAATCAAGAAATTATTTGAATAGAGTTAAGAATAATGTAATTTCTAACCAAAGTTAATTTTAAAAAATCAGTCAAGAATTGGAAAAATAAAACATATATTGAAATTGACAATTAGGCAAGTTTGATATTTGGTAGACATTCTAAAATCATGATTTTTAGGATTGAGTCAGATAGAAATTTGGTAAAATATAAATTTTCGGTGCTCATATAAAAGCACAACTTTAATATTTTATTAGCTCACTAAAATTGACATAGATAAATAAATAAATATAAAAAAATAACTCAATAACGGTTTTTACAAAAGTGTGCAACTTTATTGAAATATTTTATAATATATTTAAAAATTATTTTTTGTTAATAGAAAAAATATTATACAATTTCGTGCATCACATTAGGCAACACTAATATATATAATGCTAAACAAATATTTTTCTTCCTTTTCTTCTCCTTCATTCCAATCTTACATGGCCCTAGCCTCATTCATTTCATCCTCTTCTCCTCACTTTTCATTCACAAAATGTATTTTATTTTTTTATTTTGTTTGTTCCACATCTCTCGATGATTATAACTTCACATTTTCTTTTATATATAAAATCACTATGGTTCTGGCACTAATTCAAATACATATTAAGTGAACTCATGGGTTCCTATAAAAGATCCACTTGTTTATAAGTCCATTATGGTTGTAAAATTTACATATTTTGTTAAGAACTAAATTAAAAACACAAATAAAATTCGTCTAAATAATAATTAGAAAAATATAAAAATTTATTTTTCTCATAATAACAACTCTTACCATTTTTAAAATTTAAAAATACTTAAATATTAATTTAAATTGGGAGTAATTATTTTTCAAAATTGTAATTTTAAGTTTAAATTGGTCACATTAACTATATTTAGAGATGGAACCCAGAATTCAGTACGGGGAAGTTAATTCCTATAAATTTTAATATTTTTCTTCTAACCTCAAGAATGCAATATCAGAATTAATTAGTCTATTTGAAGGATTTCAATAGGGATATAAACGGGTAGGGTACTCACTTAATTAGCAAATCTCATTATCAAACTCGCTTTTTTTTTTTTCTTACTGTTGCCATCCCAATTCTATTTATTTTTTTGCCAAAATTTCAACCCATCATGTTATAAACTCATGAAATCCAATTAAGTTTAACACATGACTATTAGTTATATCATCCATATACTTTTTTTTTTGCCAAATCTATCAGCGTAACAATTACAAAAATAGAATAAAACTAAACAAAAACAAATTTTAATATTTCTAACACAAATTCATTGTTCTATATTTAAACAAATTAAAAATAAAAGTATTCAACAGAATTACAAAATCAAAAAACAAAAAGGCTAAAAACAATATACTTTTAGCAATTCCATAAGGAAGTTTGACAAACTACTTTTCAAAAGTCTACAATGTTAAGTTGCAGAAGAAGAATATTATTTCAATTAGACCAAAAGATGAAAAAAAATCACAAGAATCCTAACAAACTCAAAATACACTTTTTTTTTTTTATGTTCCTCAAAAAACAATCCCACAATAAACATAGACTTCCTATTATATCTACTTCCTAATTTCCAAACTCCTTTTTCCTTTCTATAACCAGCGACCAGTAATATTGTATAGTAACACAGCTACTATCACTACAATTTTTAATAACTCTTAATTTTTTATTAGTTGAATGCATGATTCAGTCCCTCGACCTATAGAATAAAATAAGATGTTTACGAAGATTATATAGTACAATCTTTTATTTTCTTGTCCAATGAAGAATACAGATTTAAGGTACTCCATTTCTTTTTTTTTTTTTTATCTTTATAAATTATTATAAATTAAACACATGTTCAGAAAATTTTTTTTCAAATTTGCTTTCAAGTGTAAATATCGTTTTTCAATTTTCAAAAATTATGATTCAACATCAAGGACAAGATTTAATATATTCGAACATAATTACTTACAAAAATTCTTATAGACAAAAAGTTTAATAGATTTGATTATACTTCAAAATAAAAATCAAGTAAGCAAACAATAGCAACACACACACACACATACGGTGACCACAAACACACACACACATATGGTGACCACATGATGGGAACGAAGGTGTGAATCCTCCACGTGGTGTTTTATCCTACGTGACTGTAAATTACAAAACAGAATGCAGTTACACAAGGGGAGTTCAATGGTTTCAATTAAGGAATGAGACTAGGAAGAGATGGTTCAAATCATATTTGGAGTTGCAGCAGCAAAATGATAACTGATAAATATAACTAGGCTAAAAGATAACAAAATTCCATAAAATGACCCTATTCTAAATTTGAATAATTTTATTTTAGGAATAAAATTATAAATGTATAAATATATATTATACTAAACGAGTACTTAGTTAGTACCTTATAGGTACTGGATACCCTATAAATATAATCTTGTATCGAATACTGGATACTCTATAAATAAGTCCCAAACATGTACGAGTATTAAATTTCAATTCTAACCCTATCCCAATCCTATTAAGATATTTCTCAACGAGTTTTTATCAGATTTGGTTGAGCTGGGCACCCTTGTGTACCCCGTTTCACTAACATCCTTAGTTTTTAACAAGCAATATAAATTAATAGCCACAGGCTTAAAACATTAAGCAAATGTATAAAGCTTATCATTCATAGACTAGCTTAAAATTTATTCAATTGACTAAATTAAACTATTTATAACCTATCTCAAGAATCAAATCTCATACCTTATTAACGATCGAACTTAAAAATCATGTTTCATACGTTATTAATAGGCTTAAGGAAAGTGACTGGGCAGCCCTATTTAAAAAAAAAATGATATATATAGATTTTTCTGCAAAACTTGGAGGGGTCATAGCCCTCTATTTTCGCAGTGTATGTTCATCCTTAACCATATTTGTTTTTTTATAAATTATAATGTATAATTAATAATATATTTAATTTGAGTTATTTTTACACAATCAATCAAAAAAATATTATCAAATTTTATGTGGCACTCTTTATATTCACTATTCTACTTTTTTATTATTATTTTACAAATCTTTGAATAAAATTAATCTTGGGCTAACTTTTTTTTTAAATTTAAATTGGTTAGGATTATCATTTTTTTTATAAAAGCATAGCGTACAATTGATACTATTTTTAATTTAAGTTATTTTTATAAAACTATTTAAAAAATTATTACTAAATCCTACGTGACACTCTCCATATTCACCATTCTATTTTTTTCTATTTTTACAAAATTTTAAATAAAATACCCTTTATTTTTTATTTTTCAATATCTATTCCCAACACTTTTACTTCTTTTTGTCACACATTAATAGGCGACTACAAACCTACTTTTTTTTTAATCTATATAATCACTATGATTGTAATATGTGATTTTTATCAATATAAAGTGAACTCTTGTGTTCTTTAAATGGAACTTGGTTCACTGCAATTGTAAAAATTTACTAAAAATTAATTTGGATTTGAAAATGATTTAAAAATCATTTTTTATTAATTAAATATAAAAATATAAATTTTCTAAAAATAACAATTCTTAAATTTAAAAATATAAAGAGAAAATGCATAGATATTTTTAGGCCTGATAGTAAATTTTTTAGAAAAATTTTCAAATTTAAATTTAACTTGGTCATGTTAATCATTTTCAATCGATTAATAGTACATAACTATTGAATTATTTTTATGAATTTATATTATTTATATACGAATATCAAAGTTGTCTAATTCTTTCATTTTTTTTCTTATTAAACCAAATTTTATGTGCACACTCTCTATTTATTATTTTATTTTTTATTTTTTTTTTTAATTTTTGAATGGAATACTTTCTTTTTTCAGTTTTGTTTTTCTCATTTTACTTTTATTTTTTTGGTCCTATCTCACTACATGACTACAACTAAACCTTTTCTTTTATTATATAACCATTAGAGTTGTTGTATATTATTTTAAATAATATGAAGTAAGTAATGGATTTTTAAAAAGGTTCACTTGTCTTCTAATTTACTATTGTTGTAAAGTTTACATATTTTAAACACATTAAAAATTAATTTTAATAGCACAAATAAAACTATTTAAATAATATTAGGCTTAAAAAATAATTTAAAAATGATTAAATATTAATTAAATTTTAAAAAAAGTCAATAACAATTTTTAGTATAAAAAAATTTAAAAATACAAAGAAAACAATTAATGCCTTTCTATTCTTGGGATTGATTTAATATTAAATAGGTTGGGGAACATTTTTTTTTAAAATTCTAATTTTATAATTAAATTAGTCATGTTGATTATTCAATTGAAAACTTAATTAAAAATACTCAGCAATTGAGTTATTTTTATAAAGTGTAACCTATAATTAATAAAACAGTATTGTTTTTATAGAATTAGTAATTTTTAATAAAGTTACAATTAATTGTATTTTTAACTCAAGTTAATTTTACAAAATGAGTCAAGAATTAAAAAAATAAAAACATATATTAAAGTTAGCAAACAATTTGACATAAAAAAGATTGGGTTAGATATTTAATGTATATTCTTAAGGAAATTTTGATTTTTAGGATTGGATTAAATCGAGATTTAATAAAATGTAAATATTTAATAGTAATATAAAATTACGATTTTGATCAACTCTGTTTGCTCATTGACGCTAGCACAAATAAAAAAAATATAAATATAAGAAAATGTAAATATTTAATACTAATGTAAAATTACGGTTTTGATCAACTCTGTTTGCTCACTGACACTAACACAAATAAAAAAATATAAATATAAGAAAATAACTTAATAATTTTCTTTTATAAAAATATGGGATTTTATTGAAATATTTTATGATATATTTAAAATTTATTTTTTGTGAATAAAAAAAATATTACATGATTTG
>QLOD02000017.1:8651187-8668370 GCA_003260245.2 Sideroxylon spinosum | reverse complement strand
TCTTAATGGTTAAGCCTAATCTCGCCCAAACTATCCATCATTCTCCACTCTTGTATCACCACACTTGCCAAGGTAGCATATGGTTTTTGGCTCAAGGCATCAGTAACCACTTTGGCCTTACCCAAACGGTTGTGTAATTCAAAACTGAAGTTCTCCATGTACTCGACCTATCTTACCTGCCTCAGATTCGGATCCTTTTTAAGCAAAGATATACTTTGAACTCTCATAGAAAACTTCAAACTTTTCTCCATAGAGTTAGTGTCTTCAACTTTTGAGGAAAAAAATAACCATTGCAAGCTAAAGATCATATACTAGATAGTTTTTCTTATGAGCCTTTAGATGCTTAGACCCATAAGCTCGTACATTTCCTTCTTGCACTAAAAAATAACCTAACTTTTCCTTAGATACATTACAATATACCACATAATCCAATCCTTTTTTTTGGAATTACAAGCACTGGAGTAGTTGTTAACCTCATTTTCAACTCTTGGAATGAGTACTCATAAGTTTCATCCTATATAAACTTGACTTCCTTTTAAGTGAATCTCGTCATTAGCCTAGTTAGCCATGAAAAGTCTAAAACAAATCTCCAGCAGTATCTTGCCAAACCTAGGAAGCTATGAAATTCAAACATAGTTGCTAGTTTCAGGCATAACTCCTTTAATCTTTGAAGAGTCCACTGTGACACCTTTACCTGAAACATGTCTAAGAAATTTCACCTTATAGCTAAAACTCGTACTTATTGAGCTTGGCATACAGCTGATGGTCTTTTAAGATCTGAAGCATGATCGTAGATGCCT
This sequence comes from Sideroxylon spinosum, assembly GCA_003260245.2. Classification (NCBI taxonomy): domain Eukaryota; kingdom Viridiplantae; phylum Streptophyta; class Magnoliopsida; order Ericales; family Sapotaceae; genus Sideroxylon; species Sideroxylon spinosum. Next base: position 8,667,570 of record QLOD02000017.1, on the reverse strand, counting down.
CTGATGTTTCTCATCTGATCAAGAATAAATCAAGAAGTCATCAATGATCCAGATGCTTATTGAAAATCCGATTCAGTAGGTCTGTGAACACTGTTGGCGCATTTGTCAACTCAAATAGAATACCTAGGAACTCGTTATGGCTGTACTGAGTCCTAACTACTATCTTTGGGACATTCTATACTTACACCCTCAATTGGTGATAACCCGACCTCAAAAAATTTACAAAAAGAAAACTGACCTCTTTAACTGATCAAATATATCATCAATTCTTGATAATGACTTTGTTCACTCTCCTATAATCAATGCACATTCTAAGTGTACTATTTCCTTGGCTGAAAATAGTGGCGGTGTATCCCACGGAGATGTGCTAGTTCTAATAAACCCCTTGGACATTAGATCTTCAATCTGAGTCTTTCACTCAGCAAACTCTATAGGGGCCAATTGATAAGGTGCAATGGATATTAACTCGGTCCCCGGAGTAAAGTCTATTGCAAACCTTACTTTTCTTTCTGGTGGCAACCAAACAAATCTTTTGGGAACACCTCTGAAAAATAAAAAACTGCCCATGGCATCTCAGCCACACAGTACTCTCTATCTTTCATTGCCAAACAGGTAAATAAACTATAAAGATCTATTGTTGCTTACTCATCCAGAGAAGACAAAGTTTGAGGACTATAGTGGTCTCTTGCAAACTTTATCACATTCCTCTTAAGAGTGTGTAAAGTTATATGGCCCTTGAAACAATCGATAAACACTCGGTAAGCAACCAGCCAATTCATCCCAAGTATTGCATAAAACTGTTAATCTTTAGTACAATGAAATTAAACGATGATTGGTAATCATCTCTTAAGGCCTCTCCTCTTGTAGCTACCACAAAACCTCGAAAAACTCTATCTAACTAAGAGGACTGGGTCTTAACACACAAAGGCAATAACAAGCATTCAACAGATAAACTAAGTCTAAAAACATAACCCAGCACTAGCATTAAACCTCTACTCATGGGTCAACTCTAGATGTACATTCTCAACTAGAGCCACGTAGTCTAAACCATTCTATACTATATGACCATGATCATAATCATGATCGACCTCGTGACCTCTGGGTTGTCCATGTCCTCTACCTCTAATTATTGACACAACTCTCAGTGCCATAAGGTTAAGAACCAAAATAAAAGCAAACATATGATTCAAACATTTAAAACACTTCAAAATCAAGTCATGTATAGCATGTCAAACACCAAGTCACATATAACACCAAAACTATAAAAATTCCAACTATTCTGAGGAATTCCTAAATCTAGACTCTGACATCTAGCTATCACGCCCTAAAACCACGATAAATAACAATTGTATTTAATACTAGAATACCAAATTGTCTATAACTTACGATAAAAAAGGTTACAAAAAATCATGCGTCAAACTGGGCTCAAAACCAGTATCCAAAACAAAATCCACAGGTCGATCAAGATCATCAGCTTCTACAAGATCAGTTGTAGGGGATGAGCACTAAATCATATGTTCTTAAAAATAAGCATATACGATTTTATTTCTTAATCATGTAAGCATTTAATACTTAATAAATTTTAACTTCACATTAATATCACAATTTTCACATTATCATATAATATTCTAAATTAAATAGCTACTTAACCATAATCCAGTAATCTCATGTTAAAATCACATTCATCATCTCAATATCATGATATGTATATATATTAATATCATAATATGGGTCATATACTCTACAAGGTTAGTTTGTGGCCACGGAACTAAACCCAAATAATCTAGATAGCCTTAGTCTCGCAGTTCCAATCTATCAATAACCCTGATCTCGTAATTGCAGTCTATCAAATCAGATCCTTTGACCTCGGTTGTGGAGTATAAATGGTCTAAAGGTTCTAAGTGTACAGATAGCCTTAGTTTCTCAATCCCAGTCTATCACCCGATAACCCTGGTTCCTCAGTCATAGTTTATCAATAGCCCTGATCTTATAGTCCCGTCTATCAAATCTTACCTTAATAGGCAAAATCAGTCCTGTATTCCCGGTATTAGTATACGCTAGTGCAAACCGTATATATATTTCGTAGATTTCTAGCCTATTAGTTACACTAAACCATCTCGCGCAAGTTTTAGGATTTTCAATCCTTAGACTCTAGAACCCACTCTTTCTAGTACCTTTAATGACCCTAATATCACAAATCAATGTCAAATAAGTTCCTTTAATAATAGCACATCATACATAAGATTATCCTAAATTTGGCTCTTTGTGTTCACCTTTTACTTTATAAGTCTTATGAAATATAATATTTATTCTAGCCTAAGTTTCATGTTGCCCTTCTATAAATATTATTTCCATTACAAAATTTATCAAACAAATCTTATGCAACCATATTCAATATATACAACTAATTCGACAAATAAAATTTGACATCAAGCATGTCTTGACAAAGAAGAATTTAAGATATAAAATTCGATAATTCATGTAAAATAGAAAATAAAATATTTTTAGTTAATAAAAAAATCTAGAATGCTTAAAATTAACCCTAGTTTCATAAAACAAAATTTAAAATTTCTTCATACAACTAATTAATAGAGATTTTGAGAAAACTAAATGGGTGATTCTGTTTAGGATCACACAAAACAACTCATTTTCATGATTTTTATAAATTTCATTTTCAATTCAAAAATTACATAATTTTTACAAGAGACTCATTCATATATCTAGTTTAACATGTAAAAATGTCAAAAATCAACTCAATCTCTATATATTCCTTTATACCAAACTTTAAACTAGTATCAATGTAACAACGTAAACCAAACAATCAACTTTACCTACTTTTATAAATACCTTTTTTCCCCAAAAGTTATAAAACTTTCATTGTAGACTCTTTAACATGTCTAGTGTCATGTGAAAATATTTATAAATTAATTCATCCTTTAAGTATACTTTTTAAAATAAAAACTAATCTGGTATCAATGTAGCAACTAAACCAAATAGTTTATTTTCAGATTTTTTAGAAATTTAATTTTATCTCAGAAAATTATAAAATTTTTATTGGATACTACTTTTGACATATAATTTCATATATAAAAATATCAAAAATTCATTCAACTTAAGGGTACAAATTTTATAGAAAAAAATATATTAGTCCTAGCGTAACAATCCTAATCAAACAGCCAAATTTGACTGTTTTTATAAAATTCATTTTGACTCTAAAAATTCTAAAATTTTTATTGGATACTCTTTTACATGTCTAATTGCATGGGAAGAAAGATTGTAGAAGATTCCTTCTTCTTTCCCCTCACAAGGTCTTGTACAAATTTCACAATGGCTTGCCTTTTCTCTCTAGGTCAAATTGTTGGGAGGAAATCTAGAGACAAGTATGCAGGAATTTATTCTCATTTATATGTACGTGAACCCCTCTTAACTCTTCAATAAAGACTCACCCTAGGGGTCTCACATAAGTCTTGTTTTGGATTTTTATTAGCCAAGCCTTGGCCGTCCCTACATATTCATCAACTCTTGGCACTACTTTAGATAATAGAGTCACACGTCCCTACCAACCAACCTAAAACTTAGGCGCCTTCTTTTTTATCCAATAGAAATTCACCCTTCCTTTAGTCCAATTCAAATAAGGCTCAACTCTCATCTAATCAAACACATTTTATCCAATAGAAATTCACCCTTCCTTTAGTCCAATTCAAATAAGACTCAACTCTCATCTAGTCAAACACATCAAGCACACAGGTGCACATATATATATATACATATCATATAAATAGAATCCCATACTTACACATGCTTCATGAATTAAATGAACATGTCACCACTAATTAAATAAAGGCAGAAAATTTAAAATAAATAAATAAATAAAAATCTAAGTATTGAAATATATAAATATATACCAAAATTCCGGGTCCTTACATCAAATGCTCTATTCTATTTTGTCCTATGTATGAAATTTATTATTATTATTGTTATTAGTTATTTTCAATTGTTAATCTTAAAAGGATCTTACTCACAAGTTTAGATCTAACCTTAAATAATTCTTACAATTCCTAATAGTGGCTTTAAGATGGATTGAGGTTGGTCAAATTTTCTATACTTATGATCTCCTTTTTGAGCTTAAAAATAACTTTTAATAGTTTTAAAAATATATATGTAAGAGAAATAAAATGTAGGATTAAGTTTACAATTTTTATTAAAGATAAGTGGTTAAAACAAAATTTTATTTTTCTTTTTATTTTTTTTTAAACTTTTGGAAACTACAAAGGAAAGGTGGACATTTTTACAAGTCTGGAAGGGTGTACGTGCAATTTACCCAAGTAATATTTATGACATGGAAGTCTATTTTTTTTTTCTTCGTCTTCAGAACATTTATAAATTACCTTATAAGGGAATAATCAAAGTCAAAATTATTGAATAATCACAGGATTAAATCTTTTAACTTTTAAATTATATACCTAGTCACTAAGCTAGCTCCTCTTGACTAGCCATTAACTTCCAAAATAGACAAGTATGGCAGGGTCCCTGCCGGCCGCCGGCCTACCAAATTAACCACATCACCATCTTGCAAAAGAAAACAAAAGGATGAATACTAAATCCATTTGATAACGTTTTTCTTTTTTTATTTTTTATTTATATTTTTAAAATTTTATAAATTAATAATAGAAACGTGTTTGTGAAATTTATTTATTTTTATTATTTTAAAAAAAAATAATAACTTAAATAAAAAAACATAAACAATAAAAGCATTTTCATACAAAAAAACATAAACAATAAAAGCGTTTTCATTCTTTTTTTTTTTTTCAGTTGTAAATATTTTTGCCAATTTTAATACTTTAATCAGGTTGTTGTATTATATTAAAATAAACTATTTTACTCAAATATTTTATTAAAATAAAATTAGTTTTAATAAATAATATAATTTAATTAAATAAATTATCTAAATAAATATATAATATATGTTATTAATTTATTTTTAGCAAATAACTCAATTCAATAATTAATTCAATTCAATAATTATAATTCAATTCAATAATTAGTTTCATCTAATTAATATAAGATATATTTTATTAAATTATTTTGATAAAATATAATTTAATTTAACTATGATATTTTATTAAAATAATTTAATAAAGTATATTCTACTAGATTAATTAGCTTAATTTAATAATTAATTTAACTTAGTTATATTAATTTAAATAATTTAATTAATAAGAAATATATTTTTAAAATTATTTTAATAAATAGTAAATTAAATTAATTAATTTAACTCAAATTTTATAAGTAATTTAATTAATATTGAATATATTTTAATAAATTATTTTTAATAAATATAATAATTAATTTAAATTATGTTAATCAAATTGAATTTAATAATTAAGAATTTATATATTTTTAACTAATATTAAATAATTTTATTAAATTATGTTTAATAAATATCATAAATAAATTATTTAAATTATTATGAAATGTATTTTAGTAAATAATATAATGAAATTATAATTAATCTATATTATATTTAATGGATTCGATGATATAATAATTATATTTTTTTCGGTTATTTTAAATAAATAATATAATTGAATTAAATTAATATGAAACATATTTTTAAAATTCTTTTAAATTTTAAGAAACTAATGAACTTAAATAGTTTATACAATAAAAAATTAATAATTATAAACAAAATTATATTTTTAAACGTAATTTTAATTTGCATTTCAGAAAAAAAACAATAGAAAGTAAAAAAATATAAATATACATAGAACAACGACAACTTTACCAATGAAGCTCTAGATATATGCGTTTAGACAATGTACCGATTGTAACCATTAATTAAGTGCACCAATTATAAATCGAATAGAAATATAATAGTTGTAAAATGGATGAAGACAAAAGAGTGATGTTTGAGGCATGGAAACCTAAAAGAATACCAGTTGAGTTAGGGACTCTTGTGATTTTCAATTTTGTTCGAATACAGTAATTCGATGTTTGTTTATTTTATTTGATAAAATTTAGAATTGAAAAAACAAAAAAAGATATGTTTTGATGACCTAGTTAAGGGTGAAAACGAACCAAGTTATTTGAGCTCAACTCGAGCTTAGTTCATGATTGAAACGAGTTCAAATGGATCTTGATTTGTGGCTCATTTCAATTTCAAATTTGAGTTCGATCCTAAAGAAGTTTGGCTCGAAAACTAGCGAGCAGACACGATAAAATAAATAAATATATTTTTATAATATTTTAATATTTTTTAATAATATTTTAATAATATTTTATTTATTATATTTTAAACTAAAACGAAGTCATTTTGGTTTAATAGAGTTATTTGTAAGCTGAGCTCAATCTTAAATTCTTTCTTATCGAGCTGAGTTTGAGCCTATATAAAAGGTCAGAACGAGCTTGAGTTCGAACTCAGTTTAAAAAACTCGAGTCGAGCTCGAATAAGTTAAAGTTCGGCTTGGTTTGATTCGTTTCCATCCCTAACCCTAGTTCAGTTATTAAATAACTGAAAAATTAAAAGATTGAAGAACTGAGAAAGATATGGATGGTTTCGCTTATTTTCCCCCTTTATATATATATATATATATATTTTTGGTCGTGCATATACAATGCAGTGTATGCCTATCAATATGTCGGGTCTAGATTAAATTCGTCAAATTCAAAAATCTGATCTAATTCCAATAACAATAAATCTAATCAAGATCCAAAAGTAGTCGGTCCGATCACGTCAAACTTAACTCCAATCTATATACCCAAATTCTGAAAGATAAGTTTTTTAACTATTATTTTATAAAAATAAAAATATATTTTATTGAAAATACATAGACACACTAATAATTGTGAGAAATAGCATCATTTATAAATTACCTTATAAGGGAATAATCAAAGTCAAAATTATTGAATAATCACAGGATTAAATCTTTTAACTTTTAAATTATATACCTAGTCACTAAGCTAGCTCCTCTTGACTAGCCATTAACTTCCAAAATAGACAAGTATGGCAGGGTCCCTGCCGGCCGCCGGCCTACCAAATTAACCACATCACCATCTTGCAAAAGAAAACAAAAGGATGAATACTAAATCCATTTGATAACGTTTTTCTTTTTTTATTTTTTATTTATATTTTTAAAATTTTATAAATTAATAATAGAAACGTGTTTGTGAAATTTATTTATTTTTATTATTTTAAAAAAAAATAATAACTTAAATAAAAAAACATAAACAATAAAAGCATTTTCATACAAAAAAACATAAACAATAAAAGCGTTTTCATTCTTTTTTTTTTTTTCAGTTGTAAATATTTTTGCCAATTTTAATACTTTAATCAGGTTGTTGTATTATATTAAAATAAACTATTTTACTCAAATATTTTATTAAAATAAAATTAGTTTTAATAAATAATATAATTTAATTAAATAAATTATCTAAATAAATATATAATATATGTTATTAATTTATTTTTAGCAAATAACTCAATTCAATAATTAATTCAATTCAATAATTATAATTCAATTCAATAATTAGTTTCATCTAATTAATATAAGATATATTTTATTAAATTATTTTGATAAAATATAATTTAATTTAACTATGATATTTTATTAAAATAATTTAATAAAGTATATTCTACTAGATTAATTAGCTTAATTTAATAATTAATTTAACTTAGTTATATTAATTTAAATAATTTAATTAATAAGAAATATATTTTTAAAATTATTTTAATAAATAGTAAATTAAATTAATTAATTTAACTCAAATTTTATAAGTAATTTAATTAATATTGAATATATTTTAATAAATTATTTTTAATAAATATAATAATTAATTTAAATTATGTTAATCAAATTGAATTTAATAATTAAGAATTTATATATTTTTAACTAATATTAAATAATTTTATTAAATTATGTTTAATAAATATCATAAATAAATTATTTAAATTATTATGAAATGTATTTTAGTAAATAATATAATGAAATTATAATTAATCTATATTATATTTAATGGATTCGATGAAAGTTACCAAAGTTACCCAAAAAATCTCCAAAATGTATTTTATCTCATAATGATATATTATTATGAAATGTATCGTGCATTCCTATCGTGTTTTAGTAATTTTTAAAATTTTTTTTTTTTTGGGGTAACTTTCAAAGCACGATAGGAATGCAAAAAGTTAGTAAAATTTGATAAAAATTATAATTTCGTAATTCGTATAATGAGATAAAAAAATGAGTAACGTTTGGAGATTTTTAGTATTTTTAAAAAATAGAGCCTCAAATTTTAACAGCTTTTAATAACTTTTTATACATTTTTAGTAACTTTTTGCTAAAAAATGTCAACTTCTTACAGACTAACAAAAAGTTATTAAAAATTATTAATTTCTATCAAACGTAAAAAATAAAAAAGTTACTTAATAACTTTTACTCAAAAATTACGAAAGTTTACTTTATCAGGCCGTAAGACCACAAATTACTAAAAAGTATTTTCTCAAACGTGACTTGTATTGTCTTTTGGAATTAGAGTTTAGGGGTGTGCTGGGTTGGTTTGGTTTGGGTTAATATTTAATCCCGAATCGAATTAAATTTTTTGGTTTTTGAAAAACTTAGATCTAAAATCAAATTAATTTCAAATTAGAATCGAACCAAACTAAATCTAAAATTTTCTTTGAGTTAGTCCAAATGGGTTGAACTGAATTGGTTTTCAGGTTATAACGATTTTCTTATTTATTTATTTTTGTTACCAAACATCTAAATAAAAAATTTATTATATATTTATATTAAATTATAAATATCATAATATATATTATGTTATATATAATCATATATTATATATTAAATTTTTCAAGTTACTCTCAGATTTGTTCGAATTAATGTATTTTCGATTCAATTCCGATTTAATTCAATCTGATGTTGACTCAGAGTAATGACTTTGTAGATATAAAAGTTAAATATATTCTGACCATATTTTAGCTTCATCCAACGATTAGATCTTCAAATATAGTCTTCAAACCTAGACTAACTTTAGATAGCTTTTTGTGATATTCTGATTTTATGTTTCCAATTAAGACTACTGTTTCACTATGATACTTTTAGAATTTGAAGAAACTTAAAATATAAAAGTTATAACTTTATAAGTATTCTTTTCCCACGTTGAAATCAGAATTTTTAAAGTTGTAGATTATGAGTTATGTCTCAAAAACCATGATCAGCTCTAGAATCCAAAATTAAAATCTATTTTGTAATGACTAATACTGTAACTCATTTTTGGACATTTTAACTTCATATCCACAAAAAGTTCTCTTAGAAAAGTTGTATATATGGAAGTCCGGTTTACTATACTAAAATTTCAAGAAAATTGGACCATTAGATCTTTAGATATCATCAATATACTAACATGTATCTAGTTTGTCTATTCATCGGAGTCAACTCCCTACTTCAAGTCTTCATCTTACTTTCATTTCCAATGCTTCAACCTCTTATATTTCTTTATTTCTTTATCCAAATCATGTAAAAATACCTAAAAAAAATAATATCAGTCTCTTTCAAGCATATTATCTTGAATTTATCAAAGTAAAATGAATTATAAGATTTTATACAATATCTATTTGAAAATTAATTGTGAAAATTCAATTTAATATTTATTTTATCAAAATCAATTATAAAATTAAGTTTATAAACCTTGAGTCAATAATAGATAATTTTAAAAGGTATTGTTTTTATGAATTAAGATAAGTTTCATAATTATCATACATTATGATAAACGTTAAAATTAAAGGGATGATAAATTTAAAATAACTAAATATATACATATATTTTTTAAATTTAGAGTCTTTTTATTAGATGGGGGTCTCTGACAATTGCCTAAATTACTTAGTTCTAGAACTGGCCTATAAATGAATGAATCATAATGAATTGAATCCACAATCTACTACTACTGGTCTTCTACAAAAATGTGTTACTTTGTAACTAGGTGTAACAAAGAAGTTTTAATGAAGCACTTGAGGCACATAATCTTCTTCTTTCTAGATGGATGCATGACCTAGATCCTAAGTGTTGTTCATTTGTATAGAGCTCGATGATAGTCCAACATGAATATAAAATTAAAGTAGGACTTTTGTCGTTTTCGGATTAGAATGTAATTTGTTATTTATAGACATTTTATTGGATGTTAATTGCATATTTTTATCCATTAAAGCTAAGTTTTTTAGTTAAAAATTTATGACCTTTCATTTCTTTGGTGTTTGATGATTCTAGTTCTTACACTGAGCAAATTAAACTATTCACATACAAATGGCCCGCAACCATGCCCAAGCAAGACAAAGCTTGCAGTGCCACTATTGGCCAAACCCATGGTCCAAGAAAGCCAAAACAGGCCAAAGGCAAGGACTCAGGCCAAGAGCCCATTACTTAATCCTCCGGCACCAAGCCCCAGCACCTAGCGTTGCTCAAAAGCCCCTATAGCACACGCAAGGAGCTAAACTCATGCCCAGGCACCGAGACATGCAAGGACATGCATGCAAGACAACCCACCATGGGCAAGACACTTTGTGAACACCTCCCACATGCATGCAATTTAGCCCAATTACAGCCATATGAGGACATACTCTTCGCGCCAAACGTGGGCCCAGTGTCGGAATGCTATAGCCTTTTTGTAAAAATTTCATGCACACCTATTTATTTTCGTGCCCACGGCAGCACGGCTTCAACTGATTTGTTCATATATGCACACCAATCAATTTTCGTACGTACGATGGGGCATCTAAGGCATTTTACAAGAATATTTTTGTAATCCTTAGTTGGGATCCTTAGACAATTTAAATTGGAGAGTGAGGCTCCAGGTTCTTCTCTCCTCTCTTTTTCATTTCTTCTCTCTCTCTCTCTATTCATTTAATTTTTTTTTTTAAGTTTCATGTATCTATAGTAGTTTTTGAGGATTTTAGACCTTAGAGAACTGGGATCAAGTCTTGTATGGGTGATCTTGAGGTGTGAATGAATTTAATTCTACCCATTAATTTCATTTCTTAAAAGCTTTCTTGGTTGATTTTAATTTAAACCTTAATTTTCTTGTTGAATCTTGATTTCCTTATAATTGAATTGATGCTATTGTATTGGGTTTAATGGATAGTGATGTGGGGGACCTTGGGTGTGTTGGATTTCTCTAATTTTTGGGTGTTCATCCCTTTCAACATGCGTCTTAATTATCGAAATCAACCTAATTAAATTTCTAATATGAAAACTGAGAATTTTTGTTTTGTAGCCCAGAAATTGGTTGGGTAATGTTACAACAATGGGTTCATGTTAGTAAATTTAAGATTCAATGCCTCGCCATTTGAACAAATTCTTTCAAAATATTTACAAAATCAAATCTGTTATGATTTTAGTTCATTAATGGGACATGTAGTTTGATCTCTTCCATGACCATAAACAATTTTTCATAAATTTGAACTGATTCCAATCTCAAGGTTATGCCTTAGCAATCAGTTGCTCTAGGACAATTGATCAGAATTCATGGTTTTCCTAAGGAAAGTTGGGAGTTTGACTCCAAGACCTAGTAAACCTTAAAAGTTTTCATACAAGGCGTAAGCTATAGACTTAATTGATTCGTGTGATTTGTAGGGTGTTACGCGGGCTCCCAGTTTACCCATTGGCTACACAAGTCATTGAGAACTATAATAAGTCGGTGGGGTTCTGCATCACCCAGAAAAAAAAAAGAAAAAAAAAAAAAAGAAAAAGGTTATGTCTTGGTCCTCTAGAACACAGGTGGGCGATGTTATGATTAAAAACTTATGAACGTTTTGTGGTTCGAGGTCTCATTAATTGAAACTTAAAATCTCTATTTTAAAATTTTCAATTCTATGATTTTATAATCGTGGGTGCTTAAAAAGTGGACCATTCGATATTCACCTGATTGAAAAAATTATTTTTCCTAACTACAAGCACACCCACTTTTTAAAGCGTCGCTTGAATTCGTGTTTGGATAGGTACTTGTTTCCCTATAATCCAAATTATCATTTTATTTTATTAAATTAGTTAATTTAATTTCATTTTATTCTTTACTTGCCCACTTCCCTCGAGCAACCACCCCACAACATTCCATACAATCCAAACTAGACTAGATTAGTTTTAGGAATCATCTATTACTAGAGAAAGTGAGTTTATCGTAAATCAAAACCCCCTTGTGGAAGAATGACCACTACATTGTTTACATTTTTAAATTGCTATAATTGACTTGTGCAATTGCAGATACCAAGCATTTTAGTGAACATATATTATAATGCTTCTCATTTTAGTTCGCTTGACACCCACACGTACATTGATTATTTAGGAGGCTTTTATGGATATGACTTTATCCTAGGAACCAATCATTCACTAGCTATCTCAATACTTTAGGTTTGAGGGTGAGTACCCTTGTCTTCACCACGAAAACTTTGAGATGGCTGTCTCTAAAGACTCGTATTTTAGTATTTAAATAGTTTTAAATTTTATTATATTCAATTTCATGTTTCTTTTATCATTAATTGAAAATAGAATTTTATTTTAAAAGTTATTTAGTATGACATGTCTAAAGACTTATTTCATGTACATAATTATAGATATGCATGTGCTATTATTAAAAGTATATAATTATGCTAGTGGGTGCATGTATGCATATGTTACATTATGGGATTCTTGTTGAGTAAGAGATGAGGTTTGTTTCCATTGGCTGAGAGAGAATGTAAGTTCTATTGGTGGAGAGGAGTGGCAGGCAAAAGTAAAACTTGTGTAGGAAGCTTCTTGTGAGAGTTTATATAAAACTCCCTCCACACTTACTCTCCGATTTCTCCCCCAACGTGACTGAGAGAGGGGGGAGAGAGAGAGAGAGTGAGAAAGAGAGACAAATAGCTATCGGGTTGTTTTTGCGAGGTTGTGTAAGGATGAAAAAGAGGTGATCCTCATGCGTTTCATCGGAGATTTTCATAGAGAAATGAATGATCTTGAGTTGATGTTAACGCTATATACACCGCTCTTCTACGTATATAGTGAGGTTGGTGGCATTTAGCATATAAAGTTATATTTCTTAATATTCTTGCAAAAATTATGTTTGTTTATATATGTATTCATTGGAAGTTTGATCCATATTTTTAGTTATTCTAAATGAAATTCTGGGATTTATACAATGGAGTAGTTTGTTATTTTTTATATAAAAACCAAATTTAGAAGTTAACTTAATTTTTGATGTTTTTACACATGAAACTAGACATACGAATAAGTTTACAGTAAAATTTTATTAATTTTTCAATTAAAAATGAATTTTATAAAAATAGTGAAAGTGGATTGTTTAGTATGGTCCTAGACAGAAACACCAATTTGGTTTTATTAAATTTTGTATTAATTGGTTACATGAATAAATTATAAATTTTATTTTTGTGAAATATGTTTAATTCTTAGCATTTTAGGCTTTTTGAATTAATTGAAAATGTTTTATATTCTATTTTATATGAATTATTAAATTTATGTTCAAAATCTATCTTTGCCAAGACATGTTTGATATTAAATTTTATTTATCAAATTAGTTGTACAACATATATTATTCAATATGGTTGCATGAGATTTGATTTGATAGAATTTGGTATCAATAACAAAATTTATGTAAGGGAAATATGAAACTTAGGCCCAAATGAACATTACATTCATAAGACTAACCAAATAAATTGATAAACACAAGAACCTAAACTAGAAGAACCACGTGTATGATGTGCTGAAGATTAAAAAAAAAATAGATTAGAATTGATTTTTGATATTGTATATAGCTTGTAGTAGCATGTATTAGTATCAGAACAACGGGATCGATTTGACTACCAAGGCAAGATGAGATAGACTAGGTCTACAGGACCAAGGCTATGAGATTAATGATTATATTTGGGACTAAGGGACTAGTTGTACTCCATGGTTGAGGTATGTGAATTTGATAAGTACATTCAAGACTAGGGGACTAGTTGCACCCACGACTTAGGCCTTGGGATTTATTTAGGGTTTAGCATGAGACTGTGGGATCATGGCTAAGTAACTGTTTAGTTAGAAAAGTATGATTAATATGGAAACTATGAAATATTATGAAGTTAGTAATAGTATATTTAACTAATATTAATTAAGTGTTGAATGCTTTGCATGATTAAGAAACATATTCTTATATGCATAATTTAAGCACACATGGTTTAGTACTCACCTCCTATAGTTGATCTTTTAGGAGTAGATGCTCATGATGGAACGTGATTTGGATTGGCTTGTCATGACCTATTTCTTATTCATTTCAATATTTGAGTTATGTTATGTATTGGTTTGGTTTTAGGCCCGATTTGAGATATAGTGTTTTGTTGCCCCTTTGAGACAAATAATAAACATTTAGAGTATTCAAACCTTGAGATAAATAATAGACATTTAGAGTATTCAAACCCTGAAAACAAGTATTATTATTCACTTTTGCTCTGATTAGTTTTTGATGTGTAATTCATTGCGGTTATTTTATGGGTTTTGTCCCCCCGTCACTGGGTTGTAGATTTTCAGTGCATGATAGCTTGATATCAGAGTGTAGATTTAGAAATAGCTAGGGATAGTGGAAAATTTTATGACTTTTTGGTTATGGGTTTCGAAATGTTTTACATATGTGACTTGAGGTTTGAGGCCTTGCGATTTTGAATCTTGTATTTGTTTTTCTTTGTTCTTAGCATTATGGCACCTAAAGTTGAGCTAATTACTGGGATTAGAGGCTGTGGATGACCCAGAGGTTACAGGATTTAGGCTGGCCATGATCGTAGCTATGGTTAAGGAGCTCAGATTGGATTGGGCCAAGGTGGCCCAGTTCAGATGTTCATTTAAAGTTGACCCACAAGCAAGGGTCTAAAGAGGTGCAGGTTATGGCTTTGCTAAGGGTGGCTCCAGTATTACAGTAGGAGGTGCATTATGGATAGCCTTCGATTCAGACACTAAGGCGATTTGATCTTGTCATGTTTATGCATCAGGTGGCAGTATCAATGGCAGTTTAGGGGGAAGTGGAGCACGGATGGGCCCTCCACCAGCTTCTAATCAGCTAGGTAGGGCACAGTCGTAGGGTCTAATTATGCCACATATATCGCCAGCCAGGGCAGAAATAGTATCAATGCCCCTTGAGAAATGCACCAAGCAGGACCAAACAGTGGTTTAAGTCGCGACTTGAGCAGAGGTTGGGACCACCAACATATTTCTCTTGTGGCTAGCAGGACTTTATTTTTAGGAACTGTTCTTGAGGTAACAGTATAGTAAGATTTCAATAGCTGAAGCAGTCTATCAAGAGTAACAAGTTGGTAGTATCTCAATCCTTTCAATATCAGTTTTAGCAGGGCCCACATGGTGGTAACAGAGTTTTCAGAAGAAACCCAAGGTGGTCCGCAATAAAGGCATAAAAGTGAAAGGCCAGTAGCAGCTCCTACTTAATGGAGGTATTTACCATAGCATAGAATAAAGGACCTGCTAAGCCCATTGTAAATAGAGGTACATATATAGTTTTCTTTGTGCATGTTACTATTTTGGACCTTTGGTAGATATGAAAGTTTCACACGATTTCATATATGAGAATTGTACGGTCACACTTGATTTATCTGTTGAGTACTTGTCACCGCCTTTGCGTGTTGAGACCCCAGTCGGGGTATACTCTTAATTAAATAGAGTTTTTTAGGATTGTGTGATAACAATAAGGATAAAGGCCTCAGTAGATGATTATCAGTCCTTGTATGACTTTATGGTACTAAAGATGGACCGTTTTGATGTGATACTCTAGATGAATTAGCTAATTGCCTACCAAGCATTTACTGATTGTTCCAAAGGTCATGTGACCTTACACGTTCCTGGAGGGAGGGGGATATGATAAAGTTTACAAGAAACTACTATAGTCCTTGGACCTTGGCTTCCCTAGACAGGCAATGAGGAGTAGACCTTTATAGTTTGTTTACTTATCTAGTAGTAGAAGATGGGGATCAGTGTCTACCTAGGATGCCACGGGTAGTTTACGAGTTTTCAGAGGTATTCTCAAAAGACTTGTTTAGATTACCGTTAGAAAGAGAAGTAGAGTTTTTGATTGACTTGGTCTCAGGGGATAAACTGATCTCTATTTGTCTTATCACTTGGCATCTACAGAGCTAGCCGAGTTAAAGGCATAGATTGAAGGTTTGACCTTTAAGGTATTTATCAGACTCAGTACATCTCTGTGGGGTATGCCAGCAATGTTGCAGTAAAGAAAGATGGCACACTTAGAATGTACATTAGTTATAGAAGATTAAATAAAGCCACCATCAAGAATTGGTGTCCTTTACCAAAGATTGATAACCTATTTCATCAATCAAAGTGGTCAGTTGTTTTTTTT
>QLOD02000017.1:8630121-8648338 GCA_003260245.2 Sideroxylon spinosum | reverse complement strand
GTTATGTGGGAAGGCCAAGAGTAAAGCTTGTACGGGAAGCTTCTTCTGAGTATTTATATAAAAACTCCTTCCACACTCAGTCTCTAATTTTCCCCAAACAAATCTGACTTAGAGAGGAAGAAAGAGAGAGAAATAGAGAGATAAATAGCTATCAGGTTATTATTGTAAGGTTGTGTAAGAAGAAAGAAAAGAGGATCCTCTTACGATTTTTAGAGCGAGTTCATACCAAATCCGGGAGTAAGTCAAAATGAGAAATTAATGAAGACTTTCGTAGAGAGAAGAACTAATTTGAGTTGGTGTTAACACTATATACACCACTCGTCTATGTGCATAATAAGGTAGGTGGGGTTTGGCATATAACATTATATCTCTTAATATTCTCGTAAAAAATATTTTTATTTATATATACATATGAGATTGGATGTTTGATCCATGTTTTTGGTTATTCTAAATAAATTATGAGATTTCTACACTGGAATAAGTATGTTGTTTTTATATAAAAATCAAACTTAGAAGTTAGTTTAATTTTTGATATTTTTACACATAAAACTAGACATATGAACGAGTCTACAATAAAATTTTCATAATTTATTAATGAAAAATGAATTTTATAAAAATAGCAAAAATGGACTTTTCTTTATGGTCTTAGACAGAAACATCAATTTTCAATTTTCTTAAAATTTATCTTAATTGGCTACATGAATAAATTCTAGATTTTATTTTATGAAACTAGGATTAATCATTTTAGGATTTTAAATTAATTGAAAATGTTTTATTTTTGTATTTTACATGAATTATCAAAGTTTACGTCTGAAATCTATCTTCGTCAAGACATGTTTGATGTGTTGTTGATTAGAGAAAATTAGATTGGAATTGATTTTTGATATTGGGTTCATAAAGCTGAAGGATCAAAAGCTGTGAAATTGCGTAGGATAGTTTAGAATAGCCAGTATACTAGAAATCTACGAAGTGTATATACAGCTTGTACTAGCTTATATATTATTACCAAAACTACGAGGCCGATTTGCCTACCAAGGCTAGATGAGATGAACTAGGACTGTGGGATCAAGGCCATGAGATTAATGATTACATCTGAGCCTGCGGGGCTAGTTGTACCCCACGGTTGAGACCTGGGGATTTAATGAGTACATTTAGGATTACGGAACTATTTATATCTTATGATTTTGGCCTGAGGATTTATTTGGTGTTTAGTTTTGTGGCCATAAATTAACCTTTCAGAGTACCTGACCCATAGTATGATAGTGATATATTTATTGTGATATGAATGAGATGATGAGTACTTATTTTAGTATGCAACTGCATGATCATGGCTAAGTAACTGCTTATTTAGAATGGTATGATTAATGTTGAAATTGTGATAATCTTGAAGTTGCTAATATTATACTTAATGAATGTTAAATCATGACAATATTACGAAATTGGTGATATTATACTTGATTAATATTAATTAAGTGTTTTACTCCTTTCCATGATTAAGAAATATATTTTTTGTATGCATATTCTGATTACACGTGGTTTAGCACCACCCCTTATAGTTGATCTTGCAGAAGCAGATGCTCATGATGGACCATGAATTAGATTAGCTGGTCTTGACTTGTTTTTTTATTCACTTTAATATTTGAATTATGTCGGTATTGGCTTGGTTGTGGGCGCAGTTTTATGTATATTGTTTTGTAGCTCTTTTGTGGCAAGTAATAGACATTTGGAGTATTCAGAATTGAATACAAATATTATTCCCTTCAGCTCTAATTAGTGTTTGATATATAACTTATTATGGTTATTTTATGGGTTTGTCCCCACGCCCTCAGGTTATGGATTTTGGGACGTGATGGTGTCCATCTCGCACATACTATTCTTAAGATGATAACTTTTGGTTCTACTTTTTCTTATCTTTATAACACATGGCCAAGGGTTTATATGATATTGTAAGTCCATTCACACAGACTTGCAAAGAGTTATGGACATTTCTTAATTACAAGATAATGAGAATGTGGCATAATGAAGGAATGGGGATTTATAACAAAATATACCAAATTAAATCCAAAGTAATCTAAGAAAAAAATGAAAAATAAATCCCCACAGTTCAAATTAGAATAACTTAGGCTCTGATGCCTATGAAACTCAAGGAGTAGAATCCCTTGGCCAATAGTGACTTCGTAGAGTAAACGGCATGAGAATTTGAGAGAGACCTAGGGTGGTCATAATCTTAGAAAGTATGTTTACGCTGAAACTTAGAACTTGAAAAAATAGCATCTAATTTCCCAAACCGAATAAATTGGCTTCGATACCTTTGAAACTTTAGGGTCATGATCTCTTGGCCATTAGTGACCTGTTGGAACAAAATGACCTGAGAATCTAAGACTTGGGTTGCTTGTACCCTAGAAAGTAGGTTTAAGTTGAAATTTTGAAAACTTAGAACTTGAAAATGGCCTTTAACAAACTCAACTGAGCAAACGGGCTCCGATGCTCATGAATCTCAAGGGCACGATCTCTTGGTCATTAATGACCTACTTGAACAAATGGCACAAGAATTCAAGATTTGAAGTCCTCATAATCACAAAAAATAGGTTTAAGTTATAGCTTTGAACTTAAAACTTGAAAAATAGCCTTTAACAACCCAAAAGAAGCAAACAGGCTCTGATGCGGGTGAAACTCGAGGGGCATGATCTCTTGACTATTAGTGATTTGCTGGAATAAACGGCGTGAGAATCCAAGACCTGGGGTGCTCATATTCTTAGAAAGTACGTTTAAGTTGAAATTTTGAAATAGAACTTAAAAAATTGCCTGTAAGTGCCAAAACCAAGAAAAACAAGCTTCAATGCTCGTGAAACTTAAAAGGCACAATCTCTTGGCCATTAGTGACCTGTTGGATCAAAAAACAGGAAGAGTACAAGATTCGGGGTACTCGTAATCTTAGAAAGTAGGTTTAAGTTGAAACTTTGAATTTAGAACTTGAAAAATAGCCCCTACTCGCTCAAACCACTAGAAGAATGCACAGTTTTACCAACCACTTTTGCTTTCAAATATTAATTTGGCCACTAATTGTTTTGTTTTTACTAACTAGTTGGTTAACAGTTGGGAAAAAATGGCCCACTAAGCTAATGAACCTTTGCCAACCAAATATTAACATTTCCCAACCAAATTTTAGTCAGAAAGTGTGGAAATAACATTTATCCCCATTTCGACGACTAGTTGCTTAGTAATAATGTAAAATCCAAGGCACTATTTCTTTATGCCAAAAATTTGGATGTTTTGCAACCAACGTTTTAGTCGATAAAGATTAAAAGTTGAGTTTGTATTTTTCCCAACGAACTAGTCAGTAATTGTTTCCTTCCAGGACCACATATCTAGTCAGTAAAGGGTGTAAAACAAATGTCTCTTTCTCAACTAACCAGTTGGTAAATCCTAAGTAAAATAACCCTTCTCTAGCGATTTGGTAAATGCCCAAACGTTTGCCTCATTTTTCCTATCCGCTTCTATCATTGGTTTGGTAAATGCCAAACCCCTTCTCAGCCACTACTTCACCGGAAAGTTTATGCTGGTAGCCAAGCGGTCATTTATCTTCCGCCACCAAACATTGACATGCACTTTTCGTCTCTGGTTGCTTGCCTTTCGCCAATCAAGTACGTTTCTCACACAAACACTCGAACACATATTAGATTTATGTGAATTTGTTTATAGTTTTTTTCTTTTTTGAATTGTGTTGCTTTAGACATCAATGCTTTAATAGTAATATCAATTCTAGATTCTGACAGTTGCCATGGGAGAAAATAGATGGTTTATAAGTTGTAAGTATGGTTTTTGGTTTAATCTGTTAGGTTAGAACTTATTTAGTTTATTTTAACTTCGTTTATTTACATTAGGTGAGAGTTTTTATGAATTCAACCATGCTTTAGCGAGTCTAGATGCACTCTGTTTTTTAATGTCAATTTCTTGTCTTCCTTTTTAGCTTCCCCTTCTATTCCTTGCTTTATCTTCTTATTCCATTTTCATTCTCTCCTGTTCTTCTTCTTCTTCTTCTTCATTCTTTGTTCTGTCCTAGGTCCTGCGTTAATGTCTATATTGAAACCCAATGCAATGTTTGTAATCTACTAAGAACATACAAAGTAAGATGAAGCATAACCTTGAACTCCACAAGAGATGGGCCTGTTCATTCTGCATGAAAAATTCTAGATTTTCCCATTTTCTTCTTCTATATTTTAGCATCCCTGTTGGTTGTTGGGTTGTGGAGGCAAAATCGCATTGACTAAATTAATATTTTGAATACTAATCAAAAATCTCAATGGCATAGTAGAGATTTAAATTTGAGTAAAAAAATATCTAAATTTTCTAATTGATAAATATACTTGATATTGTACTCATTATGCTACACATGGCATTTAAGATACTAGATTTACTACTCATTGAGGATAACAAGTCCAATTACTCGAAATTTTCTCCGCGCTTATTAGACTACACATTACATTAAAGTTATTCTTCAGCTATTTAACTGGTAGTTTTCTTATTAATTACAAATATTTGAGGGAGATGCATGGACAGTAGCAGCATAGCAAACGTAGAAATAAGGTTGAAAGATGAATTTATGAGATGATAAGTATAGTGCCTATTGCAGATGAAATGTGGAAAATTGATTAATATGGTTTGGAGAAGCACAGTAAAGATTAATAACTACATTAGTTAGGGAACTTGACACCATCCACATCGAGATTTATACTTTAGAATGACGTGGATGAAATTGATGAAACTTTTGATAATAGGAAAGATATTTTCATTGGAATTTAAATTGAAATTTTGGCCCTTAGAGAATATAAAATATGGGTTCTAGTTGTCAACTCTAAAGATTGATATGCGGACTTATTTTTACTAAATTCTTCTAGATTATTTTGTTGGCAAAGAGTTATTCTTACTTTAAAATGTACTTTGTGGTTAAGGATCAAGTAGTGTTGGTGATATAGCCCAGGCAGTTGATGTGTCTTTAAATATATTAGTAACCGTAATTGTACCACAATATTGTCATAAAGAATAACAATATATAACTCTTATTTAATTACCACTATTTTTTGAGGCGTTAAAACCCTAGATTTGATCCCACAATTTCATATGTTGACAATGAGAGTACTCTTCCCAAGGTTATAACACATTTTTGCCTCTATTTCTTTCTTGGTAAATTGGCAAATAGATTTCCTTTTTACTCGTATTTTATGTTCTTTCAAATAACTCAGCTTTCTAGTCCTGCCTAAATTGTTTTGAAGTTCATGTTATTGTGTTTCTTCTCCTATGATCCTATCATTTTTCAAGTTTACGAATAAAATGAAAATTTTGTGACATCTTTAAATAAAGGCTAAGGCTACTCAACCATCTCACAACAAACCTATAAAGGCTAAGGCTACTTAACCACTATCTCACAACAAACCTACCCATAAATGTTAGAAAAAGGGTTTCTACTTTTTTAATCTTGTCAAATTCTGTGATTTTTGGTTGTTTCATTGGCTATCTTTGGCAATATGTCTTCCCTATTCACCAAAAGATATATTAAAACTCTACCCTCTTTTAAACTTTTTTTATTTATCTATTTCTTATTTAATTACTTTTATTTCTTCTGTAGAGAAAGTATAACATTGTTTTATATATTTTGATGGCCTGCTTTTGGCATTACCCTTTTATTTATTGTTCCAAGCCAAGAATACTAAGCAGATAGTCAAGGTGGGCTAATCTTAGCTTGCTATATATCAAAGCTTCACACTTAAAGGGCTTTCTAATAGTGTTAGGAATTGAAAGGTCCCATGCCTAAGCAATTTGTGATACATAAAATAACTCATTAAAATTGGGATTTTGGTGTAAAGAAACGTGGAGGTGTGTGTAGGTTTTGAGGCCCGTGATTGTTTCTTTCTTTATTAATCTTGTCCCTCTTTTAGAAGCTATTTTATATTCACCCTTAGTTTGTCGACCATGCACCACTTTCTATCTTCAAATGGGAAAAAAAAACACTTCATCTACTTGATTTCCTTTAGCTTTGGTATAAGTTACTTTCTCATGCAAACATTCTACCGCTCATAACTATGATCCCTACTCCATTCCTAAATTTTATACATTGCAGAAAAACAGCTCACTAACTGCAATACCAAATATTTTCCAATAAGAAATGCGCTAGGATGCAAGATATGTTAAGCATCATTATTTTTATATTCCTAGTAATGAAACCACCATATTAAGTTGGGTAGCACAAACTATCGACCTTGCTAACAGTTTTTATAATATAGCTCGGATAGTTGGTGTGTGTTTAAATATATTAGTAATTGTAATTCTATCATAATACTGCTAGTAGTTCACATGGAAACTAAAATTAGAATGAGAACCATGGAATATTATTTCCTCCTTCTCAATTTCTTAGGATTTTAGTAACATGCAAAAACTAAAATTATTATATTTCTTTTGACACCATGTAATATATGTTCCTCAAGGTCAAGCTCATCTCTCTCTCTCTCTC
This sequence comes from Sideroxylon spinosum, assembly GCA_003260245.2. Lineage (NCBI taxonomy): Eukaryota > Viridiplantae > Streptophyta > Magnoliopsida > Ericales > Sapotaceae > Sideroxylon > Sideroxylon spinosum. The sequence continues at coordinate 8,641,830 of QLOD02000017.1, read as the reverse complement.
TTCCCCTCTCTCTCTCTTATTTACTATTTATATTTGAACTTGACTTGTAGTTTGGACTTATCTTTTACATTTTGGGAATTCAAAATCAGAAAGAATCTATTTTCATAAAAACGCCAATTATTTTTAGAGAATGATTTGATAAAAATGGTAACTTAGATTCTCTATCGTGTGTTGTATGTTTGGCTTCTTTTCTCATCTATAGTGCACCATTACATGACCAAACTCAACAATTGCATACTTTTATACAAACTTAATTTATTGCCTATTGGAGACTGAAAGAATTTGTAGCACATTAATAACGCCTGTTAGTAGCAAATGGACTGTATTTAAAATGGCATGGTGTGCTATAGTAATATTGCAAATAAAGTGTAAGAGCAATCTTCGAATAAATTACTGCGAGGCACTCATTTTCAGCCCCTTGAAGTTTCAATTATTTTAACCTCTAGTTCTATTGTTATCATATAATGTGGTGAGTCTCAAAATATTTGTGAGTACACAAACTAATATTCTTGCATCTATGTTTTAACATGATTTTAGTTGGATTACATGACTTTAAGTTGACTTTAATTGCTAGTCAAAAATAATAATTATCATGATTTTTAGTAAAAAAAACATTAGATATGTTGTTTTAATTATTTATTATAGGTTGTTAGAAATGGATAAAAGTTAGATGAAACTTAAAGATCGAGTAAGCAATGAGTACAGAGTAGGGGTTCACGCATTCATTAAATTTTTTTGGATTGGATAATAAGATTTATTGTCCATGTGTGAATTACATGAACATTTCATACCTTGACATTAATATAACCAAGTATCATTTATTATTGAGAGGAATGTCAATGACCTACATAACTTGGTTACATCATGGTGAAGATGTTGTTTCTAGTTTGTCAAATCTAGAAAATGTTGTCATGAATGATGAGGGTGATGATTTTTAAGAGAGAATGATAACCAATGAAAAAAAAAATAATGATGAATTGTAAGGAAATGGTGATGAATTTTCTAACATGTTATAAGATATTTATTTTAAAAATTTGAGGAATGGTCATGGTACAGAAGGAATTCTTGACAACATAGAAGTAGAGGATGTCTGAAACTTCAACAAGCTATTAGCAGAGGCTCGACGTGAGTTATACCTAGGTTGTAAGGAGTATAATGTATTGTCATCCGTTATCACTGTTATGCATGCAAAGGTGATGTTTAAGTGGAGCAACAAATTTGTAGACTATCTATTAAAGATATTAAAGAAAACATTTCCTAATTGTAATGATAGGATTCGTTAGACTGTTTAGGAGGCTAAGAAATTGTTACAAGATTTGGGTTTGAGGTATGACTACATTGATACTTGTAAATTTGATTGTACACTTTTCTGGAAGGAGAATGCAAGCCTAGATAAATGCCATGTATGTAAGGTGCCCAGATTCAAATCTTAAGATAGAAATGATAAGAAAATTACACAAAAGCTGTTAAGATACTTCCCCCTTACATCGAGGTTCAAAAGATCGTGTAGGTCGATGAAAACAGCTTCAAACACGAGATGGCATAAAGAGAATTGAATTGATGATAGAATATCAACGCATTCCGTAGATGGTGATGCTTAAAATAATTTTAATAGAGCACACCCTGAATTTGCTGGAAAATCAAAAAATGTAAGGCTAGGCCTGGTCATTGATGGGTTTCATCCTTTCGGAAATATAAGCATGTCATACATTATGTGGCCTATCATGGCTACACCTCTAACTTGCTACTATGGAAATGTATGAAGGAGTTATTTTGCATGATGTTGTTACTTATTCCAGGGCCAAATGCACCAAGTCAAAACATTGATGTTCATATGCGCCCATTAATTGATGAGTTGAAGGACTTGTAAGAGAATAGTGTGTGCACTTATGATACATCATTGCGATGCAACTTTCAAATGTGTGCAGTTGTCATGTGGACTATTAATAATTTTCTATCTTATGGCAATCTATCGAGGTGGACAATGAAAGGCTATATGGCTTGCCCTAATTGTAATAAAGAACATTAAACCCAGTCATTGAGAGGTAAAATTGGGTATATTGGTTTTAGTCGGTTCCTTCTTAATGACCATTCTTGGTGAAAGAGCAAGCTTTTCGATGGTAAAGTTGTAAAACAGCCAAGAGCATGAGTTTTAATTAGTGAACAAATATTTGAACAAGTGTCAACAAGTATGTATGAGCCCTTTGGGAAGCATCTAAACAATCTTAAGAGGCAAAAATTGATGAACAAATCTTAAGGGAAAAAAAAAAGGAATTCTATTCGAGCTACCCTATTGGAAGTTGCTCCATCTCAGTCACAACTTGATGTCATGCACATAGGAAAAAAAATATATTTGACAATTTAAATGGGTCACTGTGGAGCACTCATGAAAAATATAAGAATGCCCTAAAAGCTCACATGGGTTTAAAAGATATGAAAATCAAAAAACTCTTGCACTACAAGGAACATCCTAATGGTAAACTTATAATGCCTCTTGCATTGTACACATTGTCTTGCAAGAGAGATAAAGATACTTGGACTTCTTACAATCTATCAAGTGTCCAAATGGAATATGTAGCAAACATTTCCAGATGTGTAAATACAAAGGATGGTAGGCTGTTGATTCTTAAAAATCATGATTGTCATGTTCTATTAAGAAAAATTCTTTCAGTTCGGATAGTGGGTGCCTTAGTAAAGATAATTTGCCCTACACTGTTTAAGTTGGGTAATTTTTTCCAAGAATTGTGTGCTAAAGCATTAAATATATGTCAGCTTGAAAAAATATGGAAACACATCGTTTTGATCCTCTGAAAGTCAAAGAAGATTTTTTTTCTCATGCATTGTTTGACATTATGGTTCATTTGCCTATTCATTGACCCCATGAGGCCAAACTGGGGGGCCAGTGAAATACTAGTGGATATACCCAATTGAATTGTAATATATTCTCTAATTTTACTTATAGGATTACATATTGAAGGCCAATATAAAATGTCCGACATATAACATATTTTTTGTTTTATATCTATTATATTATAGGTTTCACACTGAAAAAAAAGTTCATAACAAATCTAGCCATTCAGAAGATTCAATTGCAAAGGCATATGTTGTGAAAGAAAATATTACCTTCTGCTCAATGTATTTTGGCAAGACAAAAACTGTGTACAATAGAGAAGAGCAAAATGTTGATAGTGGTGATCAAAGCCTTGGGTTGATAATATTCACTCAAAGTGTTCGCCCTATTCTTCCAATATATCAACCGCATGATGTTTCCATTAAGGAACGAAGAACGGCTTATTGGTCTATCCTTTACAGTAGTTTTGAAATAGACCCATATTTAGAGTATGTCTCCATATATGCGTCTTTGTTATTTAAGAATTAAGCAATTATTTATAGTTTTTATTATGTATTTGTCCTATTTAAATAGGGAGCATAAACGCATTTTGTAAGTTGAAAATATAAGGGACATCATGAAGAGACATATGGCATTGTTCCCTAATTGGTTTAAATGCCATGTAAGATATATTTGTAATATGTCCTTTGCTTATTTATTCACCTTATTAACTTCAACATCAATTAATGGGCACTACTTATTATTATGTAGATGAACCACTTAAGATCTTAGAGGTGGGTAGAAGCCACTAATGAATTATGGCCATTAGCTAATGGCCTTAATCCAATAATAAGTCTATTTTTAGGTTACATATTTAATGGTTTTCAATTGCATACAAAACACTTGGAAAACCATCGAGGAAGTCAAAAATAGTGGGGTGGTAGTTGAAGGAGAACATGAAGGGGCAAACTCATGACTTCTACAGTTTTTTATGTAAAGCATGGGAAATGAAATATATGTTTGATCATCATGTGGTTTTGTTTCAGTTTGAATGGTTTCATATTGAAAGTAATAAGACTATATGTACGGATACACATAATACTATCATAGCTACAGGAAGGCAATGGTAAAAAGATGACCCGTTTATTTTACCAAATCAAGTAAAACAAGTTTTCTATGCCAATGATACAAACTTAAGGGCCAATTGGAAAGTTATACAATGCATTTAATGATGTGGAATATGGGATGTACCAGAATTAATGAGTGATGAGATACATAATTATGAAATAGGTTATGTGTTCCAACAAGATGAAATGATTAATATTCCTTTTGTTATCATTGAAGATCAAATTAGAGATGAACTATGTGGAAATGACATTGAAACTGAAATCATTAAAAAGAACTTCATAACATGTTAAGGCGGACGTTTGATGTACCTTTTGAGTTAGCTAATTTCATAAGTGATGAGAACAGGGATTTTGTTGGAATGGAAACCAATGTTGATGAAGATAAGTTCCATTATGAGTCTAGCAATGATTATGATATGGAGCCTTAATTTCATTGTAAGTCTTATTTATTTATTTATTTGGTCAAGGTGAAGTATGATTGTACTCTAATGAGTAAATTTGTAAAATGTAGAAAATGGTTGAATCAAACTTTCTTTTATCAACTTTTGTGTTTGAAAACATTTCTTTCGAAGTTGTAGAAAATTATTAAGAGTTAGAAGTTGGAGTCTTACTAACATATTCTTAATTTATCTTATTATGTTTTATTCTGTTTCATAATCATTATGATTCTGATTAAATAGGAATGTTTACTAACATATTCTTTACATATAATGTTGTACAGGTTATTGATATGCCAGCTGGTAGGAAAATAAGCTCAAGTCAACGCTCGAGTATTGATGCCATGCATTCGACTGCTTTACTGAGTGATGTTGATGGATCATTACCATTAGGCTTTCTTGTGATCGAGAGGCACCTACTATATCGGGAGGATCACTTGGTTTTGGCAGTAGTAATTTGGTTTTACTATATTTTTTTAATACTTTGTTGTTTAATAATATTTATTTGATTATTGTCATCTTCCCTGGTAAGATCATGTGCTCGTGGCCCTACGAAGGCAAACGTATGCAACGAGAAGTGGATAAAAATAAAGGAGACAAGCTTTGAGTTGAAATTTACCCATTAGCATTTACCTTCATTGGGAAAATGCTACAAAGATTGCTAACCAACTCGGCATGCTGATCCGTCTTTTAGTACCATTGTAGGATGTTACTAATTGGACCTAAATTGATTGGGGTAGTAAGGATGCCATCATTTAAAATGTGGCGGTAATGCATTATTTCAATTATGTATTTTTATTAAGTTTATATGTGCTTGTGTTTCTGATTAATGCCAACATTGTTACCTATGATATATTGCATCTAATGTTTGATATTAATGACTTCTCTGAGCAATGTGTTCAAGAGGCCTTCAAAAAAATGTTACTCATTATACAAAGATTTGCTATTCTCGTTGAAACGAAAGTACTTGGAATTATTAAAGGATGGAAAAGACCTTTATGTTAATGCCCATGACCCGGTAAGAAAAGAAGATTGAAAACATATGCTTGACGTTGTATGGAATTCTGATCAACACAAGGTAATTTAATAGTCACCATTTTAAATTCCAAAAAAATTTAAACAAGTACATAATTACTAATTAAGTTTTTATTAAGAAATGAGTGGCCCAAGCAAAGATTAATTGTACTAAATTGCCTTATAATCACATGGCCGGATCCTAATCATTTTCAGCAAAATTATCCCTTCAAGTAATATGTCGATTTCAAAGTTATTTCTTATATTATATTTTTTATTTTTAGTTTTAACTTTGCACACTCTCACTATTACTTATTAAATAAACTGAGAAGCTTGGAGGTGAGGGTCTCCCATTTTCAACATTTCACAAAGACACCCATTAGAGTAAGAAGAAGAATGATTACATTCATCTACAATGTCAGCAAAATTATATAGATGCCATGTTTAACTTTTTACCCTTCTTTTCCTCATATCATTTCCATTAATATTATATAATATGATTTTTTTTATATGTTTCAAACATGTACAGAACAAAAATTGGTAGACGTGAGACAAAGGCAGTAGAGTTGGATGACTCACGCTATACACTAAAGTAACTCTCTCAGATGTTGTTTGGAGAAAGATCAGGTTATTTACTCAGTTTTAGGAAAGGTCGAAAGCTATCCTCCTCAATAAGATCTTCGGCATCATCTAAAGCATGTTACATCAAGCTTAAAAAGCTGAAGGTGCAAATTGAATTGAAGAACAAAATGAGCTGATGGCACAATATGAGGATAATAAAGGAAAACTATAAAGAGAAAATATGAACAATGAAAGAGAAAAAGAGAAAGATGGAAAAGGATTGGAGGGTGAAAGACGAGGAGACACAAAAGTAATTTCACTTTATATTTATGATGATACAGGATAAATATAAAGAGGATGGTTCGGAAAGGGACATTGACCTAATTTGGTAAGCAACTTTACTCTCTAGATTAATTCATATAATTGTCTACGTTTTTTTTTTTTTATCTATTTGTCTATATCCCAATAGAGAAAGAAAATTGTATTATTTTTAGCTAGCAAGCAAGCTCGGTATAATATTATTTTGCCTCCACTCTCTATTTAATTCATATCCTATGCTAGAGGGGATTGTATAGTTGTTTATGTTTTTTAGATAACTAATTTTAATGTTGTATATAAGTGGGCCCTTTTTATTTATTTATTTCAGGCACGTCTCATTCTTGTTACCCCTTTTATTTTATATTTTGAGCCTTCAAATATTGTAGCAAATGGAATAGAGTAGATAAAGCAAGAGCAAATATATTCATGTAAAGTTTGTAAACTGGTCTTCCTTTAGTATAGAAGAAGACTATCTATATAATTCATAATTTATTTTGTGAATTTTGAAAAGCCATAGATTCATTGACCAACTATAGGTTGATCACTGTTAACATAAACGCACCTCCATAGCTAAGCTACACAATCGCACAATGCAACTATGCTTAACATTTTACATGTACTTGGAAAAGATAATGAAAAAAGTGGGTAAAGGAAAATGCAAAAACTATATTCCCATGTAACTTTCTATATTGAATATTGGAACATGATTCTTCAACCAATGTGAGGACATATATATTTATGCTTCCTGCATTGGAAGCAAATATCACGACTAGCTTCTGATTTATTCGAAGCTTTTGCTTATTAATAATTTATTGTTAATTTATTTAATTATTTGTTTTTCATGATACATATTGCAAGTGGAAAAAGAGAGTAAACAAATATCTGATCAAATTAAAAGGTTGTGGAAGTGTGAAACATCCAGAGAAAACAAAAAGGAAATAAGAAAGAGAAAGAATGAAGAGAGAGAGAAAGAGAGAAAAGAAAAAGAAGAAGAAAAAGAAGAAGATTGACCCAAACTGGCACTAAATTCACTAATAGCTTGTATAACCACACAATCAGGGGGTTAATTTCTTTTCTTAAAAATTGGTAGTCAATTTTTCTTCGATTTTGGCAAATTTGATTTCTGGGTTTCTATAGGATTGTATTATTTGTGATTTGTGTTCTGAAACATAGATTCTATTCTTGGCTTTTTTTTTTTTTTTGTGTATCTATGATTTTTTTTTCCAGTTGAAAAACTGGACTTATGAGATGGGTTAGTTTAATCTCATTTATTCATTTCTAGTTTTTTTTTTTTTTTTTTTCATTGTACTCCAACTAGAAAGGAATAACTAGTTTGGGTTTTGGATTGTGGTTTAGTGATTGGATAAATTTGGTTGTCTTTTTTTTATATATATCATTAATGTTTGACTTACTTGTATTATCAGAAACCATATCTACATATTTTTACTGCATAACATGTTTGTGAGAACTTATTTCTAATATGTTCTAGTGACTAGATCTAGTAAGCCTAGTTTTGTTGGATGCTACCACAATGCAAAACAATTATAGTTTATCTCATGATTTTATGGCCTTACTTCCTTTTGCTAAGCTTAGTTTGGATTTTGAGCAGAGCTGACTCTTCATGTGGATGGTTACTGATGCTTTGGGGATGGATTTCTCTTTGTATTCAAGCAATGTTACTACTTTTGTTGATTCGGTTATTGAGTTTTGATGGTTGGTTTTTTGTTATTTTTGGAGCCATGTTTTTTCTTCTAGTTAATAACTAGCACACATACATATGGGTAGATTATTGTTCAAGTACTACGTTTCATAGATACTAAAATAGCTTGTAGAAATTGTATGCGAGTTTTGAAGACACATGTTTCATTAATTTTAGAAGTGTTGAAGGTATATAATTTGATGGTGGATGTTTTTGCTTTATTTATTAGTTAATTTATGTGGTTGCGCTGAATGGTTTCTATGCAAAGCTACATGGAATTAAATTCTACGCTGGAAAAAAAAAATTCCGGAAACAAAAAGAATACTGTAAATTTTTTTCTCAGATAACCGCCAACCTACTGGTCGTGAAAGGTCCAACATTTGGCCACTAATTGCTCAGAGAAGAAACTAGTAGAAGAAATGTAGTTTAAGAAGTAGAAGCTTGAACATTTGGTGACCAATTGATCTTTGGAAAGTGGAGTGTTTGGTGACCAATTGGTCATAAAAGTAGAGGATTTGGCGACCAACGAGTCATAGAAGATTGAATATTTGGCGACCAACCTATGGTCTTTAAAAAATAAATATTTGGCAACCAAAACATATTTTGGTCAGTAATTCCTTCGCTGATAAAGCTTTTCGAACTAAATGCCGATCAATATTTTTTGGTCGGGAAAACCTTTGCTGATCAATTTTTGGGGGGCTTCAGTGACTAACTTTGTGGTCGCCAAAAATGTCACCTGTTGTAGTGAACTTAGCAAACAAGCTCCGATGTTGGTGAAGCTCAAGGGACACGATCGCTTGGCTAATAGTGACATATTGGAACAAATAGCGTGAGAATTCAAGGCTTGAGTGCAGGTAATCATTGAAAGTAGGTTTAAGTTGGATTTTTGAACTTAGAACTAGAAAAATAGCTTCCAATTGGCCAAATTGAGCAAATAGGCTCAGATGTCTGTGAAATTTAAGGAGTACGATCTTTTGGACATTAGTGACCTATTGAACTAAACAACTCGATAATCTGAGACCCAAAGTGCTCGTAGTGTTACAAAAAAGATTTAAGTTCAAACTTTTTAAATTAGAACTTAAAAAATAGCCTCCAACCACTCAAATCGAAAAAATGGGCTCCAATGCCTATGAAAATCAATACGCATGATATCTTGGCAAATAGTGACTTGTTAGAATAAACAGTGCAAGAATCCAAGACTCGGGGTACGCGTAATCTGAGAAAGTAAGTTTAAGTTGAAACTCTAATCTTAGAACTCCAATGGTCCAAACCGAGCAAACTGGCTCCGATGATCATGAAACTCGAGGAGCATGATCTCTTGGTTATTCGCGACCTGTAAGAACAAATGGCATGAGAATCCGAGACCTGGGATACTCATAATCTTAGAAAGTAGGTTTAAGTTAAAACTTTGAATTTTATTTATCTATATTGACAATTTTATTGAATAAGAATATTTATTTTTTTTAAGTTTAATTGAGTGGTGGAGTGGAAATCATGTTTTTTTTGTCTTTTTTTTTTTTTTTTGTTTCCTCCTAGAATTGTATCAAACTTATTAGGATTTTGTAATTAAAAACTTTGTAATTTTATTAACATAAATCAAAACTTTGTTGTTAGTTTGTTCTTTTGTTGTGTGCATGATTTGAATATTAGTATAGAATTTTATAAAATTTTGCAGTACACATAATACAGGTAAAGATAGGAAAAAATAGTAAAAAAAGAAAAAAAGTACTAGAGATCGCCTTGAAGGCTTTTAAAAGTAGAAGGGAAAGATTATGGCGGCCGTTAAAACTCTCAAAGTAATACCTTAAAAAGGTTTTTGTAATTTTGACAAATGACTATCACTAAAGGGGTCACTAATGTCATGCGATAGTAGCTAATAGTCATTAGCGACGACTTTTTAATGGCCATCACAATGCAATCACGAAAAATTATTAGCGACCATTTCAAGATTTTTACTAATCGTTTTTGCCAATCACTAAAATTGCAAATTTTGATAGTGACTCCATCTACTTTCGTGTTTCATATCCATCCATTGTACATTAGAATACCTGTGGCCCAAAAAAAAAAAAAAAGCGAAAAAAGTTTATGGTTAGTTGTCTTCAAAATTATACCGACTTTTCTTTTTATAGTTAAGTATTCACCTTATTTAACTTCGTGTTTTCATATCCTCTAGCATAATGCCATCATCCATTGTTCATGTTAGAATACTTGTACCCAGAAAATGAAATATAAAAAGAGCAAAAGTTTATGGTTAATTGTCTTCAAATTATACCTGCTCTTCTTCTTATAGTTAAGTGAAATTCAATTTGATTAATTTGATGCAAAAAATAATAATAAATAAATAACTAATAATTAGTTTCTAATATTACATGTTCTATGTTTCGGCATATTCATTACAAGAGCTAACTCTTCACCTTTTTCCCTTCAGTTGAAGCATTGCAATAAAATGCAAGAAACTAAATAAAAAAGTTATAATTGATTGAAAATTAACTCACATTATATAAAAGTAAAAAAGTTATATTGTCATAAAACAAATTTTAAAAATTCTATTAGAATAATGTGATAATTTTGTAAGTAAATTCTGTTTTTATAAGTCTGTTATTTTGGAATGGTAATTACAAATGAGAAGTAATAATAACTATTTATAAAGAACTTAAAAAAATAAAAATAAAAATCTTATGAGTTTCAATCAAACTTCACCCGAGAAGGAGTATGGTCAACGCTTAAGTAAATTTACAAGGCACTTATTTCTCTTGAAATCTCCTCATATTCATTCCCTTCTCCATAGGCATCTAAAGCTGAATTTACGCAGGTCTTATTGGTATTCAACCCGTGTCCAGGATCCGAGTAAGCAAAACATCCAGTCAGTGGGTCGGGTTCCTGAGATATACTTGACCCACCACCAGAATTAGAGCTTTCCACCTTCTTTCGACGAGAATGTTTTCGGGCACCGGACGGATCTCGAGATTGTGGTTCTGACCCCAGATTTGAATTCTGGGACCGCCTGCCCCGATTAGATGTCTCTCGGGGAGATCCGAGACCCGCGGAAGTCTTTTGCCGCCTAGATTGCTTTGTTTTGCTTGAGTTGGATCGGACGGAGGAGTCCGATGGGGCAACCGATGACTTTTGCATTTCCGAATTATCTTGGAGCATTGAATTTTGGAAAGAAAAAAAAAGATTAAAATACTCAAGTTAATTAAATAGCTTATCTTGTATTCAGATTTTCAAGTAACAAAGGAAACAAAAAAAAATAAATAACTGGAACACTCTACTATATTAATTTCAAATGATTATTGCGATTCTAGAAAAAAAAAATAATTTATTACAATATATAAACCAATATCATTGTTAGAATATTTTATATTAAGTTATGATATATTATTATAAATATTACTTATATTAAAATATTCTATATTTTAGTATTTAGTAAGTAATTACTTTTGTTTTGATATGTATTATTATATATATCTCTCATTGTAAATCTATTTAAATGTCTCTTCTTTACCTTTATTTAATGATAAGATGTAAATATTATATTCTATCTTCAATTCTATTATTTTTATCTTTTATTTTATTTTAACATGGTATTAGAAACAGTCACGGAAAAAAAAATGGTAAACATTATTGCTATGGAACAGCTATATTAAAAACAAATTTACAGAAAATGATACTAGTCGAAATAATAGAGCCATCACATAGTTCTAAAATTGATACCAATATATA
>QLOD02000017.1:8583158-8594306 GCA_003260245.2 Sideroxylon spinosum | reverse complement strand
ATTTCAACGTCTGAACACTTGTAGATGAATTTTCGACAGTTTCTTTTCATTTTCTTCTCTCAATGCATCAATGTTGAGAATAAACCAAAATTCGAGCGAGACGGCATGTTACTCAGTGGGGTAATTAGTCTTGATATTAACAAATACAACAGGGGCGGTTCAAGAAGACAACTTAAGCGATCACCTAAGGTCTCCATACAGGGGGGGGGGGGGTATAGGAGTAGAGGTCAGAGAAGTTTCAAAGGAAATTTAACATTTGGGCATTGAAGAATGGATTCGAACGTACAGAGGTCAATTTCAATAACAATACATACCCATAAAAATGATTGTCTTTGCGGTAAACACAGAAATTGATCTGCAACATTTCTCACTGTTTCATACCCACAAAGGGCCAAAGAAAGCTAACCTCGACGTCCCGGTTGTCATGTATTCAAATTCTTTTCAGCAGTCTTGCGGCGAAAAGGGGACAGGAGAGAGAAGTGCCGTAAAGCTGTAGCCAATGAAGAAAATAGTTAGTCCTGAAGCCCCATTCATTCAAAGACAGAAAAGAAAATGAGACTGCATGAAGTTTAGCAGCAGTGTCGCAACCACTTACACTTTTTGGAACTTCCAGCAGATGATGTTTCATCTGGATAAATTAGATTCTTCAATGTATGAACTGACAAGCGACAATCAAATATATGTTATAAACTAGCCATATGGCTGAATTTTAACAACTACAAATTTAACAACTACCCCAAAAACAGAAAAAAAAAATGGAATAGCATATTGGAACATTACAATGACTCTTAAACGCTAGCGTCGATTAAATGAATGCATTTAAATGTGATTTTCAAAGAAGAAACAAAATTAAAACATCAACCATCTCTTAAAAAACCAAAACTCAAAAGAGCAGCCAGTGCAGGAGACTCCCACCACAAGGGTCTAGAGGCAGATTAACGCAACCGTATCTTACGTACAAGGAGGCTCCTTCTGCATTTTGAACTTGTGATGTTAAAGTATCCTTGTTTTAAACAAATAAAATAAAATGGCTGATTAAACTCTCAATAGTAGATAAGCTTCTCTCAAGTCTTATGTAGTAGTACAGTAGACAACTCAATTTTCACGCTGTGTAGGAATTCAATAAAGTAGACCAATGTATAAAATCAGCATCTTGCATCAATTGTCCAACATCTTTATCTAATGATCCAACTCAACCAATTGGTAACGATGGAGAAACCCATTAAAATCTTATACTAGTTTGGGGGGTATCATTTTAACAATGTGGGATATATTTCAATGTTCATATGTGACCCACATTCACATGTGGATCACCAAGTACGAGGCACTATTTTAATGATGTGGGATACATTTTAATACATCTTCTTGCATGCAATCCCCATTCACATGTGAAGCACCAAGTACGAGAAGTGTAGAAATGAGAGATTGAAAAATGAGAGGGAAAGTCCTTGTTACATGCCTAAGGAGAACTCAACCCTAAAAGTTAATTTTTAGGAAAAGAGAACACAAGGTATATACATACAACACTAGTATCCCACACTTCTCATATACCAATATAGGACACAAGCAACCCATACTACATATGCAAGATCGTAACATTCCAACACACACTGCATCCTATTGCCTGCACAAGCAAGCTTTGCAGTATAGTCCTAGTCATAGTGCCAACACTATCCTTGGGCTTTGCACTATAGTCCTAGGTGAACATGACGACGCTGGTGTCATCCCTTGCATCACAACAAATGGAGACATGGTGTATGCTTTAATACCATTTATTATATATAAGAACTCATCCTAAAAGCTAACTGTTAGAAAGAGGAAACCCAAAATATACACACAATACACCAGCATCCTATTCCACTGATGTGGGACACATACAACCTATACTAAGATCTTTACAATCCTCCCAAATATAGCACTAACACCATAGTGCTAACACCATGTCATCAAGTCAAAACCAATAATGAATGGAGATGCCCATTAAGATCTTATACTAGTGTTAGAGATACTATTTTAACGATGTGGGATATATTCCAACAATCACTTTTCCTAATAAACATGGAAACAATAAATCAACATAAGTTCCAAATTAAATCCTTCTCTGCAATGAGATAGCAATGGCATTTTAAAAATATAAATGCAGATTCCTTTGTTTAGGAGCAGTATACGTTAAGCAAGCCACTTAATTTCCCACAAATTACATGTAACTCACTAGTCCTTTTTTTAACAGCTTTGTAATGGGTTTATTGGGCCATAAGTAATGAATTACACGAGCAATTGCTCCCTTAATAACAATGCCATAGTATATGGGAATTTTTTTTTTTTTTTGATGGGCTTCAATTAACTTCCAACTAATATGGGCCAGAATTGGATATGATCAATACAACATGTCAAGGAATGCACACATCACCATTTTGAATAAGCTTCTAGAAAATAGAATAAAGTTTGTATCATATAGATTACAAAAATTCTACCTAGTTATTTATGATACACTAGAAGGATGTGTTTTTTTTTTTTTAATAACGTGCAGCAGAAGGCTGCAAATTCTAGCTTGTATCATTCATTTTATATTTCAATGTTCATAAGTGTAATAGTGTAGTCAATGCAAATTACCTTCATTAGAAGAAGCTGCATAAGTTGTTTTTCGGTCTAGCTGCGAATCATTAGCACTTGCATTATCCGATTGCCCACCAGCAGCTGAACTATGGTTATTCCTTCCAAACTTTAAGAGACGTCTAAACCCTTTTGGAAAATCCGTCGCCTGAGACTTCTCCAGGGCTTCCGGAATCTTTTCCAGTTTCAGGTTCTTAAAACCAGATTCTTGAACCCGAGCCGTTCTGACACCTGATCTACCTGTCTCCAAGCTTGTTGAAGGTGCTTTTCTATACTCTGAATTTCCAGTACATGAGTCTTCTAAAGAAGAGAGCCGAGCTAAAGGGGCTTGGTAGGGTTTTCCAGCTGTAGAGATGCTTGAAGTCTTGGGAGGTTCCGTCTCAGCAGAATGTATTTTTACCTGACCAACACAAGTATTGTATCATAAACATAGATCAACTAGAAAATTTGACAGTTCAACAGCACAACAAATTATGAATATTTCTTTGTCAATTAAAAAAGAAAAAAGAAAAATTAGTGTATCAGTTGAATAAAACCAACTTCCTGCCTTCAGCAAGTTCCGAACAATAAACAAATTGAATGTAAAAACTTTCGCATTTAAAGAGCGGTTCAAATATTTCCTGTTTCTCAAAATGGAAAGCAACAAATTAATCACTAAGATATTATAGCAGATTTTGAGACAACTGCCACAATTACAAGTATGATTTAGGATAAGGCATCTGGGCAGAATCACCTAGTCAAGGAATGTACACCAGTTTCCTTAAAGCCCTTTCCTTCCCTGCATTTAGAGAGACCATCAACATCACTACATTCTCTATATTTTAGATAAATGCTATAGTGCCTCTCCAAATGTAGTCTCTATTGCATTATCTATTGTAGAGAATTTCTAAAATAGAAAACTGTCACATTTTACTTCATTTTATATAATCTGTAAAGAAGCTGATACAAATGCCCTCAGTAGAGCTTAGTTACTGTAACAAATTTTCCGCTATGCTCTTAAGTAAGTGTATTGACTAGTTGCTCAAAACAATCAAATTTCGAGAAATGGCAAACCATTGGAAGCTGCAACAAGTTCTTGCATGTTCATGCAGACCAACATTAGTAATCGAAGAACCTTCAAATCTAGGAATGAGATTCACACGTGCAATAGACAAATTTTTCATTTAATCTTATTTTATTAGAGAGATGCATAAAATAACATCAAGAGCTTCCTTGTGAGGTAGTTCTTTGTACATAATTTTGAAACTATTTCCAGTCACATAGATCAGAGAATTGTAACACCCAATGACTTTCAATTTCATGATATTCTATTAAAGTGATAGCCACTATCTCACTTAAAAACTTAAGCTATTAAGAGGAGGGCAACCTTATTATTTATATTGATTTATTTTTTGCATGGCTGAACTTACTTTGAAGGAATGAAACACCTGAAACTATTAACTAATTTGGGTGGCGGTAAGGTTTGAACTCAGGACCTATGCCTGCTCTAATACCATGTTAGAGTATAAACTATTTTGTGGGGGGAGGGGACTTTGTTATTTATATTAATTTATTTTCTCTCAGCAGTTTCATTGATAGAGATTGACGCAAAACATATCATTGCAATATGCACAAATCATCCAAATAATTTTTATTCAATCATCGTACCTCATAAGACCTGGGTTTCTCTCCTACTTGCCTTTGAGTGGGTTCTATATGAACTCCATCCATGAGTGAAGGTGGTGCACGGATAGCTACATAATCTGATATCATGTCAATTTTATCCACTTTGTCATGATTGTCCTTTTGTACACCCACCACAGGAATTGAGGGCTTCTCAGACTGGAGCATCAAAACAGTCTTCTCAATTATTGGATTGTCATCCATATCACTCTGATGTGTGGCTTTGCCACTGTTTCCATTTAATTCAACACTTCCAGAAGTTACAAGAAATGTATTCCCATTAACCTGTTCTGTCATCTCTTTGGACGTTGATTTGTTCTGGCTAACAGCCAATTTCCCTTTAGATGTTCTGATCTTCAGCTCAGGAAGAGTTTCAGCCTTGCTTCTATCAAGCTTTATAATAGATGATATTTTCTTGACCTCTACTGCATTAGACACCTTTGGCTTTGATACTATTTCAGTACTTTGTCTCTTCACTGTAGCAACAGGAGGACCACTAACTGTTTTAGGCTCTGACAATCTTCTGATCCGTGCCATGGAAGCCTTAGAATCAGGAGTAACACCACTGTTCTCTTTCCTTGGCTCTGGTAATGATGGAACTGATCTGGTCAACCTATTCCCTGGTAAGTGGCTCCCATTGCTTGATTTGATGGTTTTAGAGGGTTTCTGAGATTCACAGGATCCAACTGAGGCAGTTCTTATCTTTGATCTCTGTAGAGGCGACGATGATCCTGGCTCTGAATCGCTGAACTTTGATCCTCTGTGAGAGTAAAGGGAAAGTTTCGATGGCAATTGCTTTCTGGTCTGCAGTGAGGACTTACCAGCAGTAGAAGTGCCTCTTGCTGCAATTCTCTTTTGCCTCTCTATCTTCAAAGCTTCCAATCGTTTATGGTCTTCCTCTTCCTGCAAAGAAATAACTCTGAGGATATAAAACTCCGCTAGAAATGCCAAATATGTCATCTGGAAAAAGAAAACGAAATTGTAACCATAGAACATGAAGACATGATCTCAAAAGGATCACAGGCCATTTCACTGCAAGTGTTCTAAACTTTTCAACATGCTGTAGAATGATTCACGTAAGCGGTACCTTTTCTTTCTTCATTTTCTGGAGATCAGCTTTGAAAGTTCTTAGTCTCTCAGCACGGGCCCGTGCATCATCTAAAGGACTCATTTTTGATGGTTTTCCTTTCCGTATTGGTCCCACAGTTTTCTTTTTATCCAAGGCATCTGGACTAACTTTGGACTTCCGGTCCTTGGACTTCTTTGACCCCTGCTTAACACTCGCCACTTCCTCCTTATTTCTGTTATCCAGAGAAGCAACACCTTCAACACAAACCTGCATGTCATAATCTAGAGCAGGATCATATCCGATAGTCCTTCTCTCCATTCTACGTTCAGGCATCAGGCTCAAATCTTCAGGTTCATAGTTAGCATGGCTTCCAATCTTATTAGAACTGCTGTCTAACTTCCGAACTGTTGATGGGATCTCAGAATCCATGTCAACAGCAGTTCTGCCACTAGTAGCTGCTTGATCTAGTGACACTGATCGGAATGGCACTACAGAGGATTCATCAGTCATATCTTGTGGTGAACTCCTATCTAAATTGTTGCTGGCATTCGTATATCCAATTTGGGCCAGCGGATCTGATGAACTCACAGAATGTGATTGGTTTTCTCGCCCAACAATCATAAAATCTTCATTTGAAGTCCTCCTATATACAACTTTTCTTCCATTTATTTCTGTAAATTGTACATCCATGTGGTCACCTGTGGATCTTCTACCATCACCATAATGACCCACTCCTCTAGAAATTAAAACTTCATCCTTTGATGACCTCAATAACCAGGTCCCGTTTCCACCAACTTTATGGAATTCATCAATCCTCCCTCCTTGTACTTCATCTGGATCTCGCCCATCAACAATTAGAGGATCATCATTTAATGCATTCAGTCGTCTCTTGACTTGAACATTTGTTTCTGATGCAAACATGCCATTGTTAGCAACATGATTTTGCTCATCAGTGTCTCTCAGTAAAAAATTTTGAAATGCTTGCCAATGTTCTCCATCTGCTTCCTTTCCATAAACAGGTTCTTCCCTCTCATATAAGTTTGATTGATCCATGGACTTAGCAGGACTTCCTTTTCTTTTTGAAGACACGGAGTTCTTGTGCAGCATATCTGGAGCACTTGCCCGTAAAACTCCAGCTTCCTCATCAGTTTCAGAGCCAGAAGCTGATTGTGTTTCACTTCCTGGAGAATTCTGCGTTTTTGATGTGATGTAATTGATGTTTCTAATGACAACCATGCCTGAATGATTTTTATCTGATCTTCCAGCCTTTTTTCGTTGTCCTCGGTGGTCTGAAGCTTCCTTCTCCACCCCCAAATCACCCAGTGATCTTGTTTTAGTTGCATCCATCTCCCATGCATCTAATTCAGTCTTGCCATCTCCATTATCCATTGAGTGCCGTTTCTGTCCTGCTCTATGACCAACACTGAATCGAGAATCCTCCACTGGTGGATAAGGGGACTGATAAAATGAACCATTTCCAGGATAGTTCTGATAGTAGGGCATTCCTTGTAGGGGATAGGGTTGATAGAATGGTATAGTACCATGTGGAGAATGTACAGGCCAGGTGGGAAACATAGACTGTGGAAATTGGCCTTGAAAACATTCTTGTTGACCTATTGGAATGCGGTGTTCACTTGGGCGCCTTTCACCTGGGAAACAAGTGGATATAGTTAACCAGAAAAGTGGAGACAAATTTCAAAAAGGAGAGTGATAATGAGGACAGAATGCCAAACTTATCAATAAAATATGAAGGACACAACACTAAGACTATTATTCAAAATTGTGAGACAATGTAAGAGGAATTACAACAGAACTGCCCCCGAGAAAATCTTGGGCAAACGACACGAAATACCACTCGGATGTCAAATTTACAAACAGATTTCTTATGTTTCTGAAATTTGCAAGTAGAGGACTAAATTTGTTATATTGAAAACTTATGCTGATGCAATTGACATTTTCCATTTAGCATCCAAATAACATGGCATTTTTGTATTTTGTCTTAACTAAGTGGTGCTCTCAACAAGTCTCTCAAAAAATCTTATTGAAGTGAGGAGGATTCTTTCGCCAACTAACCAAGAGATACTAAGCAATATTGCTGCATATGAAATCTTGAGCACAATTTTGTAAGGACACGCACAATATCATTTGATTGAATAGTTGACCTGAACAAAAGTACACTGATGTTTGTTTGGATAATTAATGGAAAATGTCAATCTCGTCAACTAAAGCTTTCAATGTAGTAAATTTACCATTCTCTATTAAATTTACTTTAAAATGATTTTCAACACATTTATAAATATATAAAATCATAAATTTCACAATACTTATTTTAAGTTGCCATGACACCATTTACAATCAAGGAGGAGGTTCACCTGAAAAACCAAATCAAACTCCATTTAGATTACATTAACCCGAAATTGATAGGATTTGACACAATTTCAAAATAAAGTAATTATTTAACCTGGTCATTAAATTTTAAGATATTTGAGCGTAGAGACAAATAAACACAATAATGAATCCAAATATGACATGTAAACACAAATTGCCACCCCTAGTGGTGGGTGATCAACCATTGTCAATTTGTACATACAAACAGCCTTGGGTGGACTACTGCCACCAAAGATCAATATTTCATTTCAATAGTGCGTTTGTTAACATGGAAACATAAACATTTCAGAAGAAGCACAAAAACATTAAAATAACTAAAAATGTTTTGAAAGGTATTAATTAAAGATATATATATATATAAAATATTATTTTGATATATTATGTCAATACTTTTTGTGGCATTTAGCTAGGACAACGGGTAGTATCAAACACATGGTCTCAAGTTTGAGTTACATCCTAATGGATTCACTGCCACAACCTTTTAAAGCTACACAATCATGTCACAGCTGGTAACAATTGGTTTTAGGGTGTAATGTGAAAATCTAAAACAAAAGGGAAAATGATCTTTATAAAATTTTCAATCTAAGTTTCAGTCTGACTTGACTACCAATTGTTAATCACAAATTTAATCAGATGAGATTAAAATTGGATTAAATCCAAAGGAATTAATCTGATCCGTACATTGCTCATGAGATGAGCTCTCACTGGTAGATGGATAGCTACACCAGAAAAATTTACCCACTGCTATGCAAATCTCCATTAACTTCAAAACACCTTCAGGCATTAGCAGCTAGTATGTGAACAAAATGGTTTGATTTTCCCCAAAAAGTAGGCTTTTCTAACATGCTCAAACAAAAAGGGTCAACAAACTGTTCTTGCAATGATACTTCGAGCAAATGACAAACTTCTAAGACGACTGGTGTTAACCATTGCTATTGACCCCATGTTTACCACATGTGTGCTTCTTTTCATGTTGGAGTGTAAAAACAAAATATTAACCTTCAACTCCTCCAAAGTACTAGAATTTGCCAGAATGGTACAGAAGTCAAAGCAATATTCTCCATCCCATGAGAATATAAACTGACCTCCAACACATCAACTTAAATGTGCATCTTCTGCAAGTATGTGATGATGAAAGGAGGAATCAGAATGAATTGGGGAGATGGCAGAGGTGAGAGTCTAGGGAATTCGTTGATAAGATTATAAGAAAAGGAAGGACAACATCATTTATTGGTACAAACACTTGTTCAAAACTTAGGCTGGAGCTAATACCTGCACTCGCATTAATGCATTCTTTTCCATTATTTTCTGAAGCCAAGTCACCCTGTGATTGGTTTTGTTTGTTGTCCATGCTAGACAGCATAATGCCTGATGTTTTCATGGGTGAGAAGCCTGAGCGGCTGGATATTGCTTCTGCTGTTTCAGTTTCAAGCCACTGTCCAGTTTCATGCTTTCTCTTCCACAAATCTATGAACCTTAAGCAAGCATTCCTGTTGCATAGAAACTTTGACATCATAACAACATAATTTTGAAACAAAAAATGCTGTGGTTAGCAGTTGTTGAACATGAGGAAGAAAAAGCTCACTTGAATGTAATATCAAAAGGAGTTCTTCGAGAAGAGAGAACCGAAATTAAAAGGAAAATAGAACAGAAAGAAGAAAACCAAAAGGTACTGGGTAGTGAGAGAGAAAAGATCAGCTTACATCAAACGTGAGGCTCCAAAGCATTCAGCAAATGACACCAGTGGTGCCATGTGATCGATGTCAAAACCAGCAGCTACAGCACGTGCAAAGGCCATACCTTGCTCTTTCTGCAGCAAGGTTTTTCGTGTCTCCAGGACTTTTAAAAGCTGGACCCTAATTAAATATGATAATCAAATGTAAAGGAAAGGAGCTCCAAATTTATTCTCAAATATTGTCACCCATTAACAAATGTGGACGGCATCAGGTATCACAACCTTACCACATGACATTTTCTTTCTTGTTTTGATTTATCATGTGCTATATCATTTTTTAAAAAAAAAATACTGGTTGATTCTTAAGCAAGAAATGATTTTGTTCAATTCACAAGTTTGTTATAGGATGACATGAAAACGTTGTTCAGAACCAATGGCAATAAATTATCAGCTTTGTCCCGTATAACACGATCATGAGACAACAAGCACAAACACATGCATATTTTTACATCCATAGAGATTTATCTTAATTAAACTTTCATTCATACCAATGGTTTAACGGTATTTGTACGAACGTGCACAGTTGTTGCCCATGGAAACAGACAGATAAGGGATTCTTCTAGAATCTAGCAAACTGGAACACGTATGCATTTGCAAATGAATTTTATAGAACACACAGATGAAGAGAGGATGCATACCAATGTATTTAAAATTTGCTTCACCTCTTCTGTATTCAAACTAAAATAGTTTGATGTCAAAGTAGAAATGGTAATGACCACAAAAACAGATGTTTGGCATTAAAAAATAAAAATAAAAATAAATAAATAAAAATAAATAAAACCCAATGCAAATTTAAGATGGAGATTGAACATATCTAAGTTTCCCCACCTAGTGGGAAAAGATTTGGTTTGATTTGGTTTATTGAACATATCTAAATTTGATACTAAGAAGCGTGAATGGATACTTGTGGGACGTACCTCCAACATGTGTCAAACACTTGTCCAAACATGTCCAATTATTTTCAAATTTTTTTAGCATGGGAGAATCTCCAAACACTTTTATGTGCCCATCCCTCGCACTTTATATGAAGCACAATACAAGTTCAAAGAAGATGCTTGAAATCTATAATATGCAGTTGTATTTGTTAATCTTTCATTCCAATAAATTTTTTTAATTTTAGAAACCCTAAATCTCAAAGCTTCCAATTTGTTTACATATATAGCTTTCTAAAATAGATATTAGAACTTTTTACTTACATTTTACTAATGTGTATAATAAAAAATGATTTCTTAGTATTATGATGTAAATTTAGATATAAAAACTCATTTATTTGCCAATCTTCATTCTTTAGATATAAATATAAAATATAAACAAATAGTAATCATTTTTCTTTTGATAAGTAACAAATAGTAATCATTTCTTTTCTTTTCTTTTTTGGAGGAAGTGGCTTATATTCATTACACTAAGACTTCAGTAAAGATAGCAGATGCTGGAGCAAAGTAAGTGCAACTAATGGAGGAGCCAAGTGAAGGAGGTGTGGTCTAGATGATCGAAGTCTTCGAGTTGCATCGCCTCTTTGGTCCAGAGATCGCAAGCAAGATTGTTAGCATTAAGATTCTACTCGGTGAAAGGTCCAAAAACCGAATCATAAAATTGTAAGATTTACCCAATGCCTGTATATGAAAACGTAGTCCATTACACAAAATTCTTCATTTAGAGTTTTAATTTTTTTTTTTTTTTT
>QLOD02000017.1:8509975-8531173 GCA_003260245.2 Sideroxylon spinosum | reverse complement strand
GGAGAGCACCATCGCCGGAAAAGAACTTGTATGTATTATATTCTCCTTTGTTTATGTGAATCGCTTCGAGTGATCCAATTTGGTTTCGAATCGATCGACTCCCAAAAAGGATAATTCTTTCATCTAAGCATCACAGCAGTATCCGAATCGAAAGTGCAGTATCCGATTCCGCACCAGCACCCGTACCCGTACCCCACCCGCACCCGAGTGGGTACTCCACTGTTTTGGGCGAGTCCGCGCAACTTAGGGGAAAGGAACAACTTCATTATTTATAGTACTACTTTAAATCTCAACATGCCCTCTAATGATGCAACAATTAACTATTGGCTGGAAGTAAGGGGTTTGGGCCTTTACTTACTCTGACACCATGGTCGACTGTTATGCTAGCCACCTCTTGCCTAAAGTTTAAGCTATTAAGGAGAATAGAAACTTATTACTTAGGTTATTATTTATTCTCTCAACACACTATGCTACCAACGACTTGAGACCATGTGATAAGACTTAGACGACTGGCGGCAAGTTGGATATCATGGTTGATAAGAGACACAAAGTAAGAAATAGAATAGAGGACCAGTCGGCAGCAGTAATAAGATGGCCTTTTCAATTATTGTAACTAACTTGCTCCCTAACTACTTCAAATTTCAATCCTCATCAATTTCGGTGACATGTGAAGCAATTCAAAATGGATTTCCCTGCTTTCAAACCCTCTTTTTCTCTAGTGTAAACCAAATAATAACGCTTTACACATTATATTACCAACAACTTGAGACCATCTGACAAGAGTAAGAAAAGTTGGGGCAAGTTGGATGTCATGCTTGATAAGAGAGACAAATCAAGAAATAGGATAGAGGAGGGCCATTTGGCACCTGTAATCAGATGGCCTTTTCAATTTCAACTCTCATCAATTTTGGTGATGTATAAAGCAATTCAAAATGAATTTCCTTGTTTTCAAAACCACTTATATCAACCGCAAACTAATAATAAAATATTATTAACCAAAAAAATTACTCCATTTTTTTCATCTACTAAACCCAAAATTGTTGATTCCTCGCCTCCTATTTCTGCATGTCCAAAGTCAAATTGATTCTAAAGAAACAGGCAAATAAATGTTCAAACCAGACTGATCTCTTTTAGACAAGAAAATAAGACTGCTCTCTTATAGACAAGCAAATAAATATTCATATAAGAAACTGCTCTCTCAAACACAATTACAAACCATAATCAACAAAACCACAAGACTTCTACGCCGAGTTTGAAATGGATTCAGCCGTATAAATACAACATTGTAATTTGAGATCCAACTAAAACACATAATGTCCATATTAAAGCAGATATCACTGTGTAGCAATTTTAAAGCACTTCACAAGGAACAATTACAACAAACTAGCTTCAATGTATAACATAAAGCAAATACTGTTAAAAAGAAAATCTTGTTACTCTTTCACAAGATAAGAAATATGATAAATGCATTAGACAATGACAGCAGAAGCTACTGAACCTGCATAAAGTTGTAGCGTTCTCTTCCAATTGATTCATTTTCTGCAATGGCAAAGTAAGCCAACATAGGGTAGTGACCAACATATGAAGCATAGCTGTCCCGTTGGATGTTCACTGCCCATTCACTGGACAACAATGCACCAAAAGGAAAGAACAATGAGCCATTAAAAAAAGATTAAAAAAAATTGTAATAATTCCCTAAACATTTCAAGGAATTTGAGAATTTACAATCTATTCAAGTCTGCATGCCCAGTTCCAACATATTTAGCTTGCAGATGCTCTAGCTGGGAATTGATATTAAACCTATCACTGGCCTGCATGGCAAACCATCAATCATTGTTAAAATGGTTAAGAAAAAAAATGCTAAACTTGATGCTCTGGTTAAACAGCAGAAAAAACTCAAAGTATAGATATAGGTGTAGTTGATCCAATGCAAAGCATAGTCTTCCGAATACCTTGAAGAATACGAAGAAAGGAGAAACCAACATTATAACCCCATCGAACCACCATTCATCCATCTTTTTCCTCTTTCTGTTTATTTATTTATTTTACAGTTTCAAATCCATTGAATAACTTCGGTGACATTTGGTTTGTTTTTTCGTTTTCTATTTTCTGTTTTCGTTTTATGTGTTGAAAGTCCCAAAACAAAGAAACAGAAAATGTTCTATTTTTCTTATTTTGAAATTTTCCTTGTTTTGGATTGAAAATGCTTAAAATGACTTTTATCATTTTTCATTTCATGTGTAAATTCATTATCTGTTTTCTAAAACAAATTTTAAAAACACAAATGATCAAATATGTTTGAGTTGTTTTCCTTGTTTCTAAAAGTACAAAATAAAAACTGAACTAAAAACAGAAAATAAAAAATAAAATCAGAAACAGAAAATGGAAAACAAACCAAATGAAACCTTAAATACTGTAATAGACAAAAACCCATCCCTCTACTCACCTTTTAGTTGCAGAGAAAATGATAAACGAACTTAAATTTTTGAATCCAAAAAAAAAAAAAAAAAATCTACTCAGACAAACAATCCAAAATTTTCACTGGCTAATGGATAATGAGCAAATCATATTATTAAGAAACAAACAAAAACAAAAAAACGCCTTAAATTCCTAATATTTTTCCCTCCGCTTTCTCGCAACCCAAACTTAGGGTTCAGCCGTTCAGGGCTTAGGTCCGGAATACGCAGCTAAGTTACCAAAAAACAAAACTGAAACCCGAAACTATATGGAATTAGGCCCAAATTGCGTGAATATCGAATAATTAAAGCGATGAGAAACCTTTGGACCTTCTAGGGTTTCTGAATTCCAGCATTATCAGACTTGCATAATATTCGAAAATGATGAGAGACAAACAAAGCTATACAGAGGCATTGAACTATATATACATACACGCGTGTGCATATATATATATGGACACTTGTATGATGTTTACCTGCATGGTCACCGATCAGAAACACAGTGAACTCGGATACGGCGAATGAACCGAAGCTGAGAGTGAGGAAGAGGAATGAGAGGAGCTAAAAATTGGATCTGCCAGCAAATGTAATAATAAAATTTTGCGTAATTACGCTTTCACCCTTGTAATTTGACTAAAGGCACTGAATTAATTATAAGATTATCTTAAATTATGATTTATGCTCCGTTTGCGAGTTTAAGAGAGAAAAATAAAAAAATAAAAAGGAAAAAAAAATATCAATTAAGAGAGGAAAGAAAAGAAGAAAATTATAATAGTTCTCTTTTAATTTGGTTGAGAGTTTACGAGAAAAAAATAATTATCTTTTTTCTATTCTTGTTTGTGAGTTAAAAGAAATGAAAAGAAAAGAAAATATCTATTATTATTTTATTATTATACCTTTATGTTATCAAAAAATAAAACTTCAATAAATTGAGAAGTGTTACACAAAAATATAAATAATAATAATAAAAAAAACTTTAATGAAGAACGCTGCTCTTAAAAAGAAAAAAAAAACATATATCTTAAAATAACTAGAATACATGTATATATATATATATATATAAAAGAAAGATGAAATCAGAGTTTTAAAACATGTTTGAACCCAAAAAAAAAAAAAAAAAAAGAACAAACCATAACTTTAAAACATAATTAAACACAAAGAACTAAAAATTAAAAAATATATAGAGCCAAACGTTATTGAAGGAAAAAAAAAAAAAAAAAAACTTTTCTAAGGTATGAAAACTGAAAAATGATGAATGGATATAGTTTGAAAACAATAGTAAAAATCTATCAAAATTGTGAAGTTAAAAAAATTTAATTTGTACTAGCACATATTTGTAATTTTTTGCCTCATTATTTATTTCATAGGTAAATATGTCATTTTAAAAGTTTTATTAAACAATTTTTTTCTCTCCATTTCGTTCCACTTTTAGGAAGATGAAAATTTTAAAAATTAATTGCTAAATTTTCTTCTTATTTCTTCTCATTTCTTTTATTTTCTTTCCAAAAAAAGAAATATATACTCACAAACAAAAGTAAATTTTAAAATCTTTTCCTTTCTCTTCTTTTCTTCTTATTTCTCTCCATCTAAATGGGCTATTAGTGTCAACTTAACCTCTTAAATGTTATATGTTAATTCCTTAGTAAGTCAATTTATAATAACGTGTACATTTCTCCCATAATAGTGATGATTTTAATAAATATATTTAAGTAGCGTGAAAGTTTTATACACACCTCTAAAATCTATAAATTTGTAACGTTACATCCTTCTCCATATTAATAATTGTGATTTTAATAAACTTTATTCAAATAATGTGGAGGCAGAAGAAAATAATATTATGAATTAAAATACTTTTACATTAACTTTATAAACAAAATGTCACGGCATAAAATTTTAATTAATAAAAATATCCTAATAGATTCACTAAAATTATAAAGTTAAAAGCTTTTAGATTTCTACAGAGTACTATTATATTTTAATATATTTATAGAATATCTATTCGGAATAAAAGTTTTTTTTTTTTTTTGGCCTACTATCTATCTTCATTGATAAAATTATATTCAAATTACAAATATGAGTATAAAGAAGTGACACATCCTTACAAATTGATAATTTAGGAGTAGATGTATAAAGCTATTTTAAAGTGTGTTTGGTGTACAAGCTTTCACAAATTTTTTGCCAATACATCGTTTTGGCAATAATAGTATCCTATAACAAGTCTTCTCTAATTAAATTCTAATTCCTAGATTTGAAAAGTATATTTTCACCACTCCATCAGTCAAGTCTGGCGCTGAGTTATGAGACTTTACTACTGGCAATGAAGCTCAATAAGAAGAAATCCAGTCCAGCTTCTCTCCTTCCCAGGATTTGGAGAGATGATATGTTATTGACTTACGATCAAAATTATTGAATTAAAATTTAATAGATCAGATGTATTTATTTATTTTTAATTAAAATAGTATAGATGCTTCTTAGTCATTAAATTTTAATCCAACGATTCTTATACTAATATCACGAAACTGACATAACGTTCTTCCCTTATAGATTCAACCTACTATATTCATTTAATCTAATTTATTATAAGTAAATTCAATACGGAACGAGAGAATTCAGCCCAGGCATATTGACAGAGGTGCTCTGCTACTACTAGAGATATTTTTTTAGTCCCGTTTGGTTTGAAGAAAAACCCAGAAAAAACTTTAAAAGTTACTAAAAATTTTTAAAAATTGTTCACTCTTTATTTTATTACACGAATTACGAACCCACAACTTGTATTAAAATTTATCATTTTTTGCCACTCCAAACACCCCTTATTTTATTTTTTTTCTTTTCAAAAATCTACCCGTTTTCCTACGGACCTGCTACATACTTGTGTATCGGGATATTCAAAAGACCGGAAAACACTAAAAAAGAAAAAAAAAATTCTAATTTTTATCAACATTTTCTAACTTTCTCCAATAAAATTTTATTATACATCACTTTTACGTTTTTTTTTCTTTTTTTTTTTTTTCTATAAAAATTGTTTATTCAAATATCCCTTTAGTTGAACTCATTCAGTGTAACATTATACTAAGATTGTATTTATATATATGATCTTGAAATTAGAAGATTCAGTGCTCATTATTTAAGAATAATTATTCTAATATAACTTTATTAATTTAAATGAAAATTTTATCATAAATTTGATTTGTTTAAAATAATCAATTATAATGAATTTAAATATTTGAAATCACTATTTAAAAGAAGCAGCAACGTCATTACATTGATAGTAGTTATTAAAAAAAATCCATATATTATTAAATAAATTAACTCTCTAACTTATTTTAATACAATTTAATATTAAATCTACTGATTTGAAATGTCTTTGCATCCAAACGAGATGCTCACTCAACACAGCAAGAGATAAAACAACAGGTTAAGCCAAGCAAAACCCAGTACCATATTCCAATCCAGAGAAATCAGATTCAAACGAAGAGATCCTAAATTGAAAAAGAACATTGCTATCAACCCAATTTTGGAAATTTAATTACATAAAAGAAAAACAAATGACAACAAAGGTATTCTCGTATACACTCTTGAATGCTTGATCAAGACCACAAAAAATACACAATCAACTGTAAAAAGGAAAGGATACACGTGAATATATATACCATGAGAAAATAATTTACAAAGACCGGGAAAAAAAGTTGACTGAAGGCAGATCAAAACCTGCAAGCGCCGGCGTTACTGCAAACACTTGCAACGGCGGAAACATGTCTTCGCCTGAGAAGAAGTATTCGCAGAGGGCAAAGATGCGTACAGAAACAAGCGAGCCTCATGCCGATTCACATTGTTCCGGGATTTCCAGTTGGCGAGGCAAGAGGTTGAGAAAGCTTCCTTGAGCAGGTTGATTGGATGTCCGCGAGTCGTCATCTGCGTAACATACGATCCAGGGAATGAGAAATGAAGATACATCCCAGCATTGAAAAAGACATGTCCTGCTTATATATTTCATTTCACAATTATTTTGATGACACAAGTTGAGATGCAACATAGCTGAAGGACCAAACGTAAGTCAGTGGTTTAATCATTGCAATTCTAAGAAGCATGGATACTGACTCAGGACACGTATGCAACACGACATGGATGAGTAGATTCAGTGATTTAGAAAAAAAAACGCAAGATACAACACGATAATGACTCGACAAAAACAAATTTTTTTATATATTTTTCATATCTTAGAAATTAATACTTTATTTGAATACAATAGAGATGATGTAATATAATACCTAGTAAAAATAAAAACCACATATTTCATAGTTAAAAAGTCAACAAAGAAGTCATATGATAATTAATAATAACTATATTCTATAACTTCAAATTCAAGTCAAGTAATAACTAGTAATTACATTTCATACAAAATACTAACTACAAAATCATTTTAGCAAACATTGGGTCTGTTTCGCCCGCCGAAATTCGCTGAAAATCACTGAAAACCTTTGAAATTTTCTCAAATTCTTTGTTACACTTTTACACTTTCTTACCCTCCCAAACATAAAAAAAAAAGTTCAATATCTTTAAAACAA
This sequence comes from Sideroxylon spinosum, assembly GCA_003260245.2. NCBI lineage: Eukaryota > Viridiplantae > Streptophyta > Magnoliopsida > Ericales > Sapotaceae > Sideroxylon > Sideroxylon spinosum. The sequence continues at coordinate 8,524,152 of QLOD02000017.1, read as the reverse complement.
AATTACGTAATTAGAATTCTGTTCATCGAATGGGCCAATTTTTTTTAGGATATCAACACGAACTTCTAAGCTATCGAATGACATCTACTTTATCTATTTTTTGTAAATTTTTTGTATACTGTCCCGACGAAAAGTACCAACCCTTTTTGACGCAAAAAACTGATATAAAAGTCAAAAAGTTTTGATGCAAAACTGTTCCGACAGAAACAAAAAACCGTTCCGACAGTTTTTCTCTTCAAAAAATTAACACAAAAATCAAAAAGTTTTACTATTTATCTTTGAAAAACGTGGTTTACTACTTACGCACCAAACACAAAAAAATTTCCTAAACCACATTTTTCACCGTTTTTCATTGTTTTTCACTGCACCAAAAGAACTCATTGTTCCATGAATCTATAAATCAAAACATTATAACATTTCATCAAGTCATCTAAATATAAAATAATAAACCAATGGCTTTTTACTTTTTCTTCATAATTTATTTAATTCACAAATATAGCCCACTTAAACCTTCCAAGTATTATGAGAAAGACCCTACTGTATTGAAAATGAGGCCGTAACGTGTCCAAGACATTCCAAACAAAAAGAAATAATAAAAAATTTGACACAAAAAAAAGGTAAGTTGAACACATGTCAAACATGAGTCTCATTGCGAGTCGGTCTACCAAGTGAGTCTAATTCGGGTACGGCATCCTTGACAACGAGTCCATGCTTCCTAGTTGTAACCCATAATTTTTAGACTAGAACACAAGGTGTCCAACACAGAAACCCTTGATTTGAGAATAAGCATAATTTTATAACAAAAGAAGTGGATGAGAGGTGATAATGAATTTTCAGTCTTTATACTTATATATATAATTGTATCATAACAAAAGAGCGCAACGGAAACAATCATTCTTTATCTCAACACATGAATGCAAGGGTAACATGCAACAACAGCCAGAAAAAACTGATCTACTGAACAGGTAAGAGATCCTACCAAAGAGGGACTTGACAGTGGGCCTCTTCGCTTTGGTGCTCTTCTTCTTCAATTCAGCTGATAATAGATATGCAAAACAAAATCAGTCACACACTATCATCATAGCCATATTGAAGATATTAACAAAAAGATATATTCCTTATTGGAGAATGCAACATCTAAAGGAAAAATAAAAAATATAAAAATGTGGCAATATGATCTTCGTATAACAATCAACTCCCACAGTAACTAGTGATTACGATTAAAAACTTCGCATAGAATAAAATACTTAAAATTGCAGTCAAACGAACAAGCACAGGCCTCGAGTTAGGTTTGATGGGATATTTGCTTTCAATTTCAAGCAAAGTGCCCACCAAGCCTCGCAGGTTATGATGAAACCGTAACAGAAGTCAACTGGTAACACATCAAAAAGGAATGCTAAATGCTGTTTCCCGCCCTTTTCTCAACACTAATTATCAGTTTGGTGGACAAAACACTATGCGCACTAAAGATACATACGCCCTTGGGAATACTGATTAAGGCTAATTGCTTAAAATAATCAACTGCAAAGAGAACTTAAAAGATATAGACACACACAATTCTACAACATATAACATTACCATATAAAGGTTAATATATCATCTTTGCTTTTACGCCCATAGTTATTCTCATCATTCGGTCACACACACACACAAGTAAATAAGAGAGCAAAAGAAATGGAAGGAAAGGAAAGGGGAAGGAATGCATAGGACAAGCAAAAGAGTACTTGAAGCCTTTCACAGATATAAAATGCCTGCTTATAGCGGGTGCAAATCAACTAAAAGTAAAACCCAGAAACATGCAAAAATATGTATGGAGGGATAAGATCCATACTAATTCCAGGTACTTCATGATCATTTACTATTTCAAAGTTCTTATATGTGTAGCCCACGAAGTTGACATCCTTAGATGAGAGCATCTGCATCGAGAGAGAAAAGATGCAATAGGAAAATTGAATTAAAATGTAAATGACATAGAATAGCAATGAGAATATCAACGATCCCAGACAAACTTCACAAATCAAAGATGAAAATAAGATTTCAGTTACATGTACCCTGGACATAGACTCTATCTTATGCTAACATACATCTGCATTAGATACCAAGTGCAATCTTTTTATAAGTTATTACCATCCTTTTATTATTATCGTCGTTGTCTTAATTGTTATCTTTGTATAATATTTAGACATGGTGGTTATTAGTAGTAATATTATTATTTGTTTCATGTAAAATAAGTACCCATTATCATGATAAGCAAATGCACTCACAATCCTGAAAAAATAAACATTTTAATTGTTAATAATTTTGTTATTTATTCCGGTAATATTTATCCAACTGTTGTCGATATATGTGATTTTAGAACTAAAAAAAGGGTAATTTTTTTTTTTTTTTTGTATCTCCTGCACTAAAAGCGAAAAAAACTAATCCCTGAACTTTGAAAACTATCTTTATAACCTGTGTGCTTAAGACTAAAATAAAAATGTTAGAAAATCTGTTAAAGACAATGGATTTGGCTCATAATAATTTTGAATGCCCATTTTTTTTTTCTTTTCACTTGAAAACCAAACACCGTTCGTGACTTAACTTTAATATTAAGCACAAGGGGTGTAAAGGTTGCTTCTTAAAGCTTAGGGTTGTCAGTCGTTTTCAACTTTAACACAAAGGGTATAAAACCAAGTACCCAAAAAAATAAGGAAAGGGATAATGCAACATTAGATGGAGTTAGAAAATAAATTGAGGACAATAGACTAATGTGTAAATTTTGTTAGAAAATAAGAAAGGGAAATGACATAACATGTTTCAAACAACAATGGAGTTATTATCCAATTTTACTATAATTTCTCTAGTCCTACGAATATATATAAGAAAGGGAAATGACATAACATGTTTCAAACAACAATGGAGATACTATCCACTTTTATTATAATTTCTCCAGTCCAATGAATATATATCCCTCAAATATTTTGAATTATTTATGTATCAATTTTAAAAATACAGATTCAATTTAAAAAATACAGATGGATGAAATTCAGTTTATGTCCTCAAATGTTTCCTTATGATTCTAATGCCCCCCCCAAAAAAAAAATTTCCATCATGTTTCCAATATGTTTCTGACCAAAATGCCCTTGTTGCCATATTTCAATACTTGCACATTAGACCTAAAGAATCTTGTCCTATAACACAATTTTGGCAAGTGGCAATTATTTCCTCCCCATTCCCTAATAGTATTCCAAATGACCTTACTTTTTCCCATCAATAGCATCCTAAAAATAATAGTTGCTAATTCTAGATTGATTTGTTCTACATCATTGGAAAATACAAGATAAAAATAAAAGGTTTTATCTTTCCAATTTACAAGGAACCAAAGCAACCAGCTAATAATGGTGAGGGGCTAATATGCACTGTATTAACACAGACAACATCAATACTACAATTGTAGTTTTACAATCTATAGAAGTAGCTGCACACTAACCTTCCTCCATGGACCTGATCTTGCTGTAGTTTGAACTTGGTTGTCAGCCTTAACATCATTAGCAAAAAAAAACAAATGAGACAAAAGTGACCGGCAAACATTTCTCAAATTTTGCCACAATATCTGTAAAATGGAACAAAAATCCTGAACCTCTTCAAATTTCTCAAAGTTCTGGGTGTCAAGCTCATCATTGACTTCAGGTATAAATGCAGCTTTCATTTGATACAATTTGTCCCATATAATACCTTTAAACCATGGGTGAGCCTGAATATAGAAATTTCAAACAAAATGAGTCCTCAATTTGGAATCCTATTATTGAACTGTATTGAAGAACTTAGAATGGAACACACCACACAACACCTTTATTTCATCTGCGCCTTTTGTTCCAAGCCTCTGGTCCACATTACATAATAACTTACTGATAAGATCTTTTGCTTCAGGAGATAACTTTGCCTCTTCTGGAAATTTTAAATGAGTTTTCCAGTTCACTATCTGCAAAAGCAAGATAAAGTGACTTGTTTAACCTTGAGTAGAACAACAAGAATGGGGAAAAGAGTTGAGAAGTATGGAATAAGGAAATGACAATAATTGGACATAACATAGAGGCAAGGTATAGTGGTATGCCAAAAATTCCTTTTAATTGAAATTCAATATAAAATTCAACAATTCTTCATTCACCTGAAGCTAGAAATGAAATTTGAGGTCAAAGTGATGAAGTAAATTGAAATTTAGAAACTAAGGAAAGAAGAACTTCAATCTAAATCAAGGAAAATGAGAACTAGGTGATCATTCATTCGTATTAGATGTATGAAAATTCAGTGAGAGTTCCATCCATAGACTGATTCTAATGAAAAATTGAGTCGTCTTACCCAGTGTCAACTGTGTTGGGGTGGGACTCAGGTGCAAATGACCTGGTTAGTAAGAGGCTTGTTACATTTTGTGTGGATTGACCTTTTCTGTCCAATATCTGTCTTCTAACTATCCTAGTTACTCAGCTAAATGCCCAACTAGGTGACATCATCATTGAGAATTAGATTAAGAAAGAGCACATGCAGACGATAAAATCATTCAATCCCTTCCTACAAACTAGATTCATTATCACAAACCCGTAAGAATGGGCCAGAAAAATATCAATATAATGGTAGCATCTATGCAAACTGAAGGCCCTTAAGGTGTATACAACTGAAAGGTCCGGATTACAATTAAACCATAATATTTAAGCAAAGTTGTTGTTGAAATTCTCGTAGTACTGGATTTCTCTTACAAATTAAAGGGACAGTATAACAAGTTTATGAATGCTTCAAATGCTAATAATTCAGCAAATTTTCTGCACTTATTTCCTATGTTTATTTTTCTCTGAAGTCATCCAATGCAGACTAGAATGCCATGAAATGAAATACTTAGGCAAATTAGTTTAGCAATGCAAGAGAAAAACAAAACATAAAGAACCCAGATCTGAAATTACCTTCCTACAAGTGGACATGGGTTCGTCGGAATAAAATGGTGGATATCCCACAAGCATTTCATACATGATAGCACCAAGAGACCACCTGTTGAAATACAAAGAGAATCTTATCTGACCATAGAACTCAGGGGAAAAAAAAAAAGGAAAGAAAAGAAATGTTATGCAAAAATTGGATATATTAAGAATTACAAACCAATCACATTCCATCCCGTATCCTTTCTTCAGCAAAACTTCTGGAGCAATATAATCAGGTGTACCAACAGTGGAATAAGCCTAAAGGATCCAAAACAAGAGTTTTTTGGCAACATAATCCCCATTACCATTAGTCACGAAAAGGGCTTGCTAAAACAACTTTAATAAAAAAAAGATACGGACTTAGGTATCCCAAAATTTTTGCAACCCATAAGCTGACGATTTCAACAGGCATAACTTCTAGCAGATTTGGCCAATCAGGTAATTGCGTCAGAGAAATTGGGAGTATTTAGATCACAGACTTTTCAAATACATCAGTTGATTATAACCAGAGAGCAGAAAGCATGTAAATCCAGCCTGACACAAATTATCAAATTCCCAAATCTGTACAACTTTGAAAATAAATGTCATGTATGCCCTCTCCATGAAAACATAAGAGTTGTTGTTGGTTTGTAGGAAAGCATGCCTACAAGAAATAGCATTTTTATTTTTTTAAAATGTAGTACTGCTATCACAGAAATACAGAAATATCAGTAATGTGATCATAGGTTTTACAAGCATCCTTCTGTTCCTTTGCCAATGCTGCAGTTGCTCCTGTTGAGTGCGTTTTGGTGCTGCAGGATGTGCATCACTTTGAAGAGCACCACTAAGGTTATTTCCCACAGAAAAATCCTTCTCCTGAAGATTACTGCAGTCCAATGGTTTACATAACCCAAAATCTGACAATTTCATGTGCCCATATCTATCAAGAAGCAAGTTGTCAGGCTTGATATCTCTGCAACATATAAACATAAATAGGTTAAATCCTTTTGATACAACAAAACCCTAATAAGATGCACAAAATTGTTTCCGGTGAAACAATCACTAAAAAAAAGCCTGCAGACCTGTGAATATAATTGTGTTTATGGATGGACTCAATAGCCAGGACTGTTTCCCCAACATAAAACCTGGCCTCATATTCAGTCAATGTATCCTTCCGCATCAATAAAGTCATCATATCTCCACCAGGTAAATATTCCATTATAAGATAAAGAAACTCTTCATCTTGGAAGGAACAATAAAGTTTGACAATGCAATTGCTGTCAACCTCCGCAAGTAGATTTCTTTCTGCTTTGACATGTTCAACCTGCAAAAGTTCAATGACAAAGTGGCAGTAAGCATAAGATCCTTCAACATGATTGTTTGCAGGCCTGATTGGAAGCATACCTGGCCTCTGCGAAGCATTTCTGACTTTTTGAGCTTTTTCATAGCATATACATGGCCAGTTTTCTTTTCCCTACATAATCTAACCTGCGCAAAAAAGTGAATCAATCATGAATTGCAATTGACTGCTGCATTAATTACCATAACACTACTAAAAAATGATGACCAATGTAAATATTTCAAGAACCTACATATCTACCTGGCTTGTACACAGAGATGTGAATAAAGTCACCAGTTAATGCCTCCTTCCATTTAGGAACTAAATAAAGCAGCCATCTGTACTAAGTGGTGGTCAAATAAGTTGTTTACAGTAGGAAATGTGGTTTCATTAAATTGAACTGAAATTTTTTTACTGATCGTGAAAGAAAAGCTCAGTCCACTCGTGTTGTAACACATCCTCAGTTGAAATTAGGCCTCTTAATGGGGCAGATGTAATCTGGACCCACTCCAATAATATTAGATCAGATCTGCCAGGCCCAATTCATAGATCCATTAGGTCAGGACCATTGGATCAGATTATTATTAGATCTGAATCTGGATTGACCCATCAAACCTGCTTAAAGATACAACCTATTTACGCATTTGTTTATTTTCATAAATATATAGGTTTGTGTTAGTTAGAAGTTGTCCCATATTGGCCCATGATTAAAGTTATTTCTCCCATATAAGATATGAACTTTTCTCACCTTAATACTTAGGTTTTAAGGTAGAAGCTCCTCCCCTTATGTGGTATTGGGATTTTTGACAGTGTTATACATTCTATTCTAGAAACTTTTCACTTTATGATATCTTTGTGATCATTGGTCTAAACCGTGACAAAGACTCATGGCTTTGTCTAAACTCTATCAGGATCTCACCAAACCCATCTCTCTCTCAATCTATGTCTACAATTGCGTAGACAGCCACTATTGGGGAAGTTCTGGTGATTGAAAAGATGATGCACGTGACCATGCACTGGAGAACGATGTAAGATCATCACATCCGATTCAACTCCATTGCAGCCACTACTGATGATCCCTCTCAACCGCTATCAGGAGAATTGAACCTCATCATCCAAAAGTCTTGTGCTTAAATCCTGTACTACCAATTTCAAACTTGCTAAGGAAAAAAAAAAAAAAAACCACATTTGCCCAGGCCATGGAATTCTCTCTCTCTACTTTTGTTTCTCTAGTCTGTGATCCATTATCATGTGCTTTTATTCCCTTTCAAGTGTTTTGATGGTAGAATTGGACAAGGCGGCAGAGATATCATAGCACAATACTAAGAGCTCCTTCAGATTTGATTCTTGTTAAATTAGCTTGAGCTATCTATATATGCACGTATTATGTAAATATGTATATTAGTTTGATTATCAAGATCGGTAATCAATTTCTTATTGGCGGATTGAATGGATCGGGTCTGGACATGCAGATTCGGACCCACTTATTGGCGGATTGGTCTGGATTTGTATAATTGGGTCTGCAATATTTTGGATCTGGATTGGATCTTCACTATTGGATCCGGAGTGGGTTTAGAGCCGATGGGTCCAATCCAGATAACCCATATCCGACCCATTAACATGCCTAGTTCTAATCAGTTTGATGAAGCAAGAACTATAATCGACGCATGGCACATGGTCGTAAACTGTTCACATTTGTGTAATATGTACACATACATCATAGCCTGCTCAACTTATTTGTGTATATAAATACAAGTAGAGAAAGGCAAATATATTTGAAATGCATGCAGTAACGTAGAAAAAAAACTAACTATGCTGCAATTAGAAGTATTTATACACCAAACCCAAAATAGATATTATTCCACCACAGAGCTTTGACAAAAAAATTTCTTATTTCCTATCAACTTCCATATGTGAGGAACAAAGAGGGTTTTCCAGTTTAACGAAATGGACATACATCACAATATTCAAAAGTCAGAAGAAAAGATCACTATTAACTGGAAATTTCCAATGGTAGAGTTTTAGAAACACAGATCAATATTGCTAACTTACAAATATCAGCAAAATTATAGCATGGCAAAAGGAGCCATACCTCCCCAAATGCACCCTTTCCTATAATGGTCAATGGTTCAAAATCATCGGCACCCATTTTATGCCTCTGCAAGCGCATATACTCTGTTTCCTTCTTCTCCAAATACTTAAGTATGTTGTTTTGCTCTTCTTCTGAGACCTCAGCATCAGCCAATTTCTTTTCAAGCATGTTACGCCTGCATGAAAGATGAGAAAATACATCACTCAAAGTACTACAAATTGAAAACCGCTCAGCAATCGAAGACAAAGGAAGTATATCAAGCAGAGAAAATCCACCATCATTATTTGCAAAGAAAATAAAGGACATAATACAACAGAAAAGGAGACAACCAAAGCAACAAATGGCCCTTCTAAGAGCCTAGAAAAACAACAACAATGATTATTGTGAGAGGAGCTTGAAAATCATTTCTCCACTAGCAAATATTCTTTAGTTATGCATACAGCAAGGCCAAAGCAAAACTGAATGGAATGCAATAAAAAAATAGCTGAATGAACAAAAAGTGAATGTTGATCTAAGCAAATATAAGATAATAGTTCTAAAATAACTGATTAATTAGAGCACACTTTTACAACCCCAATCTATTGAAGAAAAAACACAATCCAAAGAGGATTAAAAAACAACCAAAGGAAGGACAATCACTCACTTCAAACTATGTAACACGGGCTTGGGTGTAGGCTATGGATGCTCATCTAAGACTCTAAGCATCTGATCATCAAGTCCCCAAAATTCCGGTTATGTGGAATATGCTCAAAGTATGGAATGTCTTAGAATAAATGTTGATATTAATGCGAGAGTTAACTTGGGGATGACCAAACGAGGACTGTTCTCTAAGAAATCTTTTGATAGGCATTCTTTAGCTTTCTCCTAAATTCAATTTCTGCCTGATAAGAGAGCTTTGGTCGTTTTGCGTATTATCTAAGCAACCTTAATATCTATATATATATATGATAACGACTAGCAACTTGTATGGTTTTATATATCCTGTCAAAATGTGGCAATGAGGCAGCTTGGCAATGAGGAAGACAACAATTGTCGTATTAGCATTGTGAAAACTGTAAGTAGAGATCTCAAATGCAGCATGACCAATAAGCAAAAAGCACAATAATAATATGATTGGAAAATCAGTTTGCACGCAGGGAATGCTAGGGCACATACAACAATTTTTTTATAACATCCAAGGCATTCATAGAAGTAAATTCTAAACTATGAGGCCCTACTTAGTCAACAATCCCAGCCTAATGTGCAAGTGTCTTTCCCTCTGTTAGATAATGATCCATTTTCTCCAATTGAAGCTCTACTCGAAGCTATATACTCTTGCAGGGAATCATTCATAAATTAGCTTCAACCAAAACACATACAAGCTCTATATCATGGGTGTATAGATTTTTCATTATCTAGATTTTGAATTCTAGATCCAATATTACAATTTGATCTAGGAGACACTCAACTGCCTTTCCAACCAATAACCTGAACTGGTTCCAATGCCTTATATTTAGGATAACTAGATTTCACAAACAAAAAAAAGGTCCATTGTGATTTGGAGATCATGAGTTTGAACCCCGAAAACTACTTCTCTGCAAGCAGTGATAAGATTGTGTACATTTGCCCTTATCCAATGCCGGATCCAGGAATTTTTTTCAGTGAAGGCGGAAAATGTTCTTGAATTATTGTTTATAAGTAAAATGATAAATTTAAGAAAATGAAAAAATACTATAACATTCAAAATTGTACACATTAGTAACAAATATTTTTACACAAAACAATGTTCACATTAATATGAGAAACTACAATAATCATCTTTTTTTTTTTTATTTTTTTTTTTACAGTAAAAATTTCAATGAGAAACAATAGTTCAAACGTTTTTTTACATTAAAAATTACAGTAAATTCTTTTACAGTAAAAATTTTTACAATAATTTTTTACAATAAAAATTAATGTGAAATACTATACATCAGTAAAAGTCTACCATTGCCTTTATCATGTAAAAGTCTCACGTACTGCATTGCCCTTTCGATTTGACAACAAGGTTAGTGATTCAATATTCCCAAAGCAATCTAAAATATATATTCAGTGAGATGGCATTGAGGATAAGCCTTGACGCAATAATAAGATTGCTTCTTTGCAAACTAGAGGTTGCGGGTTCATCATGTGAAATTAGTCTCTCTAATTATTGGGACAATATGCCCCTCCCTAGACCCCACAGAGGTGGAAATCTCATGCATTGGGGCCACCTTTTATTTTGTGAAATGGAATTCCTAACTCTTAACAGTGTTGAAAGAGGGTTAGAAGTCCAAAGACAAGGACATTGAGTGCCCATTTTTATGAACTTTATCTGCATATAGTTTTCAATACCTCTAGAAAGAATAAGGGAAATGTCAATGAATAATACATGGGACAAAAATGCAAATCAAGAACACCCAGGCAAAAATTTTAAGAAGGGTTCAATTGATAGAAATTCATACTGTTTTCATCTTATTATTTAATTCCAAGTATTGTCTTCATCGATGTGTGCATCTCCAACTGTCTAAAGAGTGTCCATTTCAATAATATAATACATTTAGATGAGTATCTAGTCCATTGAGAGTGTCTAACAAGTGACGTAACCAACCTAGAAGCGTCGGTGCTTCTTTGATCATAATACACAAAAATGTGATCTGTATAGGTTTGGGGTCATTCTATTAATGATACACCCACGAGCGCTATTTTTTATGAAAGCTGACCAGTGACAGCACATTCTGATCAAACACTGAAAAAGCGGTTGACCCATTTCCTTGACCAAGCAAACAATCTTGGCTTCACGGGAACAAGATATTATGGATGAGTACTAAATGATATTGCATGACCACTAAAAGAAGAAAAAGTTAAGAGGTGTTTATAAAGCATTGGATGAATTAACCTGGAAATATCTTTTACATCCTAAAAATGCACATCCATATTAATGCCTCATGAAGCATAACAATGCAAACTGATTCTGTATTGAAATTAATCTATATACACAATAATATTTTGAAATACTTTACCGTATATACTATAACCATGACCAATTAAATAATTAGCCTGCTTATTACTAGATGGAGCACAGAACCATACCGCTCCTTCCTCTCCTGCAAGTTCTTCATCTGCTCTTTGTAATGTTTTTCTATATACTGCTTAGCTGCAGCAACTTTCTGCTGAGTGGCATTTGAAGGAGCTTCCTCAGTTGAGGATACCTTGGGCCCTTCTTTTCCATTGGTTGCAGTTTCGTTCTTCGATGATTTCACTCTCTCTTTTGAACGGAACTTACTAAACCAACGCCTTGCTGTCTCCATCTCTCTATTTCTCTCTCTCTCCACTAAAACTAAAAATCCGCACCCTTAACAGCTTTCTCTGCCAAATACAGATAGATTACAAGTGATCAGCAAAAGCTCTTTTAATTATCAATGCAACCTCCGCTCCCAAGAGAAACCAATTTTACCTCCTGCATACATTAGGTCAAAAAACCAATCAAACACAGCTTTATTATTATTATTATTATTATTTATCGTTTTTACAAATATTAAAATAGGACTTACAAAAGATTTATTAAAAATGCTATACTTGCATCTCCCAAAATTCATTTTGAACAATTTTTGCTGCAAAGACAGTTTCGCTTTAAGACCATCGAGATGACCACGAATCGAACAAACTGAAAACAGCTAAAAATAAGAAAACAAATTTTGCATTAAAATTGAAATGCATCAACAATCAATAAACAAACAACATTCAAAAATGGGAAAAGGAGTCAAATTCACATTTTGGAAATCTCATTCCCCGCCAATTACAAAAGCAAAGATCGCCAACTTTGCTCAGAAAAAGAAATACCACTTCACCTTTAAATATAATACAAATTATAGTAAAGCCGAGCATAAAAAGAATATACGATCCAAATTGAAGGAAAATTTGTAATATCAACCGATCGGAAACATAAAACATTGAGCAAATCCAAACTTAAACGCCTCAAATAACTGAAATTCAGTTCGAAAACACTGTAAAATCCTAAATTTTTAAACAGCATTTTCTCATAAGAACCGCGAGAGAGAGAGTACCGAGTAAACTTGAGTTGTCTTGAAAGAACAGAAAGTGGAAACCCTAGAGAGAGAGAGAGAGAAAGAGAGAGAGAGAGAGAGCAGCAGCAGCAGCAGCAGCAGCAGCAGCATAGAGGCGCGCCGATTCCTGAGTAGAGAAGAAGAAGAAGAAACTTTTGGTGTAGGAGTTGGTTGTCGTGGTGGTGGTGGTGGAGACCAATGTATTGTGTACATCTATAACGCGTGAATGCGATGATCCTCTCTTTTACTCTTCCTCTGCTTTTGAACGAACTTTTGCCTTTGTTCTTTTGTTTGTTATATGTTTCACAGTTGCCATTCACTCACTCTCTCTCTCTCTCTCTCTTTCCCTGAGGGTGCGTGGAATGATAACGGAGTTGATTCTCTCGCGCGAGAATTTACGAGAGAGACAAAAGGGAGTGTAACCGTTGAGGGCTAGACCAAACTGGACCCGGAATTCAACCACGTCCCCTCCCGTCTGAAGCGGAGATGTAATTTACTGAGATAGTATCCTTTATTGAGAATTAAATAATTACATAATTAATATTAAATTTGAATTACAAAATATATAAATTTAAATAAAAAAATTATATAAAAATATAAATATTTAGGTTTCATTTGATTTGTTTTTCTGTTTTCTATTTTTAGTACATTTTTCATTTTATATTTTTGAAAATAAAAAAACAGTTCACATATATTTGGTCACTTGCATTTTCAATATTTGTTTTAGAAAACAAAAAATAAGTTCACACATGAAATGAAAAGTAATAAAAAATCATTTTGAGTGTTTTCAATCCAAAATAAGAAAAATAAAATATTTTATATTTCTTTATTTTTCCTTATTTTAAGACTTTTAACACATAAAATAAAAATAAAAAATAAAAAAACAAACCACATGCCTTCTAAGTTATTCAAAAATTTTATGTATTGTTACATAAATTAAACTTCTCACCTATACGTTGATTTAATTTAAATTCAAATTCATTGATTTAAAATATCTAATTATCCAACCAAAAATTAATACTATTACACTTTTGTTAATAATAATAAGATGGTGCAAGAATTATTTTTAGTGATTTAAAAATATAAACTTATCAATCTTGATCAAGATATACCCTAATAATCCAAAAGGATAAAAAAAATATCATTTAAAAGTGCATCCACATCACGTTTATATGTAATTTTATCTACTTTACATAATTTGATAGTATATTTCATATATATGGGGGAAAAAAAAAGTAGCAACGGGTTGGTGCCACCAGCCACTAAGTTGCCTTAAGAGAAAAAAAAATGAAAAAGGAAAGAATGAGTAGTTGGTAGCAAAAGAGAATTGCAAGGCCAGGGTGAGTCACTGGGCGACCTACGGTGACCCAAGCTCTAATCCGGGGCAGATAAGGGCAAGGCCAAGCCAAGTTGTGCAGATGCATAGGGCGAAGCGGGGTAGGTCAATTTTTGGATTGGGTCGGGGATCGACCGACCCTTTCACAAGACTAGTCTCAAGTTGGTTTTTCCTTCTCGTAGTGTCCTTAAAAAAATAATAAGTGTTATAGAGAAAAATTAATAAAGATACACCAACATAATCATATAAAATCAAACTAAATCAAACTAAACATTTTCCCACTAGGTGGGGTCGGCTATATAGATTTGACGGCACCAATCAAATCAGTTTTGGACCATTTTCTCCGTTAGATCCATAGAGACAAGGTCATGTCTAATTGTTTTTTTCCAACTTCTCTTAGGTCTCCCTCTCCCTCTCC
>QLOD02000017.1:8480511-8491292 GCA_003260245.2 Sideroxylon spinosum | reverse complement strand
CAATTTTATGGATCATGAGTTTGGATTAGGTAATCCGGTGGGTGCTTCAAATTAGGACTGGGTCGGTCCAATGACTGACACTTGGTTCTTTGTGGTTACGTCTAACCTTTTCATATTAAACTTAATACAACCTTTTGTGAATTGCTGAAAGTAGTAAGCCTAGTTTACAAGTTTGTAGTCTTTATAGGTGCATTTGTACATCTGAGAGTATAACAAAATCTTTATAAAAAGCAAAGCTTGAATGCGATTTAACAGCCTGCCTTTCATTCTTTTCCGACAGCACAAATTCAATGGAAAATTGAGAAAGGGATTTGAGATTTGGTTTTGACTTTATTTTTATTTTTTTAATTGTTGGTTCACGTTGTGTTAATCTTCATTAATTGTTGATAAACCATTTGTTTCAAAAAGAGAGGAAGAAATTTTTGAATTTTATTTTTCTTTATAAATCCTTAGTCCCAACACTTAGAAATGGCATATAATAGTAATAATGTAATAGAGCTTTTAATTTGTATAATATAGTAGGTCATTTAGGGATGTGTATCGGCATATCCAATGTAATTATTCATAAATTTTAAAATCAAAACAAACAAGTTTAGAATTAAAAATTATAACCAAATCATCCAATAAAAATATGATTATTAATCATCAATCTTATTAAAATACGTTAGTTTGGTTATGATCATTCCGGTTATATAGGTCTATACTTTCAAAAGTTAAAATAATTAATCTTCTAGGTGCTGTGTTTTTGTTGTGTTTTGTTAATATTGCCAATTGCTTATGAAATTTTTTAAAAGTCAAAACAATTAATTTACTCAGAGTTATGATTTGTATTATCTTAAACTAAAAATTGAAAAGCATAGGTATTTATGTTAATATAATATTACACGTGATTTATTAATGTTACATAATATGTAGACACTCGTGTGTATGTTCCAATTATATATAATATATTTATCTAATATTTTACGATGGTGTTTTATTGTTTAAATTATATATATATATGTATCTATATATATCCGTGTCTTTAAGTACGGGTAACCCCTATTATATATATATATATCAAATATTAGGTAAATTAAATTCAGTTATTTCGATCTATTTAATTTTGAAATTTTAATAAATAATTATTATTTTCCTAAAAGATAATTAAACTAATTGTTAATAGATAAATAATTAATTGATTGAAGAAAATTTTTAAAATTTTCAACCGCTTATGTTTAAAAATCAAATTTTAATCGAATTATACACTCTCTATCGACATCTCCTGGCCCATATGAATATGAATGCATTATTATATTTCTTAATTTCGTTTTCACTAATTTAGAGTGCATATACTTTCTGCACGTGCTTTCGTTGCCCCCAGTCCCACAACAACCGGCAAACTTAGGCTTTGTTTGGAGTCTCAAAAAAAACCAAAAAATTTTAAAAGTTGAACATTAAAAATTTAAATTTTTTTGAAAAAATTTTCAAAATCCGTTGGAACAAGCCAAAAAATGGCGTTCCAACGGTTTTACCAGAATGTTTTTACAAATTCTACTGACATTTGTACCAAAAAGTTTTACAAAACTCCAAAAATTTTTAAGATTCTCCACTAAAATTGCACCACGTGTCACTTTATATAATTTTCAACAATTTTATATCAAATCAATCACAAATATCTAACTATCATTTCAAAACAATTTATTACACTCCAAACATCCAAAAGTTATATTTTTGGTTTTTTTTAAAACTTTTTTGGTTTTTTTTTAAGGCTCCAAACGCAGCCTTAAGATTATGTTTTTGAGCAAAGGATTAAGATCAAACCGTTTAATTTAATATTTTGCAGTAATCCAATAATTTTATTTTGACTAACTTATTAATCTTAACGTCCCGCGACATAGAACGTTGTCGAAGAAAAAGTTTATTTATATCATTCAAAACTATTTTTGACGAAGAACAAAAAATTGAAGTTGGTGTAATGTGATTCAAATTATCCCAAAGAATGCTAGAAATTTAGAATTTCTTAGAGAAACAAAGAATCAATTCTTATAAAAATAATTGAATTATTAATTTAGAAGTGATCTGCCCATAATGCTATGGATTACTTAAATAATCAAGATCTAATACTAAACTGGAACGGGTCGAAATTTACTAAATTTGATAAATATGAAATGATTACAAAATCTAAAGGAAAACTAAAAATAAATCAATAAATTTGATGATGATCAATTCTACGTTCTATTTTACCGGTAATTTTTAAATTAAAAATTATAAATAACAAAAATGATTATTTAGGACATTAAATAATAGAATTTGAATACAAAACTTGCGTCATGATCATAGATGATGAAAATAATTCTAAATCATTAAAAATACTCAAAATTTATAAATTACATGTTTAAATTAGACACATGTGACAAAAGTGCTATTATATTTTTGTGTATTCAAATTTGATCATGTGATCCATATAATTCAAGACTACCCATTATGCATCAATTTAAATTAGTTTGGGACTAAATGCCTTTTTTTGAGATCGAGAAGAAGCTCACAGCCGCTACCCAAAAGTACACACTGGGTGAAACCTGTTCCGTAAACTTAGCCGATAAAAAAACTTAACCGGTAAAAACCCATGAGAAAGTTAAACCAAGTAAGCAACCCCTGGGCAGAGGAGTCGAACACGTGACTTTTGATCCCGCGTCTTGCTATACTATGACCAACTCGACTATCCTTGGGGGTTGGGACTAAGTGCCTTCTTGGATTGCTTGAGGTTATTTTCAAAAGAAATCTAATAATAAATTTCATTAATAACTAATTGGACACTCAAAAGTTTTAATAATATTTTTGAAAATGAGAAATAATTTTTAAAAACAAAACTAAACAAGAGTTCCATTGTTTAGTTTGTAGTTTAAAAAAAGAAAAACGAAAAAAAAAATAAGATTTTGACAAATTAAAATAGTTAATTGATGAATTTTTTATTTTTTATTCATTTTTTTATTTTTCTTTCTTTTCTCCTTAAAAAATCAGATAATTAATACCTAAACTAAGATTATTGACCAATGACAATTATGTTAAACCCCTCAAATTCACAATAAAATTTATATCTAAATTACTAAATTACATTTCAATAATCTTCTTTGAATGAATAACACCAAACCCACTTATTTCAGATTCATAAACGCTAACTCAACC
Source organism: Sideroxylon spinosum (assembly GCA_003260245.2). NCBI lineage: Eukaryota > Viridiplantae > Streptophyta > Magnoliopsida > Ericales > Sapotaceae > Sideroxylon > Sideroxylon spinosum. The sequence continues at coordinate 8,488,124 of QLOD02000017.1, read as the reverse complement.
TTATTGACAATTATTCTCTATTTTTCAAAATTGACAAAGTGCTCTACCTTTAAATTTGATAATAAACTTTCAGTAAATCATTAACTCAAAAATAGAATACAAGTAGAGCAGGAAACAGAAGTGCAATCTTGCAGCATAAATTGCATCTATAAACAAATTTAGAAGCTATATCTCTTACAATTTTCAACCACATACACTTTGTGCTAATACATTATTTAGTAATTGGCTAAAGTAGCTCCTAACAAGACCCAAAAAGAAAATTAACAGGGATAAAAATGAAGAATGGCCTATAGATTCAGACAGTCCATTATATCAACTACGTGGAAATAATAAAAGTAGAACCAAAACAGAAAAGAAAGAGGAAAAAAGTAAATAACACTAAGTTTTACAAAATGAAATGAATTACCCATTTGCTCTTAGGATATGCTTCTTTAAACCCTGAGAGCAGAAGAGATGGTTGAATAGTCAAAATGAAACTGTCTTTTTTCTCATTCTGAATTATGCTTCACACTCTCACTTGTCAACCAAACTTTCTTTTGGATCACAAACACAAAATCATCCCCATCTTGCTCTGAATCCGAAGAGGGATCAGCTGTCGCCACTGCTTCCCAATGCAATGCCGGTAAATACTGCTTTACAAATTCTATAATTGGTTGTTTATCCCGGATGATAACGAAACCGGTGGGCCTGAGCATGCGGTCCATTTCAAACAGTAGATCCTCACCGCTGCAGCCTTTCTTCTCAATGTCCGAAAACACAGTCCAAGCATGAAGTAGATCATATGTACGGGGATATGTTGAGAAGGCTTCACACCTATGGAAAAATCATAAACCAACTCATATTTCAGAATCTAACCACATTAGATCTTCAATCCAAGTTCTCCATTAAAGAAAAGGAATTTTACCCAACTCTTTTTACAAAGCCATCTAGAAGGTTAAAATGATAATGGAAAATTTTCTTTCATTAAAGATTGTCAACTTGTTTACGTAAGTTAGAAACAAATATCATTTAACTATCATTTTGTATCATTTGGCAAGGTTTGTTATTTGTCTAACTCCAAAATTATTACTTTTACTCCACACGTATATCAATTAACAACTGGCATTGCTTTCCCACTCCAGAGATGCTAAGAAAACCAAATGACAATAAATAGGAATAGAAAACCAACCATCAATATTTTGGTCCTTAAGAAGTCCTTGGCAACCAGATCATGCAAAATATGATACTAGAGAGATGGGAATTTTTTAAGGTTCATATAGATATAAAAAATTTCTCAACTATTAGATTCCATACCAGTTATGAACTGCCCCAATGAGGCCTCTGTCATATATTAGCTTAAGTGTGTTGGGTCCGTCATCAGCGACAACATTCATCACCCATACATCCTTTTCCTTCAAAGCCGCTCCAAATGACCCCAGATTTGCCTTCATGTCCATCAAATTTCTCAGACTGTCTGGTGTCATCTTTGGACTCAAAAGATTCCAGTACTGCTCAACTCTCCGCTGCCACAGTTCCTGCATTACACCAGCAATACCTCAGCTGATAGTTGAGTGTTTTCCTGTTCTTTCACAGCCAAACAGCAATAACTACATAATGATTTAATAAAACCAACAAATGATACCGTGCCTCAAATTACCGTGTCTTTTTCAAACATTTCACTTGTATATCCAAAATCAGCAAGACGGGGAGGAGGTGCAGTTAATCGAGCTGGCCAAGGAGCCAGTCCGCTTCCCCCAGTTCTGTGGTCATCTGACAAAGAGAAGTAAAATATTAAAGCATATGGGTTGAAACTCCAAACACAAAATTGTTATCAATTTTATAACACCATTTCCTTTCCTTTTTAGTTTTAATTTTCTGTGGCAATTGTGCAGAGTAAACCATAAGGATCCTAGCGAATGTCTCCAATTAGTTAGTAGTGCAAGCCTCATTAGCATAATGCAAGAGATACAGAACTTATGGATGAGCACCTTTTGTCAAAACGGACACAAGAAACCACGTAACCCAAAAAAAGATCCAAAACTCCTTAAAATATATAAAATTGCAAGAACCATAGTTGTTAAATGAACTGGGCACCAAACAAGCCTAAGGTGCAGCAAGGTGCAACCACTTGCATGGAAAAATGCAAGTGGTGCTAGGCCCAAAAACATGAAATATACGACAGTTGTGCCCCATCTTGACGCACCGACAAACTTGGATGGACTCGTGCAATGCCGGCATTGCAAAGGAACAAAACATGAAATATAATATAATAACTGTTACGTTTCATATTTTGAAATCCTGTATAAGAAAATCTTTACAATGACCGCATACCAAAATTAAACTATAAGCTACACACAACGAGATGATAAGTCCCATTCATCTGAAATAAAATTTGAAAAAAAGAAACAAATAGCAAAATTCTATATTAAATTTAAAAGATATGGCATCTAATGGAATAGATTATAGCCCCCCCTTCTCTGAGTAAGTTGAGAATATGCCAGCAACCACTGGCATTAACTTTATAAAACACTTCATTGCTCACTAAATAAAAGGACATGTTAAGTCACCATAAAATTCCATTCCGTTGTATCTGTCTCATGATATTTTTAGAAAGTAAACCTTAGCCAAGCACAATATTGACTTAAAACTAGATTTATATAACATTTTGATATTTAAATAACCAATTCCTGTTCTTCAAGTAGATTAAATAAGTCAATTTAGACATCTTCCTATTCAGAACAGATTTTTATCAACCAAAAAGATCTCCAGACAACCTTCTCTTTTTTCCCCCTTTTTTTTTTTTTTTTTTTTTGTGATCACAGTCCAGACGACTTCATAAAGTATGAAACGAGGAACCAAAAATAAAATCCCAAGCACACAAAAAGAGAGAAGAAACTTACGGTCAGAGTACGGAGTGATGCACGGTTCCATTGGCACACCAAAAACAGCATCCGGGTCATCATCAGACCGGCAAAGAGGAGGCAGAGTGCCAGGTTCCCGTTTCATGTAGCAGTCATTTGTTAATGGTTTGACCCAAATGACAGTTTGGTTCATTTTGGCAGCTATTTTCCAACACATGCGCTCAACAAGGGTACTCATCGCTCTCCATATCCTGAGATCCTCTTCATCCTGAGCATATGCTTCAGGAGATGAGTAAGCAAAATAGCCTCCTGGTCTCAGCAGCCTATCTAATTCAAGAAGGAGGATCCCATCCCTTTGCAGCCAATCAATTCTACAACGAGAACAGTGAGCAAGCTCAAAAGATCTGCTTGGATAAGGAAGCCTCTTAGTTCCCAGAACTCCAAGATATGCGGGAATCCCTCTCTCTAGTGCAAATTGGATCTGATTTTGATGCACGTCATTAGGTGCCAAGGACATTGCAATGATATCAGATGAAAGAAGATAAGCACCAAAACTTGCAACACCACAGCCAACATCAAGAACTGTTCTTATCCTTCCCTCATTGTTTAAATTATTCTTTGGAAATTTTAGCATCTGTCAATTAAAACCGTCAAAATTAAATAATGCATAAGATCCTGAATAAAAAGAGTGTGATTGTGTATAAAATAAGGATTCCAAGAATAGTTTCCAAAGGGATTCAGATCATAGGAACTGTATTTCTTGGGCAAATTGTTTAGATGTTTAGCAAGCACAAGAAGCCTTACATTTGCAAGCGAAGCTATGTATTTATCTGCTCCATAATGAAAATGAGTGCCTCCACCAGGAAATACTATCTTCTCTCCTTTTACAACCATCCAGTTCTGGTCAGATTTCTCATGTGCAAGGTGAGTATGAGGTATATTTGCTTTCCACACTTCATCTCGACTTCTAGGCCATTTGATTGGGATCTGAAGAGTAAGGAACGGGCAAACATTACAAAACTTACTGAATCAAGTTTAACAAAAATTTCATCACCACTCCTACCACTCTAGATATATTCTCACCTTGTACCCTGGTGGGGGAGGAATCAAGCAATTGAATCGCCTTTCAGGAGGAGGGCAATGTCTTTCATAGTGCTCCATCAAAGCAAGATCCAGCTTCAATCTCATTTGGTATATAAGATTCCTGTCTAGGCATGGAATCAATTCCGAATGTCGATCATCACATACCTTCAAAATCATAAGCAGAAATCAATGATTGTTGCTAATACATATCAAACATCTGAGTCAACAGAACAGATGTAAAAAAGACCTTTATTTATTAATTTATTTTTATTTTTTTTTGTATTTATTTATTTATTTATCTATTTATTTATTTATTTATTGTTTTTTTTTTGGGGGGGGGGGGTGTTTCAATCCTACATGGCATATATGTAAAGGACTTACGGGGAAGCTCTTCGGAACAATACCATCTTCTCCATCATCCAGCCCAAACTTGATTGCAGCTTCATCTTGCTTACCTCCAAGATCAGAATCTTCATCCCCACCCAAATAAGATGACCCAAGTTTTCTTAACGACCGACTACCATACTCTAGAGCCGATTCTCCATGGCTATGAGAGCCAAAATACACATATAGAAAAACAAGAAAGACAGCTATAACACTTATAGAAGTTACCAAGCGCTTCTTTTCCCCGCCATCTGACCTTCCCCTCATTTTTATACAGTTTTGATATCCGTCAAATGAAACTCTCCCCCAAATATCTAGCAGGATCTCATCACCGTGTGATCCGGTGCTGCTTGACTAAACTATTTTATGCAAAATTCACCACCCAAAATAAACCCTTTGTCTTGCCTATCTACAGCTCTAGTTCCACAGATAATAACACAAATTCCCTTATAATTTCTGTATTTCAAGTATTAACCACATTAACTAAGTGAGCACCTGTTGAGAAAAGCAATAAACCATCAGCAATAAGACATCATGTAGCATGCAAAATCAGGGAAAGTGGTTATAATAATAGCGACAACCAACATTAAGATACTTTATACAATTTCAACAAGAATTTAACCCCCTGAAATCCAAACCATGATGCTACAATCAACTAAATGAATTATATGAACTTTTTTTTCTTTTAGATCTGAACTAGACAAAACTGTGTGGGAAATCTGAGATTTATCCAATGTGAATTGGTAGGACTCATATACATGGAAGTTTGATGTTAACAAAAGGGAAACCCAATCAGAATAAAAAAAACTACCATCAATGTGAACAGAAGCACAAATAATTCGCTAGAATGATGTTGACTACCGACATTTTTTTTTCTTTTTTAATGATTTATATTGACCACCGACAAGGCAATCAGTTGACAACAAAGTGAAAGAATCACAGTGAGAGTTCCATCGGGCCAAATGCTCCCAGTCCCTCCGGTGGCAATTAAGATTAACCACCATGAAGCTGACTAGCAAGTGATGAAGGAGACTACTCGGAGCAAATGAGACCTCACCACCCATTTGATTACTTACAAAAAAAAAAGTGGATAAATGAAACTGACTAGGAAAGAAATCCAGGAAAGGCAATCATATACTTTAATTGAACCTAAACAGAGTCATTACAAGGAACTGAATAGGATTCTTATTGGGATTGGTCAACATCAACATAAGACTCCAAGATTCAACGTTTCATTTCCATTGAAGCTTCGTCCTAGTTCCTTAGCAACCAAACAAAAAAACAGAAAAAAAAATTTCCACTTCCGAAAAAGCACTGAAGTAGAATTTTTTGATTCTCAAATCACTCAACAAACCGTACACACAGATCCACAATAAACAACAATGAATACCCAGGTTAACATCAAATAAAAAATTCATCGAATCCACTGAAATACAGAGCGAATCCAACAAAACCCAGACCAAATCCACCGAAAGACAGTGAAATTCAATCAGATCCAACGGGAACAAGAATGTCGGGGAGGTTAGAACTTACTGGGGTCGAGCCGTGATCTCTGCAGATCTGAGCTGAACTTCAATAATGGATGGAGACAGACGCGGACAGCGAGTGTTCGTAGACGAGAAAACCCAAGATTTGCAGGAACGATTCGCGACCCCAGAGAGTGTTTTTCTCTTCTATGAAAGGAAATGGAATACACATATATATATAGATAGATGGATAAATGAGAAGTTGGAGACAGACGGATACACAGTCATGCACAGGCGAGCTGAATAAATGGGGGGAGAGAGAGAGAGAGAGAGAGAGAGAGATCAGATCTCAGAGTTTACTTTTTCAATTTTCTATTCTCAGAGAGAGAGAGAGAGATCAAATTACTGTTAATTTTAAATTTTTTATCGATAATAATATGTGCTTTGTGGCTATCCACTTGACTGATTGGATACTATCATTAACAGACAAATTAAAATGGTTATAGTTTCGTATTCAATGCGCGTTGCGTACTGTCTTATTATTTTATTATTATTTTTAAATAAATAGTTAGAATAAATTTAAATTTAAATAGATAAAATTTTTAAAATCGTAAAATCTTATATTCCATATTTTTTTTTGTATAATGAATTTTTTTTTCATAAATGTTATTTTATAGTTAAATAAATATAAATTTAATAGTTAAAATTCTTAAAATCATAAAATCTTATATTTTATATTTTATTATATTTTTGTATAATGAATTATTTTTATTATAGATGTTCTTTTTGTATATATAACTAATAAAAATAAATAAAATATATCTATTGGGATTAATCCGAGTGGTTCGTGGGTATGTTTTCCATAAAAACTACACAGGTTTGATTTCTGACTTAAATAGGATGTGCGGGAGAGGCAGCATACATATTCCCGATTTCTGATTCATTGGTTACGCAATTCGTTGAAAACTGCAATAAACCGATACAGGTTTCCAGTTATCAAAAAAATAAATAAATAAATAAAATATATATATATTTTTTTTAATCGTATATTCACTAATGCCTCTTTTTTCTTTTAAATCATTGTGTCTTTATTTATTCTCGTATCCTATTAATATACCATATCTTTACCATGTTTCTTAGATTAGATGTATATATTTTCTAGTTTTGATACTTCGTTTGGATTATCTAACTGGCTTCTAGCTAAAATCATGCCCATGAAATAATTATATGGTAACAAATAGTTTTTTATGGACAATTTATTTATTTTTATTTATATATGATTTCTTACCCGAGCACTCACATAAGATGCCCTAAAGTAGGAGAAAAATATATCATCTCATATTATTATTTTTATCAACTCTCTTTTTTGGTAAAATATCTAAGCATAGAAAGTTGCTATACATTCTCTTTTATAAAAACCAAAGATAAGTAATTTATATCTTACTTTCTCGTTATTATTTAATTTTTTGGGAAAATATAACTGAAACTAAAACGAACAAAAAACAAAAATAAAAAATGGTGTTGAATCTTGGTTGAATCTTGGTTGAAACTTGAAAAGGCAAGAAATTAATGATAAAAGAAAAAAAAAATTACTTAAGTAAGGTAATCTAGAAGTTGATCCAAACGAACTTTACGTTGTAATTCAAGGAAGTTGAAAATCAACAAGTAAAATGAGTAGCATGTATTTATATTCCTTAATTTGAACTTATTTTAGTTGTTAAGTTTTTTGGTAACAAAAATTTAATTCAAACTACAAAATTTATAAAACAAATGAACCGTTAGAAAACTGAGGTTAGCAAAATCTAAGAATAAATTTAATTGGAGCGTAAAAAAAAAAAAA
>QLOD02000017.1:8387767-8403264 GCA_003260245.2 Sideroxylon spinosum | reverse complement strand
CAAAATCCTTAAAATCATAAAATTTTCTATATCATATTTTGTTATGTTTTCTACATCAAATTTTATATTGAATTAACAAGAAATGTAACCTACGCACTCTATTTCAAGAAATATATATGTAATAATTTGTATATATACCCAATTGTACCTAAAAAGAATCAATTTCGAAAACCCAAAAGAGAAGAAGAAGAAAAAAGAAAACACTGGGAAAAGAACTTACGGTTCCTAAAGTGATTTCGCTGATATTGAGGTCGGAGTCTCCGAGCTTCCGGTATTGCAAGGCGCTCTTTTCTGCCGGTTTCGCGCTGACAATTGTGGAGGTCTTAGAGGACTTCCTCCTTCCATTCGGATTGGGTGATGGCAGAGGGAGCGCGAAGCAACGGCGAGATAGCGAGGGATTGTGGTTGTAGAGGAAAGCAGGGACTAAAGAAGAGCTCGACGAGGTACTAGCCATTTATGTTCCTTGCCTTATCAATAGATTCTCAGCACCCCACAACTGTTTGTTCCAAAATTTAAATACATATTTGAATAAAAGTTTTGTTTTCTGGTTTATGAAGAATAGTCAGAAGCACGTAGAATTTTATAAAAATTTAATTTCTTTTTTTTTTTTTCTTATATTTCAAAGAATACCTTAAGGCACCTATGGAAATATTCATGGTACGACTAATTACGCTTACTACTACTTAATATTTGAATAATTATATTTATTATATTAAATATTTAAAAATTATATTTAATTTTTTTTACTTTAAAATTTTATTGACTCTAACTCTATTTCGCTAAGTAAATCATTAAATTTTAATAAAATTTTTAAAGTCAACCAAAAGTGTAAATATTTTTTAAATTACACTCCACTCTTTATATATAGATATATATATATATAACTTTTAAATTTATATATTCATTTATGTGTGCAGGTACATATACACAGGTTCATTTGTACTTTCTTAAAAAGAAATAAAAAAAAATTATCATTTGATCATTAATATTCTTCATTGTTTAGCTCCCTAGAAAGTGGAAGAACCCAATTCAAAACTTTGAAAAGTTAAAGAGTCGTTTAACAAAACTGCTAGTTTTTTTTTTTTTTGGTGTGTTAATTTTTTAATTTTAGTTTTCATTTTTATAATAGAAAAAAATACCATTTCAGAAAAAATACAAAAAATTAAAAACTTGAAAACGCATTTATTAAAAATAATTGTTAATTGATAATTATAATATTAAGAGAGTGAACAATAATGGTAGGCGAAAGGTTGGTATGATGGACAGTGCTTGAAGGTGAGTGATAGTTGGAGACGATAGATGACAGCGGTCAAAGATAGGTGGCGGCCAACCGTTAGAAGTAGGTGGCCAGTTGCCAATAACTATAGTTGGAGGTGGGTGACAAGCAATGGTGAGTGCAATAGTGATCCAATAATGAGTTCAATAATGGTCAAATGTGGTGATAACAGGTAATGATTAGTGGCAGATGAGCGGCAGCGACAACAATTGATGGTAATTGGACAACAATTGGTAGTGATCGGAGGTGGGTAAGATTGGCAGTGGTTAGAGGTGGATCGTTGCTGCTAGTTGTCGATAGTGGATAATGGTTATAGGTTTATAGCTGATAATGGTTGTGGAAGAAAATAAGAATTAAAAAAAAAACACATTTTTTTGTGTTTTTATAATTTTTGAAAATTTTGAAAACTGTTTTCACTCTTTTGAAAATTAAAGATTTTATCAACTAGAGCGTAACCGATTCAGTTTTCTTTATTTTTTGTTTACTCAAAAGACATAAAAGGAAAAAAAATCCAAAATAAAAAAAAAATAGAAGATTACCCAAAGGAAGAAAAATGTGATGAAAATTGCAATGCACATATTTATATAATATATATAATTTTTAATAAGATAAATTACGCTTAAACCCTCTAAATATTTATTAATTACATTTGAATCCTCTCAATATTTAAAAATTACAATCACCTCTCTTATTTTAAAAAATTAGTGACATTTAGACCCTTTCGTTAGTTTTGATCCTAACACCGTTAAGAAATTATTGAAAGGACAAATTTACAAATCTATTAGATATGCGATCGACCCAAAAGTGGGTTTTGCAAATTGACAATTTTACAAAGAGCTCAGCAGCAGTACAAGAGCAAGAATATGATTACATTTCTCCAATTGTCAATAGATTTTTTCTGCACAGTATATCATCTCATAAAATAGGGGTCAAAGTTTTCATTTCCATCCTTGGCTGTTAAATAAGTGCTTCACTGGAACTCCTAACAAAGGATTAACCACTTCGATTTCCAAATTCAGAAACTATTTTCATCAATTGAGTGCCGACGAATGACCCAGACCTGAACCTCCCGTCGAACGGCCACGGCTGAGAACTCCACCACCGACGGTGACGCCAACAATCACGGAGTGATTATAAAGCTCGACAGCTTCAAAGAAAACTTTGACGTGAATGCGAATCATGTGGGAATCAACGTCACCTGCCCCTGAAGCTGCTTCCGCACACGTCCATGGAATTCCCAACCAAAGAATGGTAGTTCTGGCATCTCTTAGTGTGAATATTGTAACCCTAGGCATTGCCTAGTCTTTCATTTAATTCCGAAAAAATTAGGAGTCTTTCAGACAATTTTGGCCCTGCCCAAGTTCTTCTTGGCATTGCCCAAGACTTTTCCGACACTGCCCATGCGTTTTCAAGCCCTAATTTGACTTCGAAAAGCCTTCCTATGGCTTGGTATTGGGAAAATTAAGCCTGGCTAAGTTTGATTCTGGGGAACAGGAAGATGAAAAGTCCGGCCGAGTTCGATTTTGCTTTTCATTAAAGACGTGCTTGAAGATTGAAACTTGCCGGCCATGGTGCCGGAAAATCCATTGAAACCATTTTGTAAAGTCACGGATTGAAGCTAAGATTGAAGCTATTTGTGCTTGGAGTGCAACTAAAGCATTAATAAAACAATCTGGGTAAAATTCTTTTTGGCCGAACAGCATCTGAGTCTTGGGCTAAAGCCATTGTTTGGTCAGAAACGACATAAAAGGAAAATTCCTCATGGAGGAATTTTCAGGTAGAAAATTTCACACAGAAGGGAGCTTTTATATGTTTAGTAAAATGATATATATATATATATATTGCATAAATTTTAAATGTTGGGAAGGACAAAATTGGTATATTGGAAAAAAAATTTGGCTGATGTCATTATTTTAATGGAAATTTTAACAGTATACTAACGGAATGATCCAAGTGTTACTAACTTTTCAGGTGTTTTTAATTTTTAAATGTTGAAGGGACCTAAGTATAATTACGCCAATGGTTAGGAGATCTAAGTGTAATTTACCTTTTTTAATATACAAATCTTGAAATCTAATCTATATTCCCCAAATTTTAAATAAACACAAATATTACATATACAACTATTGTGACTCGATCATTTCATCTATATTATTTATTATCATTTTATTTCAAAAAATTTTTAACCATTATTCTAATATGAGGGGTAAAATTATCATTTTTATATAGTTGAGGATTTAGCACAAAAGGAAATTCTGAGAACCTTGTGTGAACATCCATTCGTACAAGGGTTTGTGTGCACGATTGTTCGCGTAGCAAATTGTTTGAACGAGAGTTCGGACGACAATATACATTTCTGGGATATCTATCATATTGCACTTGCTAATATATATTAGATGTACAAGGATGGACAATCCAGTCATTTGACTACATGTCCATGTGTTTTTAAACCTTTAAAATTTTCATTTTGTTTACTACTTAAACTTCTTCATTTCACCTTTGTCATGTTTATGTCATGTATGGGTGTTGGGCTGTGGTTGATCAACCAAGCTAAGAGGATTGAGAGAGAGCTAATGAGTATAGGATTTGAAGGTTGAGATGTAGAACGAATTGCTATGCTTAAGAAAGAAAGAAAGAAAGGAGAGAGTTCGTGGAGAAGGGAAAGAGTAAGAGAAGGGTGAGTTCCACTCATCAACTCATTTATAATTATCATCGTTACGTTTCTTGGGGTGTGCTTGATACCAAAATTTTATGGATTTTAAGGTGGTTTTAAAGTATAGGTTCTAAGATATTTATATAAACTATGAGAGTTTTTGAGTGAGATTTTGAGGTGTTTACATAGGTTTGTTGAACACCTCAAAACCCATAACTAGGTATTTTGTTCTTATTTTTCACACACTCTGCATTGGGGTGTTTTCATGGTTTTAAAATATTTTGGACAGTAATACCCTTGTTAAAATATTAAAATTTAAACAAAATTTTTCTTAATAAAACTCTATTAATAAAATGTATTTCATATTAATTTAATTTAATAAATAAAAATAATTTATTTTAATTGATTATATTTGTTTTATTAACTATTAATTTAATTAATTAAATTATTTTAATTACATAATTTATTAAAAATAACTTAATTCAATAAATAAACTATATTAATTAATTTGATTATATTATTTATTAAAATAAATTTTTAATTAAATATATTTTGCATTAATTTAATTAATTAATTTTATATTAATAGTTAATTATTTAATTTAATTTAATAACTAATTATTAAAAATAATTTTTAATAAATATTTAAATAAAATAATTTATTTTAATATCATACAACAAAAAGGGGACAAAGTGCTAAAATTGACAAAATGTCTACAACATAAAAAAAATGAGTGTGAAAATACTTTCTTTTGTTTAATTTTTCATTTTTTATGGAACAAAAAATTACAAAAAAAAGTTTAACAAGTATATTTTTGCTACCCATTTTCAAAATTCAATAAACATAAATAGAAAAATAATAACTATAAATGTGACCAAACGAGGCGGCATATTCTTAACTTTACATTGCAGCAACCTGGATGTTATATATATTGGATAATCTATAATTTGGATTTGACCTATTTGGATAAATTTGTTGAATGTTATATATTTTTGTTGATCTATAATATGAATATGATATATTTAGACTAATATTTTTGGATGTTATTCTCATTATATTTTTTTTATGTTACTTTAATATATATATATATATATATATATATTATAATATATTGTTTTATATGTGTAATGCAGTGCTTCCAACTTAATGAATAAATAAGGGTATATATGTCATTATATATATTAATAAATATCTCAGAACCCACTTAAAAATAAACTCCAAGCATGGGTTCATTATTTTTGAACACGTATTCCTGAATGCCTCAAAATCCATACTAACACACATCATTTAAACATCTTAAAACCCACACTTTAGACCATCCAAGCACATACTTAGAGTCTTAAAAGGTGGGAATTCTCATATTCTTAAATAGATTTTGGATTAGGTTGTAAACTGAAATTGGGTTACATATGGATTTAAAATAAATTTAGAAAAATTATACCATGTATGCTTGAATCCTTAAAATTTATTTCATATAGATGTTTAAAACATATGTTCTATTGATTTCAAAACCTAATAAATGGAATAATTTGATTATAATTGAATCAAATGTTGAAAGTGAGTTGAGTTCAAAACACTGACCGTTATTGTTTGAACAACCGTCCACATGATTGAGTTATGTGAGCACTATTCATACGGAATGCATGGACGTAACCATTTAGTTGCTCTTGCACCTTTGGTTATTCACGTAGTACCCCATTTGTACCCTTGTGCATACATGCCTTCGTTTGGACACTCTTTCGAATGACAGAGGTTTTCTTTGACATTTTTTCTTACTTTAAATATACATATATGGTTTTGATTATTATGATGTTGAAACAATATCTTAAGGAACATTGGAAATGAGGTTATAAAATGAGTTTTTATATCGTGAATTGAAATATCATGTGTTAAGATATTGGCAACCTTTATATTATGTTAAGATGATTGTGACATGATGGTTACTTATCGGTTAAGAGTTTCTAGACCTATGGTTATCGTTTTAGTAGACTGGTAACCTATAAAATGACAATGATACCTATAATAATATAGTTATATCACAGAACTGTATGTGAAGAATAGTTAATATATTATCTTGGTTATATGAACAAATGATAGTAGATTTTCGTTAAACTCTGTGACCTTAAGTCAGTCATACAGAATTCTCAAACAACCACATGTATTTTGATTATTATATTGATATAGTTGGATTGTGTTGAGCTAAGACATTGAGCTGTTATGGTATGTGTGGCATTATATGTAACTAATGATATGATGATACCATGTTATTTTTTTGATGATGGCTTGTATTATTATTATAATTCATGATAATAGTATGACATGATATTATATTTATATTTTTTGTTGCATGCTGAGTATACATGGACTATTGTTTGCCTCCTTGCAAGTTTTGTATTGCAAATCAGGACTTAATTGTGCACAGTGAGTAGATCGGACTTAATTAACATATTTTTGTTTAATTATGTTTTATTATTTATAAAATTATAATATTTTGTATAAATCCTAATGCTAGGTATTTTATACTATATTATAATTTGCATCTTTGATGGGGTTATATGAATTGAGTTAAGTTCAGTTATTAAGTTCAGTTCTTTTGAGATGGAATTAATGTTATTTGTGAAACAAAATGTAATTTTGTTTTATAACTATAAAATTCTGAAGTATTGGGTGTATGCTATTTTCAACCTAGTTTCAGACTTTTACTTAACTAATTTGATATTTATTATGTTAAATATTTTGGAAGTTTATTTAGTTTTTACTTCAGTTAGTACGATGTGGCTCTAATATGGAATAAATTGGTTGTTATATTAATTACATATGATTATTTCACAATTCTAGGATATAAAAAACTAGGGCATGACAAAAATAGAGACCAGCACAACAAAAATCAAAATTTTGCATAATATTAAAAAATTGGGTTAATGCTTGGGAAAGGACGAGATTGGATAGTGCTTACTAATGGACTGATTATACTTGCAGTCACTCAATGATTGGATTATTCCATCCGGTGGCTTGATTAAAAAATGATTCTTTGATGGTGGGATTGCTCAATCGAGCCCTGGTGGTTGGCATTTCGTCACAATATGTAATAGTGTGTCTTGTGAATTTAGGGTTAGAATGTGGGAGAAGGGAAAATATGTGGGAGGAAATAAAATTGATAATAGGCAACTGCAAAAGTGCTCTCTTAGCAACCATGGCAAGTAGACACTCGTATTTTTTTTTTTTTTTTTTTGCAAGAAGTCGATCGAGTAATAATACATTTTGAATATTGGGATAATTAACTTTTAAAATAAATTTATTTTAAATTAAGAAAAAAATACTAAAATATCTTCCATTTTAATCTCAAAAAGCGAAGTACTTGCACTCTTTTCATTGTTTAAAAGGTTCTTTTGAATCGATATTCACACAATTGATGCTATAATTAGATATGCTAAAGCTAGGAAAGTATGGAAACACATTAAGGAGACTCTTTTTTGGGTTGGACCAAAATGGTTCTTAAACCATAATGAGTAATTTGTGTTAGAATAGTTAGAGAATATCTGAGAGGAAGAAGAACAGAGACTTAGGAAAAGTAAGAAGTTGGGATTAGAATTCATTGCCTTTATTCTAATAGTTCCCAAGCCATTGATAAGCCAAATGGGAACATCAAGTACAAGAAATAACAACTGTAATAATAAGGCAAAAGAATGTGGCTCTAAACGTGAAAGTAGTTACAACCATTTATTGAAAGCAGACTACAACTAAGTCCTATTCCTAAGGTAGCAGTTCCCTTTTTTATGCTAAGATCCATTCCCATGTATGACCCACTTCCCATGAACATATCAAGCCAATGCCTAGCTCAGCCCAGCCCAGCCAAGCCAAGCCAATGGACAATTTGGACAACCTACCATCAATTTTGGGGCCTTAGGATTAAAAAACTCTAAACTTACAGCCCATGATAATGTCAGAGCCTTTTACCAGGACTACGTTAAGGGTGTATTTGAAGCGTCGAAAAATAACGAAAAATGTGATTTGGATAATATTTTAGCTTTTGGCGTGCAGTGATCAAATCATAATTTTTAGAGATGAATAATGTAACTTTTTGACTTTTGCATTGAAATATTAGAGAGTGAAACCGTTTCAACGAATTTTAGAGATTCGTTTGACGGATTTTGATTAGATTTTTAGAAAGTTATTAAAAAGTTTTTGAAATTTGTAGAAAAATTATTGGGGTTTGTGGAATTTTTATTGGGAATTATAAAAAAATTATTAGGATTTGTAAAATTTTGTGGGGATATATAGATATGTATATATATATAAAAATTTATAGAAATTTCACGTAAGACGAGAAGTACAAAATGTGTTAAAAAAATTAAATTTTTTTGAAGATTTTCAAATGTTTTTAGAGTTTGTAAGCATTTTTAAGTGCGCCAACGCAACTTAATTTGATTCTTCTTGATTAAACAAATTTTTGAAAGTTATAGTTTTGAGGGTAACTTGACAAATCGAACAACCTATAAATATATATTTAAACATTATTAATATTAAAATGATTAATATATATTGAAAGTAATATCACATATTAGTATACATCTAATTATTTTAAAAGGAAGTGAATCTGGTTTGGAATTAAGTAAAGTAGTTAATTTTTTATGCATTAAAGTTACGTTTATATAACTTAAACAATTACTGCCTTATCTAATATGCAAAATTGTTTTCTTCTTAGGTTCCTCCCTGTTTCAACCTCTCCAATTCATATGGAGTGAAAATTTACGTAGGTAAAGGTAAATTAAGGAGAAAAGAAAATATAAGAAAAAGATTAAAAAAATATGTTCTTATTTGAATAGATTTAACATCAAAAACTATATTTGCCTCATTTATTTTGAAATATTGTTAACATTAACTCCGTTTTTTAAATCAATCGTTAAAATTTAACATAAAGTGTCAAATTAATCAAATTTTAGGTTATTTTATTTTATTTTATCTATGCTTATCTCACAAAATTATCATTTTTTATTTACAAATTATTTTATTACTTATTTTTAAATTTTTTGTAAAAAAAAAAAAAGATCAAAATGAGAAAGAGGATGGATGAAATAGGAAAAACATCTAAACTTTTGTTATTTTGATATTTTCTTTTAAGTTTTAACAATTGATTTAATAGAGAAATATAAATGTCGATAAGATTTTAAAATAAGAGAGGTTAGTAAATTTTCAAGTATTGACAAGTGTAAGTATAACTATTCAAACATTGAGGAGTGAAAGGCCTAGACTTTTCTTATTTTGACATTTTTTTTTAAGTTTTAACGATTGATTTGACAGAGAGAGATAAGTGTCAATAACATTTTAAAATGAAGGAGTTGAGTAAATTTTCACGTATTGACGAGTGTAAGAATAATTATTCAAATATTGAGGGGAGAAAGGTAGAACTTACATTAAAATAAAAGACATTAACTAATAAATTAAAATTAAAATTTAATTATTTTTAATTTTTTGAAATCTCATGATTTAAAATTTCATTTTTTCATCACAAGCCAAATTAAATATTCTTTCTTTTCTTTTGAAAAACTTTGATCTAAACAACGTCTTAATTAGGATAATGCTAATTAAAAAATTGATAAATCTATTACCTATCACTTTTAAAAAATATATTAATCACTAAAATATTTTTTATTATATAAGTACCATCATCACGTAATTCTTATTTACCTTATATTTTTTCTTTCATTAATTAACCGTTTAGTTTTCCAAAAAAATGAATAATATTTTATCAAAATTTTCAATCAAATGATGTGACAAAGCCAATTACTATCATATGTACAACAGTATTTTAGTGAGTTAAATATTTTAAAATCATAGATGCATAAATTTTTCATCATGTAATTTTGATTTGTATTTTTTATTCCCCCTCCCCCCACGTAGCATTCCCATGCATCTAACAATGATAGAAAGATGAATTTAATGCATAACTTAATTTTGATTGGTATTTTTAACTCTCTCACACACACACAATATTGCATTCCCACCTAAGAATAATCGAAAGATGAGTTGTAGTTGTAGACCTTGGAGTAAGAAAAGCATCAAGATATGCAAGAACAATATTATATAAGTATATTGTGTTACTGGCATATTATTTTGGTACAAAATACATCCGTGCAAAAATTCTGAAAAAAAAATAAACAAAAAAAAAGCAAACCATTATGAACACGTCCTTCACTGCACTGCGCTGCACCCTATACAACTCACCACTGGCACCCTCAAAAGAAACAAAGCATGCAGATACAAACAAACCAAGTTCGCATTCTTTCAGAGCAGACAATCGACACATATCCCTGACCGACTCCCTTATGTGTAAACCAAGCAGGGACTATCATTCATGCATGCAAAGACACAAACACATGCAAACACAGATCACAAAAAAACAAAATAAATAAATAAAGAGAGAGAAAGATGAAATGAAAAAAAAAATGAGTCACCAACTCTCTCCTTTACGTGTCAAATCCCAGCCCTCCTTTCTCACCTTATAAATCCATTTCTCTCCACTCGCCGCTTCACATCAAACAAGAAACCCCTCTTTCTCTCCCTCGACCTCTTTGAGAACAGTTTTTCCGATATGGGTAACCCTTCTCGGCTCTCTCTTGGCCTTACCTTTTTGCTGGTTCTCTTCCATGGCTGTTTTGCTTTCCTAGATCAGTACCAGCAGCAGATGCTGGAGCAGCAGCAGTTGACGTGGCTGTCCATGCAAGGGTCCAACCAGCACCGGCTCCGATCCAAGACCGAGTGCAACATCCAGAGGCTCAGCGCCCAAGAACCCAGCTACCGCTACGAGTACGAGGCTGGAACCACCGAGCTCTGGGACCAGAACAATGACGAGTTCCAGTGCGCCGGGGTGGCCGTGGCTCGGAATGTTATTCAGCCTAAAGGCCTTCTCTTGCCTTCCTACACAAGTTCCCCCCTGATCTACTTCGTTGTCCAAGGCTAGTTCTTCTTCATCATTTTTTCTTTTTTTCTCTGAAATGGGGAAAAGTCTAAGCACAGCGGCTTGAGTGATTGTACGGTCGTGATCCTTCATTTTGTGAGTCTCGTAGTAGTCAACTGAGATGAATGATCACAATCTCACAGCCATCAAGCACAGCTCTTTGAAATGACATGCCATTAATTTTGCTTGACATAATCTTTGCACTAAAATGATGGGATGACAGCATTGTATTTATTTTTTATTTTTTGTTAAATACAATACTGTAATAAAACATGTCAAATAAAAAACTTACTAATAAGTTGTTTCCATAACACCATATGATAATTTCAATTTTGAAAAAGATGGTTGAGTGAAACCCAAGTGGAGATTTCTTACCCTTGGGCTACTAATCAGCTTACATATATATATATATATATGATTACTTACAATTTATTGAGTGAAATTCAATTTTTTTATGAGTCCAAAATATTTAATGGACCTGCTTAACGGTGGAGTTGTGCTTGAGCTATGGTGGGATGTAACTCGGTAAGGTTTTAACATCTAATTCATAATTCAGAGTGAGAAAAAATATTTCTATTTGATAATTCAGCATGAGAAATATTTTTAAATTTTATTGATATTTAAATTTAAAAAACCCTTAAAAACTTAAATAAATAAATTGTGCTTGATGACGTGTCACAAATAAAGTACGAATTTTTTTAGTCTAATTGACATGATATTATTTAGAGTTGTACTCCACATAGACTGATGACGTGGTCCGTTATTCTTATAATTAATTTATTGAGTTAATTATAGAATTACTCCTTTATCTATGTGCGTGATAATTCATCACTAATCAATATGTATTACTGCAGGTAGGGGTGTTCAAGGGACAGTGATTCCGGGTTGCCCCGAGACGTATGAAGAATCTTCACAGTACGCCGGTGAAGAGGAAAGGGAAAGGGCTCCCAGAGACAGGCACCAGAAGCTCCGAGAGATCAAAGAGGGTGACGTGGTTGCCCTCCCTACTGGGGTTGCTCACTGGGTTTATAACAATGGACAAGAACCCCTTGTTTGTGTTTCCCTCATCGATGTTGGCAACGATGCCAATCAGCTTGGCCTCAACTACAGGGTACGTAAATTCTTCATTTTTCATTTAGAAATTATGTATAATACCATGTACGTGTGTGTATTTATATATGTCTACGTATCTAACTAATACGTAATTAGATATAAAGTTTAATTTGGGAAATAAAAAAATTAGTTTTTTTTTTTTTGGAACAAATTACTAAAAAGTTAGTTTTTTTTTTTATTTTTGTGTTTAGAAAACTAGCCTTTTTGTGTTTAGGAAGGAAAAAAAAACTAGTTTTTAGTTGCTAATTTTTTTAATTTTTTGTTAATTTGACATCTTTGTCTTTAAAGTTTTAAAAAAAGATTAAAATATAAGAGAATATATTTATTGATTTTAAAAAAGCTAAAAAAACTAATAACTAATAGCTACCGATTATAAGATGTCAAACGATGTCTAAAACTATTTCTAAAACTGAGATTGCATTGGAAAAAAATAAGTTGATAGCTCATCTATTAATTTTTAAATTTTTGGTTTTTTTTTTAAATGATTAAATTTATTTTCTTATATTTTAAACTTCTTTTAAATATTAAAGAACAAAAATATTAAATAAAAAAAATTAAAAATCTAATTACCTACTAAAAATGCAGTTTTTTTTTTCCAACCCAAAAAAAGATCTTTAACTTTTTAACAGTTATCCAGTATCTAGTTACAAACAAAAAAAAAAAAAAAAACCTATTTTCTTTTCTTTTCAGACTCAAAAAAATTGATCCAATCATGACCAGTCGGGGTGGAGCATTGTCCTAAGCTACAGCACAAGTAGTTTGGTCTAAAAAAAAATATATTTTTTAAAAAATTTAGCCCGCTCTAAATTATTGTAACCTAGTGCATCTTACCTTTAGGCTCCGTTTGAATTCCCATGAGCTACCAGCTACTAATTTTTTTTAAAATTATTAAAATTATTCTCTTATATTTTAACCTTCTTTTAAGTCTTCAAGAGCAAAAATATCAAATTAATAATAGTTAAAAAGTTAGCTACTAAAAAACTAATTTTTTTTTCCTTCTCAAATACAAAAAAACTAGTTTTTTAGTAGTTAGCTACAAAAAAAACTAGCTTTTTTGGTTACCAAACCAAGGCTAAACCACTTTATTTAATTTAATTTTTTTATAAATCAGCTCATTTTATATTTAAACATTTTATTCAGCTTAGACGAACTCTAATGCTGAGCGTGTTCCTATAACCAATGTTAATTTGGACTGGTTTGATATTTACGAAAAAAAGAAAAAATATTTAAACAAAATTTTATAAAATTTAAATTTTCTATTTATTATATAAATTAAAAAATTATAACTTCTATAAATTTATACTAATTTTGGTTACTCTAAACACTGCTTTGCTATCAGAGATTCTTCTTAGCTGGAAACCCACAGCGGGCAGGGTCAGGCAGCCGCGGGCCAGAACACGAGGGACAAGCAGGCCGAGAACCGAAGCACGGCCAACAACAGAACGCCGGCAACATCTTAAAAGGATTCGACGAGCAAATGCTGGCTGATGCCTTCAACGTTGATCTTGAAACCGCAAGGAAACTTCAATCCCGGGACGACGACAGAGGCAACATTGTTCGCGTTGACAGAGATCTTCATTTGATGGTCCCACGTTATCAAAGGGAAGAACGACGAGGAGGAGAAGGACAGGGGATGAATATAAATGGGTTAGAGGAAAGCGTATGCACGATGAGGCTCAGAGAGAACATAGGCAAGCCATCTCGTGCAGACGTTTACAATCCACGCGGCGGCCGCATCAGCACCCTCAATGGAAACGACCTCCCTATCCTTAACCAGCTTCAACTCAGCGCCGAGAGAGGAGTCCTCTACAGGGTAAGAAAGAGAAAACAAAATAGTGCTATATTATTAGAATAACTTTTTTTATTTCATTAAAATTGTTTACGTACAACCCATTTGGAGGATCACGAAAGAGCAGAGCGTTGATCTTTTGCATTTCAACCCTCGCAACCCCCCGATAGAACATCTGAAATTATCAAATTTACTAAGTTGTGAAGTTAAAAGTTGATAAAAGATGATTTTAATCTAACTTAGTTAAAAAATTATTTATTTTTTTTGCCAAACAGACTTAAAAATCACAAAAAACTACTAAAAGTTTTTATTTGTTTCACTAAATACCTAAAAGTTGTCAAGATTACTTTTAACAACCATTAGCTAGTAACTTAACTATCAGTTTTCGGTTTTTAATTTTTTTAAAATGATTAAATTTATTTATTGACATTTTAAATTTCTTTTAAACTTTGAATGGTAAAAATATCAAATTAACTAAAAGTTAAAACGTTAATTATTAAAAAGTTATCTTTTTTTTCTTCTTAAACATAAAAAAAAAAAAAAAGTTTTTTAGTAATTGACTTGCATCCAGCTTTAAAAAAAAAGCTAAATTTTTAAATTTTTTTTTATTTTATCAAGTACGAATAAAATTTTAATTTTACAAAAAAAATAAATAAATAAATTACGAAGTCCTACCTCATCGATGAAGAGAAAAATTAGAAATAAACTTTGTAACATTTTTTTTTTTTTTGTGTTTTTGTTTTTTGTGTGTGTAGAATGCAATGTTGGCACCACAATGGAACGTTGACGCCCACAGCATAATCTACTTCCTCAGAGGAAGCGGGCGGCTCCAGGTCGTCGGAAACGCCGGACAATGCCTGTTCGACGGGCAGGTCAGGCAAGGCCAACTGGTAGTGGTTCCACAGAACTTTGCGTTGATAAAGAAGGCGAACCAGGACGGGCTCGACTGGATCGCGTTCAAGACGAACGGGAACGCGATGATAACGCCGATAGCCGGGAGCACCTCGGCTTTCAGGAGCATGCCGGTGGAGGTTCTGATGAGCTCCTACGAGATTTCCAGGGAAGAAGCCCAGGCCTTGAAGTATAGCCGACAAGAATTGACTGTGTTTAGTCCGGGTTCGAGTTCGTCATAGATTTAGTAATGTACGTGAAAGAAAAAAACCAAATAATAATAATAATAATAATAATAAAAGTGTAAAACCTTAATGGCCATGGGAACTGGTTTTCCACTGAGCACTTGTATCCGGGAATATTATGTGGTGTTTAATCTATGAGTATAAATAAAATGGCATTTTCGTTGTTTCCTTCAATGCAAGTGCACGGGACCAAGATTTTTCTTTTCTTCTTCTTTTTTCCAAATCATAATAGTATAGAAATCTTCACTAACATTACGTGAGATTTATCTGAAATACTTTATAATCTTCTGCTGCATCGTTAGAAGTTTAAAGCTCATGAACCAAATGGCATATGTGCAAAAGTGCACATATGATGAATAACACATAATAACTATTAATGTGTTATTAATACACATTAATAGTATAATTTTAATATATACTATTAATGTGTATTTTTTTTGTCCTTATATAGGATTTGGACCAGGTCATGGACCCGAATATGGGATGCCATGATGGGTTGACCCATCCAACTTAGTTAGGGACCGTTTAAAAGTCCAATTTTTTGTTTTGTTTTGTTTTTTTGTTTTTTCTAA
>QLOD02000017.1:8256334-8266647 GCA_003260245.2 Sideroxylon spinosum | reverse complement strand
TCTTATTCCAAACATAGATAAAGTGTATATGACATAGAATAAAGTCCAATTGCTTTTGAAACACAAGAGCATATCCAAAGCAATTAATCAACCTTTCTACATTATTTGAGATTATTTTGAAAAGAACACCAATTTTTGAATCTCCCACATATTACACTTGAACATTTGCCTTAGAGTCAGCCGCCTCTCGTTCTGGTGGTGGTACCTCATCGTTACCTTCATCATCACCATCCTTATCCTCCCCTGAAATCTCCTCGAGAGATTTCCCCTTAGGCTGAGAAAGTAAACAACATCCCCAAGAAGTTAACACAGCCAAGTACGATGAGTGTGCTTTTCACTCTAGTCCCAGGTCGATACCCAGCTTCAGTATCATTCTTGTCCGTTGGTTGTGAAGCATACAGGAACCCAAATGCTCCAACAATGCCGCCGGCTTTTCCGGCAGCCGCCGATATTCCGTGACAGGTCGATCTCAGCCTTGCCGGGAAAATCTCCGCCGGGACTACGAACGTGATCGCGCTGGGACCGAAATTCGGGAAGAAAGAGGTGAGCGACTCGAGTATATCTCAACGGACCCAATATGGTTCTCCTTCAACGTCCAGCGATGGTATATATTTTTTTAAGATTTTAGGAGTCGAAATTAAAGTATAAACTTTTTATAATTAAAATTTTACATAACCAGCAGCATTTTTATAAACTCGGGTTATGTGAGAACCTCCTCCCCCGGGTCCTAAGAGAGCTACGTCCGTGTAGATTGGGGTGTAATTGAATTGAATAGAGTCAGAGTAGGGGAGAGTTTTAAGTAGATAAATTTAATGAATTTAAAAAATTAGTTTAGGTATTCAATTTATTTAGGTGATATTTGGTTTATTATTTTATTTTTTGTTTTTTATTTTTTATTTTATATTTTATATTTTTCAAATCTCAAAAAAATAAATAAAAAATGTTCCATTTTCTTGGTTTTGAGATTTTTTTTGTTTTGAATTAAAAACACTCAAAATGACTTTTTATTATTTTTCATTTTATATATAAACTCATTTTTTAGTTTTTTAAAACAAATTTTGAAAACCAAAAAGATCAAATACATTTGAGATGTTTTTCTTATTTTTAAAAGTATAAAATAGAAAATGAGTTCAAAACAAAAAATAGAAAAAAAAAAAAACAAACAAAATGATACCTTAATTTTTTAGTCAAATTTGAAAAAAATATATGATCGAATTGATCAAGAGCTCAAATAATTTACTATTTTACATTATATAATCAATATTAATTTAAGGAATCGACTCTGAAATTTCTCTTTTCAAAAACATATAACTCTTGAGCGTCGGAAGAATGCTTTTAATCAATTTCAAAAGTTTATCTTACTTATTTCAGTTTCATTAATTTAAATAAATTGATATATTAAATGTATAGTTTTCTTTTTCTGAATTAATTTTGGAATTAATTACAAACTTGATTTAGATTTTTATTAAGAGGCCGTTTGAACAACTAAAAGTGACCAAAAGTTAGAAAAAGTAGAGAATATTAGTCACTTATTGGTTTTTGTAAAACCAATCAAACTTTATCAAAATAATCTGTTGAAAAAGATAAAAAGCAAGCTGTTTTAACGATTTTGGTAAAAAATAGTACAAAAAGCTGATAAATGTTAAAAAAATAGGAAAGAGTGGATAGCTTTTCGTAACTTTCTTATAAAAATTTGTAAAATTTAAATTTTGAAAATAAACATACGAAAAACAAAAATTACAAAAGTTGATAAAAATAGATAAATATTTATAATTTTTGATTTTTTTTTTTGCCTAACTAAACGGGGGCCTAAATTCAGGTTAACTTCGTAACAACATAACATATGTGTGTGCCTCTTTTCAAGTTATTTAACCTATGATATGACAAGAATGAGTGGGAATGATGAGCTATAAGAACAATTTTTAAATTCCCCTTGATAACACTAACTTTTTTTTTTGTTAGATTGTTATTTTGTTTTGAATTTTTTTTTCTCTCTCTCCTTAGTACTCGTTGTACCAAATTAATCAATCCAAATGATTTATTTCTTTTTTATTTCTATTCTTTACATCGACGATATATTCTTAAATTATACCTATTTGGTATACTTGTTTGAACCCGTTTTTCATTTTGTATTTTTTAAAATAAGGAAAACAATTTAAAGCATATTTGGTCAATCACTTTTTTCAAAGCCTGTTTTAAAAAATAAAAAATAAGTTTATACATAAAATGCAACGAGCTTTTTTAACCTAAAATAAGGAGAATCCGAAAATATAAAAAATAGAAATTGTTAAACTAAATCTGTTTTTTTGTTTTTAGTGTTTTGAGATTTTTGAAATATAAAACATATAAAACAAAAAACAGAAAACGAAAAATAGAAATGCAAATCAAATTAATTGCTTTTTTTAGTAAGGGGATGCATGGGTCAATTCAATTCAGTCTCATAATTAACTCAAAAATGGACCAATTTTTTCAGTTTCTTGAAAGTTGGATTCAAAATTGAACCAATTTCAACTTGGAATTAAACCGAAAATATCGAATTGATTTGGTTTTTGGGTTGGCCAAAATCAGATTTGGGTCTATTTGGTTTTCGATTTAGGCCGCATGCATATTTTCAATTCTTAGATATCCAAGCAAATAATGTATTATATATTAGTATAATATTATAATATAGACAATAGATATAATATTATTATATTATTCTATTTATATTTTTTGGATTAATTTAGATTAAATTATTTTTGTTTTAGTTCGATTTTTTTGTCAATTAATCCGAGAATGAAATTGAAAATATCGGATGTTAATTTTTTTAATCTAGAGCTAAATCAATTTTGGTATAAAATTTGACACCAAACGCACTATAATTGTGAGTTTTTTGGGCACAGTAATATTGTAATCTTCTTTTTCGTAATCAAAGTACCTCATGCTGACATGCATCACATTTGCATAAGACAGCTGTAAGAACAATTTCAACTAACACTACACGTCCAATATATATCTCAACCTAAAATTAAATAAAACTCACACTCCTCTGGCCCCAAAAAAAAAAAAAAAAAGGAAAAAAAAAAAAGAAAGAAAACCATTCTTTCAAAATTATTTGATATTATCTTGGGAAAAGAAAAGGTCATACACTACCGTACTATTTGTTTGAGGTATAAAATTGAGGAAATTGATAAGTAGTCTACTATTTTTTATCAAGTTGACTTTAGTTTTGTTTTTGGTTTACAGTATTATAACTTCAGACTTGATTTTATATCCCCCAAAATAGGGTATAAGTAATATCATAGGAGACACGTATTACTTATCCTCCACCCTTAGATTTGTTTCCCGTCAAAATTTAAAAATCTAAAATTATCTCACTTTGTAACACTCTAATCAAACACTAAAAAAAAATCTCACATAAAAAATTAATCTCAAATTATCTCCAATCCCACATACTATTCTATAGTATTATATATACCCTACTATCCAATCCCCTTAAACAAACTTCCAATTGCTTTCGAAACACAAGAGCATACCCAAAGCAATTAATCAATCTTTCTACATTATTTGAGATTACTTTGAGAAGAACACCAATTTTTGAATTTCCCACAAATGTTACGCTTGAACAGTTGCCTTAGAGTCAGCCTCCGCTTGCTCTGACGCTGGTACCACATTAGCTTGATCATCATCATTATCACCACCATCCTTATCCTCCCCTGAAATCTCCTCGAGAGATTTCCCCTTAGGCTCCGGAACGCAGAAAGTAAACAACATCCCCAAGAAGTTAACACAGCCAGGTACGATGAGTGTGTTCTTCACTCCAATCCCAGGTGGATACCCAGCTTCAGTATCTTTCTTGTCCGTCGGTTGCGAGGCATACAAGAACCCAAACGCTCCAACAATGGCGCCAGCTTTTCCTGCCGCCGCCGATATTCCATGACACGTTGATCTTAGCCTCGCCGGGAAAATCTCCGCCGGGACGACGAACGTGGTGGCATTGGGACCGAAATTCGCGAAGAAGAATGTGAGGGAGTACATCACGACAAACCCTATATTATTCTCCTTCAATGTCCAATGATGGTAAGGGATGGCGAGGGCAAACATGAACACCGTCATGAAGAAGAAACCTATCAACTGAATGGCGAATCTTCAGATAACGTCGATGAGGGCCACCGTGAACCAGTAACCGGGGACTGTGCTGCAGAGTGCAATTAGGGTTTGCGCCTTCGCGATCCGGAAGACTTCGTGGATGGCATTCATTTTCTCGGCTTTGGGGATCCATCCGATGGCGCTGAAAATGTCTTTCTGGAACAGGTTCTGGCTGTAGAAAGCGATGTCGAGCAAGAACCAAGTGGTGGTGGTTCCGAGCAAGTGAATTCCATGACGGCGGAAGAATTCCTTGGAGAACAATCCGAAGGAACGAGATGGCTCTTCAGCAAGTTTCTCTACTTTAGCCTCTTCAGGATCAATTTCCACGTTCAACACTTTTCCGATGTCGTTAGCGGCTCTTTTAGCATCTTTAGCGACGAGGGCGGTGTAGCGGGCGGTCTCCGGCATCCTCATTCGCCAGTAATAAGTGAGTAACGCCGGTAAAGCTCCGACCATGAGGATTATCCACCAAACGTAGTCGGCTTCCGGGGGCGGTCGAGTCGGTGCGATTTTCAATGTAAGGAGGTGCCTTAAAAGCATGATCGAATGCAGTCGAGACTATAAGTGCAACAACCCCACCAGCCAGAATCCCAAACCCTTGCATTGCGAAAACAGCAGCGATGAAGGCCCCGCGAGTCCGTTTGTTCGCATATTCGCTCATGATCGTCGCTGAAAGAGGGTAATCTCCGCCTATGCCAAACCCTAGCCAGAACCTGAAGAAACAAAGTGTGGCCATTACGCCCTTATGAGTCTTCCCAAAGGAAAGACCGGAGGCGAGTGAGCAGACAACCATGAGAACCAGGGTGATTCCGTAGACCTTTTTCCGGCCTAATTTGTCCCCGAGCCAGCCAAAGAAGAGCTGGCCGGCTAGGGTTCCGAGGAGGGCGACAACGTTGACGGCGGCCGCCACCCCTGGAGGTAAGTTCCCTGGCTTCTCTGAATTCTGGTCGAAATGGTATATGCGTCCGAGTAGTTTTGTGACTAGGGAGATACTGAAGAGATCGTTTGCGTCTGTGAAGAACCCCATTCCGGCGATGACAATTGCAGTGAAGTGGTACAATTGGGTCTTGGCCAGATCGAGTTTGTTGAGGACTTGCAATTGTTCTTTCGCCATGGCTAGGTTAATCATTCACCTTATAATACCTGTAATTACTCTTCCTCCAGCAGTTCTTGAAAGAGTGACTGCTCAGAAACAAAGATGAAATGGTGAATAAACCCGTAGATTTAAAGAGTGGTGAAGTACTTGATGGCCTAACATATGCTCATGTTGGATCATTAGGTAGTAATAGGATTCAGTGATGCCACCGTTTTAGGATTATAATTTTGTCTCTCAAATCCTTTTTTTTTTTGTTTTCCTTTTTTTAAGTACTCAAAAGAGATTCAAGGTGTTTGGATGTATTTCTACTCATTCATGAGGTCTTAAAATCAATGACCAGATATACATTTTAATAGTTTTAAAGAAACTTGAGCTAATAAGGTTACGGAACAAATCCAAATTTTACTAATTAAACTACTATTTAAAATTGAAATCCTATTTATCTTCTGAATCCAAGTTATCATAATAAGCTAAAGTTGATTAATTGAAACATACCAAGATGTGTTATCAAAACAACACACATGTTGCTAGTCATATGTATATCTATTTCTTAATCAAGTAGTGTATAACAGGGGCGGACACCAAAGTCTTTATTTGAGAGAGTAAAAGATATAGAGAGAAAAAGATAATACTTTTATAATAAAATTAGCCTTGTTAAGGGTAATTACGATAATTTATTAAAACGATTTGTGAAAATATTTTTTAGTGAACTTTGAAATAATTTTATTTTATTCACGTACAGCACGTGGGACTAAATAATTTTTTTTTTTTTTTTTTTTGTCTTCGTAAAAATTAAGACGGTCTAAATATAATATTTTTAAATGAGTGATAGCAATTAACGCTGTTGGACCCAGTTTTTGTTCGCCGCTTTGCCTAACACTATGTAGAAATATACTTAAACCAAATTTCCCCGAGGAATTTATGATTTTTCTTTCGAAATTGCTACATGTGTGTTTGAAGTGTGAAAATTTATTCAAAAAATTTCAATATTCATTAATTCTTCTCAAATTTTCACTTCAAAAATCTCGAACCATTTTCAATTTTCTCCAATTATTTTTTTAATTTTTACTAACTTTTTTAATTTTTATCAATTTGTTTTTACATTTTTGAGAAAAACACCAAACTTCCAATAATCCAGAATATAGCCTACTTTTTTTTTTTTAATCAAAATTTGGTATTCCAAACGGTCATGTAGTATGAAACAATGGTGGTACAACGCATGAAGTAAAAAAACATAAAAACAAAAATGCGTTATCATAACCTCATAAATACCCATCAATTATATAGATGATCCAAGTCCAAATGAAAAAAAAAAAAGTAAAGTTATAAACATTTAGTGACATGAGACCAAAAAAGAAATTAAAGATTTAGTGAATGAAAAGAAAAGAGAAAATAAGAGAGAATAAAGTGGAAGAGTGTTACCTAGGATTGGATAAATCCAACAAATAAAAATATTTAAATTATAGATAGTTATTTGCACAACACTCACGTTCCAGAATTTTCTTAAACACATGGCTTTCAGTTGGGCAAGATATTAATACCATCAATTCTTTCTTTGACGAAAATGGTTCAAAAAAATGATTTAACATTAAAGAGTTTTAGAAATACTATAATCTAAATAAATATGTAAATCGTGAGCCATCCCCTACCCAGAGAGAGATGGGAGCGCAACTTGTCCGACAACCACTAATTTGGATAAATTAATAGACTCCTAATACCAAACATTTGATCAAGGATGCCCTTCTATACATCAATGCCTTTTGTTTTCACACAAAAACTACTAGTCAGCGCAGAAGTTCTATTGTTATCTAAAAACAGTGAAGCCAGTTGAGCCTGTTAAAGCTTGTCAAGTTTATGTATTTAATTCAAAGAGAGAGAGAGAGGGAGGGAGGGAGGGAATACCTGCTTAAGTTGCACCCATGAGAAAGAACTGATGGAAATAAAAGGGAGAGGAGTAATAAATAGAGGTGATTATATTGGATAGGATAGATGGATGTTACCTGGCAAGTGCACCTGAGAAGTTCGAGGATATAGATAGATGTTGGCTGGCTACTCGAAATTTCTTGTAGATCCTCCCTTAACTAGGAATTAGACACTCATAATTAATCATCTTTGGCGTATTATCACGGCATATGCTATGCCACTCATCACTGGGATTGGGAGAGTCATTTTGCATTGTTGCATGCTTTCTTCCCCGTGATTTCTTAGCACCAGCCATTCAATTTAGTTTCCGATAAATCTATTAATTAACTGTAATCAACGTCACATATAAAATAAATTATGTTTTTGTTGTTTGTGTATAATTTGTTTCTACCATATAATGACAAACGGTCGTCGATCGTTAGTTCCAAGAGATTTGGCCAAAGAAGGGAACGAATATAATGACAAACGATCGTCGCACTTTTGTTTGTAATTCCCACAAGAAGGAATTTGCACTCGTAAGGCAAACAGCAGGTATACGTGCTGTGTCCATACCATACAAGAAAATGTATGTACGTACTGTTGGTACCAACAAACATGTACGATACATGGCGAAATCCTTGAATACAACGCCTTGAAGGCGAGTGCTTAGAAAAAACACTCCCGACCATTCGAAACGCATAGAATGGGTCCCATTGCTAAGACGATGGCATTAGTTTGTTCTCGACCACAAATACGTTCAAACAATAGATTAGGTCATTTTTTACTATTTTGTTATGCTTAGTCAAATACAAACTTTATAAGTGGCAAATAAATGAGACACTTGCACAGAAATTTTAGGTAAAATCACATGCAGTCCTCTTACCCGTTTCATGCACATTTAATGTTTAGTGATACTCATTTGATACAAGGTGATGGGCATTAAACACCTAACACCCTGTTCGTAGCTAAAGGCTTTCCAAATGGGAAAAACAATGTTGCCATCTTCTAATAATTTATCATAAATTTATTCCGAAATTCAAACTATAAATAAGGGACTTCACGTCAAATTCAAGGATACTCACTATTTGTTCAGAAAGTGCTGTCAATTTACTTTCTGATTCTCTCAAATCGCGTCTAACTTTACCATTGAAGGGATTATAGTCGAGAACTCTTATCAACCCTTCCTTTTAACTTCTTCTTTTCGTTCAGACTTAAGTAATTGTTTACTCGTGGATGTAACGAGCACATTCGATGGAATTTTTTATTTTTATTACCGAACACGTGCAATCCCAACACTTAGACATCGAAACATGGTTGCCTAGATGACAGAAATTCCTTGTGGTTGGTCGGAGAGCAGCTTTTCTTAGCTAACTAGGACGCGGTTTGGCAACATCAAAGTTTGTCAACTTTATATAAAATTTTGACACTTACGATTTTAGGTGGATTTTTAATATTTAGTAAAAATTTATAAAAGTTAGAGAAAATTAAAAAATTTATAAAAAGTTAAAAAAAACTAATTTAATATTTGATGGAGAAAGTTAGAGAACATTGATAAAAATTGATTTTTTTTCTTTCTTTTTCTTTTTTTTTTTTTTTTTTTTGTCAAAATTGGTAAAACAAATGCAACCTTGGTTTTGGAAAAAACTTTTTCTTTTTTGGTGAATTTTTTTAGTTTTATGTGCTTTCTTTTTAACTAATTTTATTTACTTATTGATTTATTGTTTTTATTGTTCTAATAGCTTTTACCCATCTTACGTACTCACATATTTTTCAAAATCATTACTTTATAATGTTTGAAAATAGAAAAATCTACACATGGATAAAAGGAGAGAAATATATTTTTTTTCCTATTTATAGTTTTTTTATTTGTAAACTTTTTTTTCTACAATTTTATTTAATAAATACCTAAACACTATTGAAATCAAAAGAAAAATGAAAACTTAGTTAAAAAAGATTCAAGTATGACAAAAAAAAATACCAAAAAAAGTTAAATTTTAGTTTTTTTTTTTTTGCCCCTAAACTAGCTTTGTTAAAGACAAGGATTGATGCTCCCTAAGGTCAATTAAATAATAACAAAATACATTATTTTAGTGTGAAATCAAACTAAGAGGACATTTTGCCCTCCAAAAATTATAGGAAATACTTTTTGCCATTTGATTGGCACGATCTAAAAATTTAAGTACAAATTCAACGTCGTTTCGAGTACCCATAATTATCAGAACAATTGTCAAAAAATTTGAAATTTAGGCGTTTGATGGATGAAAATTAGTAAAAATTAATAAAATTTTGAAAAATTCAAAAACATTTACGAAATCTAGAATTTCAAAACAAACGCACAATAAACAAAATAGGTAAAAATTAGTAAAAATTGATAAAAATTTATAAAAATTAAAATATATATATAATTTTTGGGTACTAAATGCTCCATAAGATTCTTGAATATTGCAATATAATTGAAAAACAATATATATTTATTTACTTTGGGAGTGAGGCTATTTGCACATCATAAATAATCCTTTGCATTCCATATAGTTTACTTTTTTATCAATTAAAATTACAAAATTGCTTGTGTTTCTTTTCACATATAGTTTTTTTTCTGTTTGATTAAATCATGAAATAAAATGAAGTAAATTTTATTTTTGTATGATTTTTAAATATATATAATTATTTTAATCTTTAAAAATAATTTTTTATATTATCTTGTAAACCTTTGGATATTGTTTATTCAAATTTGTAAATATTTGAATGACAATTATATCATTTCAAATTAAAGATAAGAGTAGTTTAACAAATGATAGTATTGTAATTTTTACTTAACCTCAGTTTGAAGTTTTAAATTTTACTAGAAAAACACGAAAGATCTTTAAAAATTATTAACTTTTTTTTTTTATTGCACAGATCACGAGAGTACAATTTTTATCACTTTCTACTATTACTTCAACGCATCTTAAATGAAAAAAGATAAAATCAAGTGTAAATTTTTTTATTTTTATTTTTTTTGTAGTACAAATATAATCACCCTTACTTTGGAGACTCCTTTAATTAAGTTGCAACCCTTGAAATTGTGACTTGCAAACCTTATTCCAACTAGTCCACGAGTTTGGAGTTAGGATGTGGTGAAAGAAAAAAATTGAGGAAAGAAAAATAAATGTAAAATGTAAAATACAAAATGTATAATTTTATTTGA
>QLOD02000017.1:8169543-8197119 GCA_003260245.2 Sideroxylon spinosum | reverse complement strand
TTTTATTTGGTTAGATAAATTTTTCTGAAAGAAAATGAATAAAAAATAATTATCTTTCTTGAAACTTTCTCCTTTTTTTTCCCCATTTTATATATTTACTTTATTTTCTTTTTTTAATTTAATTACACAATCAATTAAATAAAAAAATTCCTTCTCCCTATTTTTGTTTATCTCTTATTTAAAAAATGTCATATTTTTTTTTTTTTTTAGCTTTACTTTCTTTTCTTTCTTTCTTTCTTTTTTTTTTTAACCAAACAATGCATTTGGTATATGAGTTTGGAAGAATTCGTGAACCAACTTCATCAACAACAAAAGAGAGAGGGAGAAGGTGAGATGTCTTCGTTTTTTAAAGTCTAAACCATTCAATATGCCGAACAGAATTTCGGGAACTTCTTTGGGCCGGCTTGAGGACTTGTTATTAATGGGTCGGATCACTGATTTTTCTGTCTGTCTTTACAACACTTTTTTGTCAAGTTATTCCTTTCACTTCCGGGCCTTTAAACACTTCTTGCGATGTATACTGATGATGTTATGGGGGACAAAAAAAGACAAAATTAGAACATTTCTTTGTAAGACAAAATTAGAACATTTCTTTGTTTGATTCTTCATTTGGAAATGGGAAAAAAGAATGAAGGACAAACATGTGGAAAGAGTTTGAATATATATATATATAGAGATATATGAGTACCAAAATTAAAAGATTTAAAAAAAGTTTAGCAAGCACTTAATCACCATCGACACTAATAGATGAAGGGAGAAATTAATTTGACGTCACTCCTAATTTGAAATTACTTATATTTTTATATGCTTTAATTATTTTGTAACATCTCATCTATTTTTTTATATAAATGTTAATTATTATTTCAATTTCAAAAGAAACAATAAAAAGAAGGGCAGAAGAATAAAAGGAAGAAGTCATTTTAGTTTCAACCTTAATTTGAAGGTTACTTGCATTTTCAAGTAACTTAAATTGCCCTATAACTTCTCACCTATTTTTATATATATCCGCTAGTTATTATCTCATTTAAATATTAAAAGATATCAAAAAGATAGAGGAACGAAAGAAAATTAAAACAAAAAACAAAAAATTAAAAATTAAAAACAACGAAAAAGGAATGAAATTGAGAGAATACAACATAAGAAAATTAAAATGAAAAAGCAACAAGAAGTGGAGAAGAAAACACATGTAGTGTGTGCCTTCGCTATTTTCTTATTATGGGTTTCTATACAAATTGTTACTCAATTTTTACTTAAAAAATTAGAAGAGAAAACTAGCTATTTTATTATTTTTTATTTTTCTATGAAATCAAACAAAGGAATTTTTTTTTTTTTATCTTTTATGATCACCTTTTATTTTTCTCTCTTGATCTATCAAAAAAGTTTCATTTTTGTCTACTTCTTATCAATTGCTTTTCTATAAATTTTTCCCATTTATAGAGCAAATAGAGGAGTAATACATTTCTTAGAAAATCATTTTACTATCTAAGGAATCAAATTAGCTAGAAATAGACTTGTTAGTGTTTATATGGGACTTATTTTGTGTTAACAATTCTCGAGCAAACATTTTATTTGTAGGTTTTAACTTGTGTTATCATTTAGAGTCCAAAATGTTACAATATCGTTCATGTTGACCCAAGATTTATAAACTTGGTTTTATAATTGATTTTGATGATACTAAATATTGAACTGAGTTTTTACAACTATTTTTCAAAGATATTGTATGAAATGTTACAATTGATTTTAATATATAGATAATATGCCTAGAAGATATTGATATTATTTTTTAAGTATTTTTATATAATTTGGATGAAGAAATAAAGGAATATCAAAGGTGGGAGCATTGAAAATCAAAGTAAGATGAAGACTTGAAGTAGAGTTAACTTGGATGAACAGGAAAACCAGACACATATTAGTATATTGATGATATTTGAAGATCTAACGGTTTAAGTTGCATGAAATTTTAATATAGTAAATTAGGTTTCCATATCTACAACGTTATCAAAGGGCAATTTTATGGATCTAAAGAGAAACTATCAAAAAAATGAGATAGAAGACTAGTCTTAGCAAAAGAAGTTTTATTCTAAATTCTGAAGTTAATCTTAATTTTTTGAGACATAATTCATACGCTAATGCTCCAAAAATTCTTATTTTTGATGTGTGAAAATAAAACTTATAAATCTACAACTTTTGTAGTTTAAGTGTTTTCAAATTCCAAAATCATCATGGTGAAATAGTATCCTTAATTAGAAACACAAATTTAAAAAACTACCTGAAGCTAGTCTCGGTTCAGAGGCTATATTGGACGATCTAACCATTGG
Source organism: Sideroxylon spinosum (assembly GCA_003260245.2). NCBI lineage: Eukaryota > Viridiplantae > Streptophyta > Magnoliopsida > Ericales > Sapotaceae > Sideroxylon > Sideroxylon spinosum. Next base: position 8,194,801 of record QLOD02000017.1, on the reverse strand, counting down.
ATGAAACTCAAATTTTGACATGTTGATAACTGACTTATATATTGAGAAAGTCTTCAATCTAGGATAAAGTCGGATTTGAATGTTATGAGAGTAAAAAATGATCACAAATATATCTCAGAAGATATGAATCCGAAAGCGAGCATTGGAAGCAAGGAAATTAATATTCTTTCAAGGACAAAAATATCTTTTCACTAAGTAATAGCTATTTGGGTATTTTTACTTGCCTCAAGCTCAAATTTAACAAGTAGAAGAAAGAAAGAAAAAGTACTTATAAAGACTAACAAGAAAGTTCATTATTTTCTAAATATAGAGTGAGTTGTTTCTACACTTGTGCTTCATCTTTTATACTTAACTTGTGAGAGTTTTTTTTTTTTTTGATTTCCTTGAGTTTTAAACTCATCATTTTTATTTTAAGAGAGGAAAATTTATAACCATTTTAAATTGTGAGAGTTGGGTGAACTCTTTTTGGTATTGGTTCAAGTGTTGGAACTAAGACAAGAGATATTCTTTGAGAGAGACTTGTGGAGTGATTTGGGGATTGAATCACTTGATGTGAGTGATTTGGAGATAAACTCACTTAGAAAAGGTTTTTGACACCTTAAGAAGCTAGTGTGTAACAAGTTCTTTAGAGAATAGTGGAGAAATCTCAAGGATGGCCAACCACCATAAATTGATTACATTTGCTTTTCTTCTCTTCTCTTTATATTTATTGTAAACAATAGAATTCACTATTTATCCACAAATATTGAATAATTTTTTAAGCACGTTCCGTTTCTTATTATCCTTTTCATTTTGATATATTTGCTTTAAGGGTTGAAAGTCTTATTTACTAATATTTTTAAGTGATGCAATTCACTCCCCTCTAGTGTTGTTTTTTGGGACAACAGTTTAATTAGTTGTAAAATTCAAGTCAAAGATTCGAATATCTACTAAAGTGTTTGGACAATATATCATTTTATTAAAAGGATGTTTGAGTAGAGATTTTAATGATGAACGGTGTTAGCGTTTATAGAATTTGAAGGAGAAAATGATAGCTTAAAATTACTATCCGTTGTATTTCATGAGTAGGTCGAGTCGAATAGCAAAGTGTGCCACTGAATAAATATCAATTTCTAGTTTACTTTCCTGGCATATTGCAAGCAGATAATGCTAATGCCTGCTCGTGAAGTTTGACAGGAATTTGCGCCTATTTTTTATATATATAGTGTTCAAACCTTTTTTTTAACTTATTCTTCACCAATAAATACTCAAAAACATTGCCTAAATCCTAAGCTCTTATTCTAAACCTAAGAAATCATTCTCTTGAGTGTAAAAATACTAGATAGATCATTAAACCTAGATTACTCAAGCTTTTTTGCAAAGATTCTTTGGTAAAATTAGTTGGCTATTGAATATTAGATCTAGGGCTGGGCGAATGCACCTATTACAACTAAAGAGAGTGAAACTTCAAAAATAATAAGTGTATTACGAGTGCCTAACAAACATGGATAAAGATATCTAAATCAAGTAGATTAAGAAGCACTTTTGATTAAGGAAACTTGTATTTCTCTAAGTTAAAATTCTTGCAACATTTAGTTCGTAGTAAAGTTTTCGCCCCAAAATACTTGAATGCTTTCTTTAGTATTTTTAACAAAAAAAAAAAAAACACTCAAAACTCGACTCAAATAGAATACAAGGATAACTCAAATCTTACGAGGATATCCCTATAAACAATTTCTTAATCGTAGATACTCAAGTTTAAACAAAAGGGATGATCTTATAATAGCGTAGTCAATCTCTTTTGTCTTCTCTTATATTTTCCAATATTGTTATAGAATGTATTTTCTTATAAGCTCTTCAATCAACTAATTATTAGAAGAAAATATTCCTTAACATTCTTTTGATCACATATTCCTTTCAATAATATACTTTTTTTTTTCTTTTAATTCAAAATTAGGGTCCTAGGGGCACTCGTTAATAGCCAATAAATACATACTAAGTAATAATATCTCACACTTTGATGGAGTTATATATGGTGAAAGTACAAATTATTGTTATGTGGTGTGCTTTCATTAGACCTTAATAGGCGTCTCGGGGCATCTGTTAGCAAATGCCTTCAAAATTAAATTATTCAGTCTTATTATATTAAGTCTTTTAGAATTCATATCCTCATGATTTCTTCTTTATAGAGTATCAAATATTTAGTTCCTTCATTGGTGTATATATGATCCTTATTGTATATTATAACTTTGATTTTGTTCAAACATGTGTTAATCTAAAACTTTCCCATTGATTTAAAGCCTTTTTTGTGCTTTCTTTTGACCTTGGTGTTGACACATTTTGCTATGGCATTGATGACTCTCTACTAAAGGAGAATGAAACCTAATACAATTAGTAATAATTCTCTTGGTGTTGATACATTCCTACTAGAATGTGTTTTGTAACATTTTGTCTAATGGTGAATGAAACTTGCGGAAAAGTCCAAAACTCAGTTGTAGAACATAAAAATAATAAAAAAATAGTGACCTATCTATGTGATGAAGATCATACCTAAAGATTGTATTATTTAGATCTTAATAAAAGATGAAATAGTAACACTAACAAGCTTAATTTCTGGAAATAGGCCTCCAATCTTCTGTGTAGTCCTCCAACACATTTGGCTCTAGAAATGGTGGGATCTCAAAATTGTAGTTCTTCGGGTTATTCTCTTTCTTTATTAGAATTCCAATGTAAGAAAGCCTTGTAAACCTAGATGCTCGAAGAGCCCATGATACAACAAGGACCAATAGGTAAATACATGTTGGAATTTTTATATAAATAATAAATTCTAATCTAGCTCGGATCAAATCTTATTTATGTAAATTATAATTCATACCACCATAGAATTGTAAATGCACTCCTAGCCATATTTGAAATTAAATTTTAAGTTTCATGTAATTAATATTCATATATCTCCATGTTAAGATTATAGTTACCCATTAATTAAATTAAATTATTCGATAGCAACGTATTGGAGCACACAATTTCAACTGACTCAATCTTGTAGAGAAGACCAAGTCTTGGGCTAAAGCAAAGGATAAAATTTTCTATTCTCGGAATTTGCTGGTTCTCTCATTTAAATTTTAAATAGCCTATTTGTTTTGTATTTTTAGTTACTCTTCATGTGTTATATATACATACTATACTCTACAAATTTGAAAAAATGAAAAGAAAAAATTTCATTTTCACATATCCATCTTAAATTCCATATGGTATCGAAGCAAACACCAACAATCTTCCCCTTTTCAACCCATCTAATTCTTTCAATGTTACTAAATTGACCCCTCAAAACTACCTAACATGGAAAGCCACCATGCTTCTCTATCTTAAAGGGCATAAAGTCTTCAACTATGTAGATGGAATAATTAACCAGTTAATCTTGAGAATCAAGTGATTTATCCTTTACTTCAGCACAAGACTTGGTCTTCTCTATAAGATTGGGTCAGTCGATATTATATCTCTTTCTTAGATGCCTTTGTCACGTCCCGAAATCCAAAACTTGGGATGTGGGGAGAAACCCATGAAATAACCACAACAAACCATAATGTCTATCACTTGCCACAAATCAGAGTGAAAGCGAATAATAATATTAGTTTTCAAGATTTATATATTCTAAATGTCAGTCACTCGCCACAAAAGGATTATAAAATATCATGCCTCAAAACCGGACCCAAAACCAATGTCCAAATGGTAATTCAATGCTAAATATTTAAATGAATACAAAACAAGTCAAGATTGACCAATCTAATACACCGGTCCATCATGAGCATCTGTTCTGTAAGATCAATTACAAGGGGTGAGCACTGACTGCTCCAAAAATTTCACCTCTTAATTAACCCCCAAGTGCAAGGGTGTATAGTGTAGTTTTAACTCGATGAGAACTAGGTCAAATTCATAAGAAGCCTACTATTTTAATTTCTAGGTTTCAAAAGATGAAAGTAATTTATTACCTTGCTCAAAAGTGATGATTTCTAGTGGTTAGAGGTTTGGATTGATTTCTATTTGCAAATAAGTGTAAATTTCTCAACTATAATTAATCTAAATAAATTATTGAAATTCAAAATTTAAATCAATAATCAACTAAATTAACAAATGTAAAGTAAGTATTGGATAAAGATCTTGATTCAACTTTCAATTCCAGGTGGATTAATTTGTTCACAAAGTGATGTGTTTTTTTTTTTTTTTAAATCTCAATCTAAGTTTCATGTAAAGGAAAAATAGATCAGAAAGTTGTTTTCATGAAAGATTATAAAATTTCCTAAACTCAATTTTATTTTTACGTTTAGGATTTTAAAACCAAATGATTTTCTGGTAAAAATATTAGGGTTCAAATTTAACATATTGATCTCAAAAATATAGAAGAAAAATTGAGATTCAAAAATCCTTATCAGTGATTACAGAGAATGTGATTAAGGGTTTTCGTTTTTGAATAATTTTGAAACAAATAGAATTAAATCTGAAAACTGTTGATCTCTACGTGTACGTTTTCACATAATACACGTAGATCTATGCACATCACCATATTTATAGTAATCTACCATTCCTTGATTCATTGAATTAAGAACGATCGATTTAGCCTAACATTGATATAATAGTAATGCAAGAAACAAGAATAAAAATAAAGCAAATAATAGCCTTCATTAGATTAAATCTGAAATTAGATATCGTACTTCAAAGTAAAGCAAAAAACGGCAATTGTAGATACTACGCCAATAAAAACTTCAAGGATCTTCAAGAACATTCTTTAATAGCACTGAAAATAATAAAGTAAAAACTTTGTAAAAACTCAGTACAATCGCTAGAAATGAAATTCCTAAAACGTCTCTACCAAGGTTCTATTTATAAAGCCATCGAAAAACCCTAAAAAATTTAGAAAATGGCGCCTAAAATCCCCCAGTGGTCCAGACCACCTGTGGCTTTGGGAAACAGTCCTGACCACAATGTGCTACTTTGACTTCCTGCTTTGTTTTTCTCTCTGTGTTCTTGCTCTAGTCTGAATCAAAGTTCTTTTTGTAGGTATCGAAGGCTTGTTTCCTCTTCTTCATCATTGCTAATCACTATTATTTCATCCATTTTTCCTGGATTAAAGATAATAAACTAAATAAGTGATAAAGATTAACAAAACTCAGAAATTTATTAGGTAATGCCTGCTTCTAACGCTAGGTTATGAAGTTCATAATTACACTTTTCAAGTATAATCACACTCCCTAACTTGAACATTGCTAGTCTCTTATAATGCCATTATTAAAATAAATGTAAACTACTATTCTATTTCTCTTTTCGTCAGAAACACGGTTACATTAGCTACGTGTAGCAAGCCTCTTAAACCCTTAGGTTACTCCTAGTGGATGAGTGAAGTCTCGTGACAGTTTGTAGTGAATATACCCACAAAATTCTTAGACTAACTTAATGAATGGTAATAATAATTTCTAAAACTCTTGATTCGAATTCAATATGGAATAAGTAACCAAACTTTAAAAATTTGCATAATCTTTCCAAATGTACTTCAGACTCGCCTAACCTTTCAACCATTTAATTTCAAGTGTGTCAACTATTATCATTCAATTCACATAGTCAACAAATATACTCAAAGATCATGGTTTTGACTTCAACTCTCACCAGGATGTTCAGTCTCAAATGAAATCACTCAAAAGGGTTACTCTCATGGTTCATGCATGGATGCAATATCAATTAAGTACAATGAACCCAAATCAAAAAGTGACTAAAAGAATTGAAACATTGAGTGTTGCTTAGCTTCATGAATGGAATGTATTAATGCACAAATAAGAAAACTACTATCAATCACATGAAATAGACCAATGCTCTTATAAGTGTCTTTTCCGTTAGGTCCTTACTAGGTTGTAACTTAGCTATGTGGTGCTGGTTAGCAAACAAAGGAAAGGGAGAATTCAAAGTGCATGTCTAAGGATTATAATGAAAATGTAATGAAGTACTCCCTAAATTTTCTCCTTTCAAGTCTTTGAATGCCAAACACTGAAGCTTTTTTATTATTATTTTTTTCTTTTTTTCTTTTTTTTTTTCAATTTTTTCTTTTCATGGAACTAATAATGATGAACTCATGAAATGCTATATCCCATGTTTTTATTTTTTTTGCATTCCACCATAAATTTTCAATTACAAGCTCACCTATTCATACACTTTGTTACAAATTCTGCACAAGTATCCCATGACATGCAAGGGTTGGTTCACCAATATATCTAAGGCTAAAGGGTGATAAATGTGACTAAAACAAGAAACTTTATATATATATATATATATTTTAAAAGGCTTCAAAGTGGCTCCGAAGTTGATGTAATCAAAGAAAAGTCACAGGCTTCCAAATGTAAGAAAGATGGCCAATATCATTCTATAGGTTAATAATACTTTGTCAGAAGCAATGATCCATACATGTAAATCAAAAGTAGTATCTTGTGCATTTAATACCAAAGAAAAGTAATGTGATAAAGCTATTCAAGAAAGTGAGATGAAAGAAATAATATAGAATATTAAGTATAAAACCTTCAAGAACAAAGATTAAGCTCAAAAGTTCACAAAATATAGGGTGTTAAGTTTCCACCTATGTTTTGGTATAATTGAATAACTAAGTTTCATGAACTCTAATCCTTAACATGCCTTTATTTCAATGGTCTTAAGTGATAAGTCTTTAATACATAAGAAAAGTTTATACTTAATCTGAAATTTAGTTCTCTATTTCAAAATTGAACATCAAACCATTTTTTAATTTCATGACTACTACCACCATTGAATTAGAAAGTGACACATACATTAGTCATCGATAATATTTAAGTGAAGTCTACATAGTATTAATGATCTCCCCCAACTTAAGAGATAAATTATCCTCAATGTGTGTGTCATGCAAGAGCAAAAGTGAATGAAAATGAAACTGAATGGAATATATGTAAACAGCATTTCCCCTCAACCTAAAGTGCAAGTGACTGATGATGACAAAACAAATACCAAAAAGAAACGACATAAAAATAACCAGAAAAGAATAGAAAATAAGGGAAAAAAAGTACCTCATGTCGGCATTATACGTAGCTAAAGCATCATTAATAGCAAAAATAATGTCAGGAGATAATGTAAAATCCTGTAGAGGCAGGTCACCATAATCAGACTCGACAACAGTGTTAGTACTCTCATTTGTTTCACTACCCAAATCAAGAATATCTTCTAATGGAGGCATATTGTCGTATTCAGAGTGTGACGAATCATTAGATAATATTATGGCTTTGGTGTCAGTTTTATAGATGGGTGCATCAGGCCACTCAACATATATGTCTGCCTCAGCCCACTCTATATACACTAAAATCTCTAAGTCTACCTCGTCCTAACCTTGCCCCTCAAGAAATCAGTCAGGTGTTATAAGGATTTTGGGAGGGAAAATATGAGGAAGGGGTAAAGAATTTACTCTCTTCAAAACAATCATTAGACCAATCCTTAATGGTACACTCTAAACTACCCACCACTTCAACATCACTAGGATTATTAATGTAAATCTCTAACTCTTTATCTTGATCTAATGGTTCAGATTTGTTAGACATAGTGGACTTGTTCTTACAAAATACATAAAGTATAGAATAAGAAAATCATCATAATATTGCTGAGCATGAGATAAATAGTAGAATAAAAAGAATTAAAATAGCAAAAGAAATTAAAGAGAAAAGACAAATACAACGAAGTTATGAAATTAAAATAAGACAATCATCAGCATAGTTATAACCCAATGTATAGGAACAAAATGAAAGTATGATAGAATTATAGAGTTTTAGGGATACAAATAGAACACTGAATCTAAACCCTAAAGTCAAATTACAAACAGTGAAAAGACAAAGAAAGAAAAGAAATAAAATAGGTAATCATTACGGTGGTGGATGAGAAAAGTCCCAAAGGTAATCTAAACCCTAAAATCACTAAAATTACAAACACTAAAACCAACAAAGAAAGAAAATAAATAAAATAAGTAATCATTACGGTGGTGGATGAGAAGAGCTCTAAAGGTGATCTAGAATGCTCTACAAGAAATGACCCTGAGTCTGTTGTGACCTCTGAATCTGTAGTAAGAGTTGGTGGTCATTCTCTTGGTTTTGCTCCAAGTGACTCATTCTATAGGCCAATGCACCTATCTGAGAAGCTAGCTCAGCATTTGATACTTCGTGTTCCACTTTCTCGTCAGTCTGAGCATGCGACCCACTCCCTTCCTCAATTAGCCACCGTTCTTCTCTTCTTAATTCTAGCCATGTTACCCAGGGATTTAGAATAGAAAATGATATTAAAAGGATTCAATCATGTGGTCAAAGATATGTTATTCATAATCTACACACCCTTTCTTTTGAAGATTTTTATAAGGACACTTCCAAAAAGGTATGTTGTGAGTGCTCCAGTATGTTCAGATGTGTATGTAATATGGTACCAGAAATAAGAGAGTAAGTCAATCGTCATTTCCGTTCCAATGGCATATATCAGTTGGGCCCGTAGAGGGGTACAGTCAACGTGCTTGTTTTAAGGTAGGAGATTAATGCAAAAGAACATGTGCGAAGCCCAATATTTGTCATTTAACATAGAAACTAGTTTCCTATAATCTGCAGTCCACTCTTGGCCCTCTAACAAGATCTCTCGAGCAATAATAGGCAGTGGTGGAACACCCTTAGCTGGATAGGAGAATTTTGGGTTTGAAATGCGGGGAAGCTGGAAAACTTATGAAAAATCATTAGGAGTGAGGACAATTTCAGCTCCCCAAACCCAACTGATTATTCTTTCATGGCCTTTCCTCATAATTATAGATTTTTCTTTAATATTTATGAAAAATTCCCTAACAGTATCCACCACGCAACTAGAATGAAATCTTGCTAACCCCAACCACTGTCTGCCTTCAAAATTCTATTGTAGCATGAAATCCTCCCCACCCAATTGATAAATTTGCCAAAAATTTTCAATCACTACTGGCTTGTTAGCCCAAATATCATCGTATTGAGTTTCAGCTTATTTTCTGCAAAAAATGATTTCGATCAATTTGCCTATGAGCAGTTTGCTTAACTAGCAAGGGCATCTTCGCTACATCCAAAAAGCCCAATATTAGTCGGATAATTAACAATAATCAAGCTCTATGTCCACACAAATTTAGTGGCCTACTAGGAGTAAAATAAAACTATAGAATATTAACAAAAATTTGTCATTGAAAGAATTTTTGCTAAATAGGCTTTAAAGAACCACACAATCGGGTTGAATCTTGAAATAAATAAGAAATTTCAGTTAACCAATAAATTACACAATTGATTGCAAGAATTTGCATACAATTGAGCAAAGTAGACCACCCATTCAAGTTTACAAGCTACATACCTTGATTGAGGGAAAGAAAGAGACCCAAATCACAAATTCAAGCCATGGGTAAATCCTCTTTGATAAACCAAAAAACTTCTATGAAAAAAAAAATTAGAACAAGCAAGAAGATTAAGGGATGTTGAGGAGGCTTAATCTAAGAAGGATTGGAACTAAACTTGAAGGATAAAGATTTAAGTGGAAGATTATATAGTTAGGGCTTGAGGAAGAATGTGAAAGAAACTTACCAATTTTGGAAGATGGAAGAGAAGATGGAGCAATCCATGAGCGATTTGGAGTGACCCAACTACCATGGATGGTGGAAGGAACAATTTGAAAGAGGTTTGGAGAGATGGTGTCGTAAAGAGGAAGGCTTTGAAGATGAAGTTTTGGCCAAACAAAAGGGAAATTTGGGTTTCTATGAGAAGTGTAGGGTTTTGACCACTGGGCGAGTAGTCTGGACTGTCTGAGTATCTTTCTAAAGTCCACCTTACTGTGGTCCAGACCGACTGGTTTTTTTTTTTTTAAGGATAAAAAAATAAAAACTATTCTATTCTAGCTCTAAAATTATTCTAAACTAACTAATATACATCTAATATACACTCCAATTGGAGACTACTTGTATGGCGGAGGATCTAAAAGGTCCCAATACTCAACTTATCCCACGAAATTTTCTAAGTACGGTTGAAGTTTGTGCCCATTTACCTTGAAGCAATTTTTATTCTTTGGATTTTCTATTTCAAAGCACCGTGTTCAGAAATACTCTTTAATATAAAGAGACTAGTCCATTTAGATTGTAATTTATGAGGAAAAAGATGAAGTCGTGAACGATAAAGGAGTACTTTCTGATCCTTGTGAAATGAACAACGAGCTATATGCTAGTCATGGAGCTTCTTCATCATTTATTTTGAGATTTGAGTGTTTTCATCGGCATCATTCCACAATTCTTCCATCTCTGCAATCTATAGTTTACGATGTAACCCAGCTCGTCAATTTTAATGTTGAATTGTTTGATGGCTTAATAAGTTTTGTATTCTATTCAATAGGTAAGTGACATGGCTTTCCATAAACCAAGCGATGTGGAGACATCCCCAGAGTTGTTTTATAAGCTGTGCGATATAGCCATAGGGAGTCAACCAATCTTAATAACCAATTCTTATGGGTTGGATTGACGATTTTTTCAAGGATTTGCTTGATTTCTTTATTTGCAAGCTCTACTTGGTCACTTGTCTGTGAATTATACGATGTACCAACCTTGTAAACTCTACTATATTTACGTAATAATGTGCCCACTGGCCGATTACAGAAGTGTTTTCCACCATCACTTATAATTGCTCGTAGCATTCCGAAGATGGGAAAATATATTCTTATGGAGAAATTTGAGCACAACTTTATGATCATTTGTTCTTGTGGCAATTGCTTTAACCAATTTAGAAGCATAATCTATCCCTACTAAAATGTATTCAACCCAAAAGATATAGGAAAAGGGCCCATGAAATCTATTCCCCAACAGTCAAATACTTCCAAAACTAGAATAAAAGAAAGAGGCATCATGTTTCTACTGGTTAGGCTCCTAAACGTTGACATCTATGACATGTGGTACAAAAGTGATGAACATCCTTAAATAAGGTGGCCAATAAAATCTATATTATAGAATTATTGAAGTTTTTTTATTTATGGAGAAATAGCCACCACAAGCTTGGGAATGGTAAAATTCGATTATGTCTTGGACTTCCCATTCAAGAACATAATATTGAATTACTTGGTTTGGGAAATATTTAAATAAATAAGGATCATCCCAAAAGAAAACTCAAACGTTTCTCATAAATTTCTTTCTATCCTTAGGATTCCATTCATCTAGTTTTTTTCCAGTCACCAAATAATTTGCAATGTCAGTATACGGCAGAGGTGTGGATGCCGTTATTGCAGCTACATTGAATAGTTATTCATCCGGAAAGCTATCATTTATTAAATTTTTTTCCTTTGAGTAAGCTTCCATCGGTAAATGTGACAAATGATTGGCTACCACATTCTCAACACTTTTTTATCTCTAGTTTCAAGGTCAAACTCTTGTAATAATAGAATCCAACATATTAACCTTGGTTTTGCTTTTTATTTGGTCAACAGGTATTTTAATGCCAAGTGATCAATATACACTATAAATATTGAACCAATGAAATAAGAGCAAAATTTCTCAACGGCAAAGACAACTGCTAACATCTATTTTTCAGTTATCATGTAATTTTGCTAAGCATCATTTAGGGTTTTACTTGCGCAACAAATAACATGTGCTTTCTTGTCTTTTCTTTTCCCTAACACTGCACCAATAGCATAATCACTTACATCACACATAAGTTCGAAAAGAAGTGACCAGTTAGGAGATTGAAAGATAGGTGTTATAGTTAAACAAGTCTTAAGTTTTCAAATGCCACTTGGCATTATGGTGTCCATTCAAAAGATGCCTCTTGTGTAATGAAACAAGGATTTTGAAATTTCACTAAATGATTAAATGAAATGCCGATAAAATCCATCGTGGCCCAAGAATGAGCAATATCCTTGCGAGATTGTAGAGTGGGAAGTTTCTGAATTAATTTTACCTTAGCTTGATCAACTTGAATGCCCTATTTGGAAATAATGTGACCTAAAACTATGCATTTAGTTACCAGGAAATGGCATTTTTCCCAATTAAGCATTAGATTTTTCTCCTCACACTGAGTCAATGCCAGATCAAGATTCTTTAAGCATTACTCAAAGCAATCACCATAAACAGAGAAATCATCTACGAAGACCTCCATGATTTCTTCTACCATTTCACTAAAAATGTAGATCAAGCTGCGCTGAAAGGTAGTAGGAGCGTTATAAAGATCAAAGGGCATTCTTTTATAAGCAAATGTTCCAAAAGGATACGTAAAAGTACTTTTAGTTTAGTCCTCTAAAGCAACATTTATTTGATTATAACCCAAATAACCATCTAAGAAATAGTAATATGCACACCTAACAACGCTTTCCAAAACTTGATCGAGGAATGGAAAAGGAAAGTGATCTTTTCCGGTCACTGCATTAAGTTTTCTATAATCAATGCATACTCTCCAACCAGTTTGAATTCGAGTTGGAACCAGCTCAGTATTCTCATTTCGAACTATAATAATGCTTGATTTCTTAGGATCCACCTATGTAAGGCTTACCTATTTAGAATTAGAGATTGGGTATATAATTCCTATATCAAGTAATTTTAGCACTTCAGCTCTAACTACTTTTTTTTTTTTTTTTTATGTTCGGATTGAGCCTCCTTTGCATTTGTCTAACTGGTTTGGCATCCTCTTCTAAATAAATTTAGTGTGTGCAGACAAGTGGACTAATACCAGTTAAATCTGCTACTGACCAACTTAAAGCTTTCTTACAGCTTTTCAAAAGATTTAATAACTGGTGTTCTTATTCAGTAGCTAATTCAGACGACATACCCACTGGTATGTCTCTTATTCTCCAAGGAATTCGTATTTTAAATTACTAAAAAAGGGCTTTCTATCGAGATTAAGAGCTTTTAATTCTGAAGATTTTCCTTTATTCAACATTGGTGCCAGTGGTTCAAAGGTTAGTTGCCATTTTCCGACAAACATAATTGGGCACACCTCTAACCATTCATATATTACTTTTACTTCGACCATCTGAGTTGAGAAAGTCATATTCTTCTCACTGAAGCAAATAGCCCTCTCTAGTGGGTCCTCTATGAATTCACAATCGATGTAATCATGTGCTATGGTTTCTACCAAATCCACCTCCTGAACATTAGGCTATTCTTTTGGATGTTTTCTAGCATTGAAAATATTAGTTCTGAACTTAATATTTCCAAAAGACAATTTCATTCATCCAGTCCTACAATTTATAAGTGCATTTGAGGTTGCAAGGAATAGTCTACCTAATATAACAGATGTAGAATTAGGTACAGAAAGATTGGTTAAGGATTGTGTATTCGGTATGATAAAGTCTACTGGAAAACAGAAATTCTTTACCTAAACCAATACATTCTTAACTATTCCTCATGGGACTCTGATAGATCTATCAACAAGTTGAAGATCACATAAGTGGGCTTTATTTTTCCCAAACCCAATTGTTCATAAATTGAATATGAATATAAATTTACACTTACCCTTAAATCTAGTAGTGCTCGACTGATATAATAATTCCCTATGTGACATGATATAGTAAGACATCTAGGGTCCTTATACTTTGGGGGTATATGACCATGAAGTATAGCACTCGCTTGTTCAATTAGAAAGGCTTTCTTTTTTACATATAGCCTTCTTTTCACCATACATAATTCCTTTAAGAATTTGGCATATGTAAGAATTTGCTCATCAATTAGAGGTATATTTATTTTGATTTGCTTGAACACCTCAAACATTTCTGCAGCTTAAGCATCTCTCTTTGATTTTAGGAATCTTTGAGGGAATGGTGGTTTGGGAGCATATTCCCTTGAAGTAATCTCTACATCTTTTTCACCTTCATTCACCCTCATTTTTTCTACATCTTTCTCATGTTTTCCTTTTCTTTCATCTAATTGTACTTGTTTTTATATCTAGAATCGATCTTCCTCTATCTATTTAGGTTCCAACTCTTTCCTGAGTTTAGCCACCCTAGGATGAATTGTTTTATCTATTACCCTACCACTCCTGAGCATTGTGATAGCTTGAATTTGCTCTGGATTATGTTGAGCATCGGAAGATACTTTAGTTTGATTTACTTAAGCAGATGGATTTGGACGTGGTTAACCAGACAACTGACCTTTCTACTGATTACTCAGTGTTTGGGTTAGAAGAGTCAGTTGTCCTTTTATGTCATCTATTAGTCGATTATTTTAGGCCCACATTATAGATTGTGTAGCCATGAATTGCTGAAGAGTCTCTTTGGTGGACCGCTTATTAAGAAGGAATTGTGTATTTTAATATGGTCTCATGTTCTGAGATGGTCTTGGGTTATAGATAGGAATTTGTGAAATAGGTGGAGGTGGAGCAGAATGAAACTACTGAGGCATTAATGTTCCATCATTTCTCCATCCAAAATTAGGATGATTCCTCCAGCCCAGATTAAAGGTTTCAGAAAATAGATTTCCCTTTGATTTTGTCCCAAATATGGTGGACGGAATTAGTTGATCGCATTGATAGCTAATTCACTAGACTATTGTCCACACCATTTCTCTACATGTGGGGATAGTAAGGCAATCATCTGTCTTATGTGTTTAGCTATCACACATAAGATAATAAACACTTGCCACGGGTTCCTTGATAGTAGGTGTTTCCTTTTTAATTTTCAAGGTCTCAATTTCCCTAGTTAGTGCTACTAATTTGGCTTTTAGTTCATTAGTTTCACTAAATTGGTGTAAACCTCTATTTGGTGCAACACTAGCAGCTTGGGTGTTTTGAGTTCCCATATTATCCCAAGTTTGGGCATTTTCAGCAAGGAATTCAAAATTCTTATATGCTTATTCAAGAGTTTTATTGTAGAATCGTCCATTACACATGGTTTCCATGAATTTTTTTAGATGTGGTGTCATAGAAGATACTTGCCAAATGCCAAACTTCAAATCTGTGATGTGGATAGGAATGTAAAAGTGTTTTGAACCTCTCCCAGCACTGATAAAAGGTTTCATCAATTTGAGGAGTAAAGTTTAAAATCTAGTGTTGACTAGCATCAGTTTGATTAGGAGGAAAAACTTTCTTAAAAAATTTAGCTTGTATTTCTTCCAATGAACGAATATAGAAGTTGGTTGCAAGAATTCAAACCATCTAATAGCCTTATCCTTAAGAGAGAAAGGGAAAAGTTTTAGGAATACTAGATCTATGGGATAATTTTGATCTCTGAAAGTCACACAAATATTCCTAAATGTAGTTAAATGCTCATATGAGTTCTCAGATTCCACACCATGAAAGGTTGGAAGAATTCGGATCATTCTAGGTTTGAAATGAAAAAGTCTTTGATTTTTGGGCCATACTATACAAGATTTAGATGCATGCTTATCCTATTGTAATATATCCCTCATTGAACGTCTAACAACGATAGGTTGATCATTCATTACCATTTTATAATAGGAGTAGAACAGGATGATAGTGAAATTTCTACAGGGACATTTTTAGGATTGAAGGGAATATTAATGTGTTCAGGGCGTATTAGTCTACCATTTTCCCCACGATTCCAAGCGTTCATAAGCTCAATAGAAAATTTATAAAATACACTAGATAGCCATAAGCTGTATTGGGCTAATTTAATTTTTTTAAAAGGGCAGTAAATAAACTTTAATTTAAAGTAACCTAAAAACTAAGACTGGGTTCCCCGACAATGGTGCCAAAAACTTGACTGCTCGTCAAATTTTATGTCTTAATTAACCACCAAGTGTAAGAGTGTGTAGTATAGTTTAACTCGATAAAAACGAGGTTAAATCTGCAAAGAACCTACTGTTTTAATTTCTAGGTTGCAAAAGATGAAAGTAATTCACTACCTAGTTCAAAAATGATGATTTCTAGTGGTTAGAGGTTTGGATTGATTTCTATTTGCAAATAAGTGTAAATTTCTCAAGTAAAATTAATCTAAACAAAATATTGAAATTCAGAATTTAAATGAATAATTAACTAAATTAATAGATGTAACGAAACTATTGGATAAAGGTCTTGATTCAATTTTCAATTCCGGGTGGATTAATTAATTCACAAAGTTATGTGCTTTTTTTTTTTTTTTTAAATGTCAATCTAAGTTTCACGTAAAGCAAAAATGGATCAAAAATATGTTTTCATAAATGCTCATAAAATTTCCCAAACTCATTTTTATATTCATCTTTTAGGATTATAAAACTGGATGATTTTCTTTGAAAAATATTAGAGTTTAGATTTAACATATTTATCTCAAAATATATAGAAGAAAAATTTAGATTCAAAAATCCTTATCAGTGATTACAGAGAATGTGATCAAGGGTATTCATTTTCAAATGGTTTTGAAACAAATAAAATTAAATCTAAATGCTGTAGATCTTTACGTGTACGTTTTCACACAACACACGTATATTTATACACATCACCATATTCATAATAATCTACCATTCCTTGATTCATTGAATCAAGAACGAGCGATTTAGCCTAACATCGGCATAATAATAATGCATGAAGCAAGAATAAACACAAAGCAAATAATAGCCTTCATTAGATTAAGTTTGAAATTAAATATCTTACTTCGAAATTAAGCAAAAAACAACAATTGTAGACACTACGCCAATAAAAACTTCAAGGATCTTCAAGAACATTCTTTAAAAAAAGTCAAAATAATAAAGTAAAAACTCCGTAAAAATGTAGTACGACAACTAAAAACGAAAGTCTCAAACTGTCTTTACCAAGGTTCTATTTATAGAGCCATCAAAAAACCCTAAAAAATTTACAAAACGGCGCCTAAATTCCCTTAATGGTCTAGACCACAGTAGCTCAGTTTTCTGGTTTATGTTGTAGTGGTCCTGATTGTTTGGGAAACGGTCTTGACCACAGTGTGCTACTCTGATTTCCTACTTTACTTTTCTCTCCGTGTTCTTGCTTTAGTCCGAATCGGAGCTCTTTGTGTAGGTAGTGAAGGCTCGTTTTCGTTGTTTTCCTCCTCTTCATCGTTGCTAATCACCATTATTTGATCCTCTTTCCTAGATTGAAGAGAACAAACCAAACAAGAGATAAAGATAACAAAATTAGAAAGTTTATTAGGTAATGCATGCTTCTAATGCTAAGTTATGATGTTCATAATTACACTTTTCAAGTGTAATCAAGCACTAAACCATGTGTGCTCAGAATATGCATATAAGATTATATTTCTTAATTATGTAAAGGTACAATATCTTAATTAATTAAGTAAAATCTTACCAACTAACAGTAATATCATAATTTCCACATTAATCATATTGTTATAACTCGACAATTAATAGGCTATGATCCCACAGTCTCAAGGAAAGAAATTATTCACCACCACATTCACATCACATTATATCTATCAATGCCATACTATAGGTCAGGTATTATGTAGGTTTAATCTGTGTAGATAGAACTAACCCAAAAAAATAAATCCCCAAGCTTTAGCCGTGGAGTACAACTGGTCCCCAGTCCCAGATGTACTCATCAATCTCATGGCTATGGTGTTGTAGTCCTAGTCCATCTCATTTTGTCAAAAATAAATTCTCAGGCCTTAGTCTTGGGTAACAAATGGTCCTGCAATCTTAGGTATACTCATTAATCTCATAGCCGTAGTCCCTGATTACACTTGAAAAAAATGTAATTACTAGCCTCTAATTGAATCATAAAGCATGCATTTATCAATAATTTAGGATAAATTTTCATCTATTTTTAAGATTAATGGCTTGTATTTCTAAATTGCAAAAAAAATAGTGGAAAAGAGTGATAACACTAAGGATGAAGATGATGAAAGTAAAGACAAGGATGAAAGTATCTCAACCACACAAGTATAAAGACGCAGAAACTCAATCTAGAAAGCAGCAAAGCAATATTAGAGGAATTTTAAGCAAAAGATAGTGAGAAGGAAACTTCCACTTTATCATTCGAATGCCATTTTACCGTCTAGACGACGTGGACCCGTCAAGTTTCATAAAATATTATTTAGAATTTTAGGGTTTGTAGCCTATAAATAGGCTATTATATGTAGATGTTGGATAGACTTTTTTGAGTCGTTTTTAGAGTTTTTCTTTGAGAACTAGGGTTTAGTTTTGTTTTTTGTTTTTTTTTTTTGTCGATTGTTTGATATGCTGAAGTGGGGATTCAAAGATCATTCTTCATACATTTTGCTCTGCAATAAAAGTTCTGATTTTTTTTTTTTATAATGTACTCGTTTTATTTTACAGTTTTCGTTTATTTTATTATGAATGGTCAATTATTGTAACACTAGGCTAGATTCTTACTCTTGATTCAACCCATCAATGATGGGTAGGGTTTTGTTGAAGTTTGAATGCCATATAATCGTTACATGCGAGATTAACCTTGCATGTTAGGGTTCTTATTTTTATGAACCAAATTTATTTGATTTAGAAGTTTTAGAATGAATGTTATACTTTCTTGAAATCAAATCATTTGAGTTCGGACCAAAAAGGAATTAATCACGGTATCTTTTCAGTTTTATTTTCCTAAACAAGAATTTAAACTGAACTTTGGACATATTCAATTTACTGATCATATTTTCTAGTTTTTCTTTCCTAAACGTGAATTTAAAATTGATTGTTAGAATATTAACTTAATGATAATATCTTCCGATTTATTTTTCCTTGAACATGAAATCTAAACTGAGATTAAAATTCGCATTCAACTTGAGACAATTAACCTACTCGGATTTGTAACCTACTTGGATTTGTAGGTTAGATCAAGTGTTCCTTGTTCATTCGAAAATCCTAGAAATTTTATATCATTCTTCGATTTAATTTAGTCTGCAATTAGTTAGTTTAATTTTAGAAATAGATTTAATGTGCTTATTTGATTTTATTAGTTGCAATTTTATGGTTCGTTGGTTTAAATTAACTTTTATTTTGTGAATTTTAGGTTTAGTAACCAAAATCTCAGAACAATCCCAAACCAAAATTTATTTTATCGTACTTAGAAATTTAGAATAACTAAAGTTAGTGAACTTAGGAGAATTCGATATTTTATCTTCTCTGAGAGTTCGATACCTGGTCTCACTAGAATTAAAATTACACTGCACCCTCTTGCACTTAAGAGATAATTTTCATAGCAATTAAGTTTTTGGTGCCATTGTCGGGGAAATCAATTTACTCATTTTATAGGAATCGGGAAATCAATTTACTCATTTTATAGGAATCTAAGTTTTAGTTATTCTTGTTTCCTTAAAATATTTATTTCTTTAGTGTATGAGCAAGTGGATTCGAGGAGAAAGGTACACTCCAACGTTCTAACTAGCTAAACCCACTCTTTGAACCTTTTGATCCTTTCACTGAAATGGCTAACCTTCCAACTGGAGGTGTAGACCAATTATTAGGTCCAAATGGCCAACCTCAGGCATCTTCTACATGGTCAATGAGGGATTATCTTTAACGGGACAAGCACACACCCGAGTTTAATGTAGTATGGCTTGAGGATCAAAGATCCTTTAATTTTAAACTTGGGATGATTCAACTTCGTCTGACCTTCTATGGTATGGAACCTGAAAACCCATATGACTATTTAAATCATTTTAGGAGCATCTCCCATTGATTTAGTCTTCCTTAAGCCTTTTCTTTTCTCTCTAAAGGAGAAAGCCACAAAGTGGTTTGACTTCTCTTAAACTAATTTCATTCACTTATGGGATGAAATGCAAGCAAAATTGCTAAAGAAATTCTTCCCACCTGAAACTTTGCTTCCCAGCCAAATTTTGAATTTTGCTTCCCAACCAACTAAAACTTTCTACTAATGTTAGGAAAGGTTCAAAACCCTATTACAATCCTGTCCCCATTATGGATTTGAGACGCGACGTTTAGTGAGTATTTTCTTTGGCTCTCTAATACCGTAGCTCAAACAATTTGTAGAGACCAAGTGTATTCGACAATTTTACGATAAGATTCCTGAACAAGCATATGAGTTTTTCGACTTTCTAGCCTAAAATGACCAAACTTGGGATACAACAGGAGTTAAGAAAATAGAACCCACTAGCAGTACACCAAAAGGCGTACATCAGTTGAGTGAAGACGACAGTCTTAAGGCAAAACTCACGTCCTTAGCTAGAGATATTAACTCTAAAGATTAAGAAAGAGGCACCGGTTGTTCACGAGCTAGTAGCAAATGTTTATTGCTTAGTGTGCGATAGCCAGTCACGTAAGATTGATGACTGTCCTACCATACCTATTTGACGAGAGATGTTACAAATCCAGTAAAGCCATGAACTTTCAATTAATGCCATAAACCAATTCCGCCTACCATATTAGGGGTCTAATCAAGGAGGAAACCCTTTTTCTAAGACATATAATCTAGAGCTAGAGGAACCATCCTAGTTTTAGGTGGAGAAATAAAAGAGCACCAATGCCTCAGCAATTTTATGTTGCTCTACCTCCATTTATACCTCAAGTTCCTAACCACAACCCAAGACTGTCTCAGAATATGAGACCACCACAGAATACCTACATACCTCCAAATAGATGACCTACCAGAGAGACACTTCAGTAATCCATGGGTACACAATCTCAATTGTGGGCTCAGAACTATAGAACTTTTGATGAAAAAAAAATGTCAATTAACACTTCTAACCTAAACGTTGAGCACCCAACCTAGAGGTAATTTCCTTACTCAACCACAAATAAATCCAAATGCCTCAGTAAACTTTATTGAGGGATCTTCTGCGGCACCTAATAATGTTGAATAGGTGCAAGCGATCACGATACTTAGAAATAGTAAAGCTATAAATAAAACCATTTGTCCTAGGGTGGCTGAGCACGGGAAAGAGTTGGAACCTAAGTGGAGAATGGAAGATAACACAAAGGCAAATGAATAGAACTCTTCAACAAAATTGAAAAGGAAGGTTGAAAAGGAAGTTAAAGATCAAGGTGAGAAGGAACCTGAAAAGGATAATGAAAAAGTAGGAAAGAAGTGTGAGGAGCATACGTTAGTAAATCTGACGAGAGAGTATATCCCTTCAGTTCTATTCTCTCAGAGATTCATTAAGAGCAAGAAACAAGCTCATTACGTAGAGATACTAAAGGTTTTTAAACAAGTTAAAATCAATATACCTCTATTAGATGCCACCACTCAAATCCCGTACTATGCAAAGTTTTTGAAAGATTTTTACATAGTTAAAAAGGAATTGCAAGTTAAAGAAAAGGCATTCTTAACAGAATAAGCAAATGCTATATTTCAAAGTCATGCACCACCCAAATACAAGGACCTTGGATGCCCTACAAGTTCGTGCTACATTGCGGAGAGTCGTATAGATAATGCACTGCTTGATCTGGTGGCAAGTGTGAATTTACTACCTTATACAATTTATAAGCAATTAGGCTTAGTAGAGTTAAAGCCCACTAGAATAACACTTAAGGCACACTAGAATAACACTAAAACTCATAAATAGATCAGTTAAAATACCACAAGGAATAGTGGATGATGTACTGGTTCAGGTGGAAAATTTTCGTTTTCCAGTAGACCTCATAATACTTGATACATAACCTCTGACCAGTTTATCCGCACCAAATCAGACTCCTATCATTTTAGGTAGACCCTTCCTAGCTACATCCAATGCCCTTATCAATTGGAGGACAAGCTCACTTAAAATGTCATTTTGAGTCTAGAATCTAAGAAGTGGATATGGTTAAGATGATAGTCTAGGATTAGGTAGACCATGAGTTCATTGAAAACCTTTCAGAAAGAGAGGATTAGGTAGACCATGAGTTCATTGAAAACCTTTCAGAAAGAGCAATTTACTTTAGTAAAGGACTCACAGAAGAGTCTAGTTTGATGGATTCATCTCTTTATCCTTATCAATTGCTTGAAGTGAGCCCTATCATGTTAGTAGGCAGTTGGGTGCAAGTATTTGAAAAACTCGAACCACTTGAGAAGAGATCAAAATCTTCTAAAGTGAAAGCACCAACTTCCCAAAGAAAACACAACCCAAACACTTGAAATATTCTTTCCTAGGTGAGCTAGAAACTTACCCCGTGGTAATTTCTATAGAACTATCATCCATGCGAGAAACTTAGTTAGTAGAGTTGTTCCAAAAGCATAGAAATGCATTAGGATGGTTTGTGGTTGTCTTAACAAGAATCAACCCCTTACCTTGTGCACACCGTATATATTTACAGGATAATGCTAAACTAGTTCATCAGATGCAAAAGCATCTCAATCCAAATATGAAAGAAGTGAAAAGGGCTGAAGTAATCAAATTATTCAACCTAGGAAATATCCTCTATCTGATTCTAAATGGGTAAGTCCAACATAAGTCATGCCAAAGAAGTCAGGTGTTATAGTTGTGAGAAATTAAAATAATGAATCGGTACCCACTTGAGTCCAGATAGGATGGAGAGTATGTACTGATTATCGGAAACTCGATGTCGATTTTTATATCTGATTTTTATCCTTTCTTTTAGCTCTTTGTGTAAACCTTTGTGTCACGTATTGACACAGGCTGTACCTTTTGAATGGACCCCTCAATGCCAAGGGGCATTTAAGAGACTTAAAAAATACTTAACCATACTCCCATTTTACAATCTCTTAATTGGTCATTACCATTTGAGCTTATGTGAGATACAAATGATTAAGCTATTAGTACTGTGCTGGGACAAAGTAATGCTAAAAATGTGCATGAAATTTATTATGCAAGTAAGACTCTTAATAGTGCACAAACGAACTATTCTACTACCGTAAAGGAACTTCTAGCAGTAGTTTTCGTACTTGAGAAATTTCGATCTTATCTACTTGGTTCGACAGTTACAGTCTATATTGACCACTCAACTTTTAAATACTTGATAACCGAGAAAGATGCTAAGCCATGCTTAATTCCTTGGATTTTACTACTACAAGAGTTTTACTTAGTTATAAAAGATAAAAAAGGAGTAGAGAATGTCGTTACCAATCACTTATCTCAGCTTCCAGAAGAATTTCACATGAATGAAGACAACAAAATCAATGATAGGTTCCTTAACGAGTAGCTCTTTAGTGTGTTAGCATTATCTTCCACCGCACCCTCGTGGTATGCAGATATTGCCAAATATTTAGTGACTGAAAAAATTCCAAGTGAATGGAGCATAAAGGACCAAAAAAAAAAAATCTTTTGGAATATCCGAGTATTTTTCTGAGACGACCTTTATCTATTCAAGTATTATTCTGACCAACTCATATGAAGGTGTATTCGTGATTGGGAAATTATTGGCATCTCAGAATTCTACCACTCATAAGCGTGTGGTGGTCACCTTTTTGCCACTAAAACATCTTACAAAATCTTATAATGTGGTTTCTACTAGCCCACACTTTTCAAGGATGCTTAGAACTTCTGTACTTTATGTGATTGATGCTAACAATTGGGGAATTTAACGAGGCAAAACATGATGCCATTGTCCATTATTCTTGTTTTTGAGGTTTTCGATTGCTAAGGCATTGGCTTCATGGGACCATTCTTTATCTTTTTTGGTTGTGAATACGTCCTCGTGGGGCTAGATTATGATTCTAAATGGGTAAAAGCTGTAGCTACAAGAATGAACGACCAGAAGGCAGTACTAAAGTTCTTGCATGCGAACATCTTTTCACGTTTTGGAGTTCCCAGAGTAATTATTAGTGATGGATGTAAACACTTCTGTAACAGACCAGTCGGAATTCTTATGTGAAAATATGGAGTAGTTCATAGAGTAGGTACTCCTTATCACCCTAAAAAAAGTGGTCAAGTAGAGCTTGCTAATTGTGAAATCAAAAATATTAAAAAAGACAGTTAATCCTAATCATAAGGACTGGTCAGTACGGTTGATTGACTCTTTATGGGCATATCGCACTGTATATAAAATGATATTAGGAATGTTATAGTACATAGTTGTTTATAAAAAACCGTGTCATCTGTCTGTCGAACTAGAGCATAGGCTCTATTGGGCTATTAAATAAGTTAATGCTAGCACAGGCGAATAGGACTCCATCGTAAACTCCAACTGGTAGAATTGGATGAACATCAAAAGGATGCATATGAAAATGCAATGATTTTTAAGGAAAGATGAAAGCTCTTCATGATAGTATATAGTTAGAAGAACCTTTCATGAAGGTTAAAAAGCTCCACTTTATAAATCACGACTTCATCTTTTCCTAAGAAATTTACAATCTAAGTGGGTAGGACCGTTCATGGTAGTGAAAGTGTATGAGCACGAAGCTATTAAGATGCAGAACCCGAAAAATAAGAATCAAGTCAAAGTCAATGGACACAGTCTCAAGCCATACCTTAAGGTCATGTTTGTTTGGAGGGATTAGATGATGGGGTATAAGTAATACCATGGATAATATATGGGATTGGATAAAATATGGGATTAGTTTTTAATGTGGGATTATAAATGTAGTATTTGATTGGTGGGATATAAAGTGGGATAAAAGATGTGATTTGATATAAGATATGATAGGGAACAATTGTGAACCTTTGGATTATAGAGAGAAACAAATCCAGAGATTTGGGGATATGAAATCCAGTCCGGAGTTCTAATACTGCAAACCAAACACGGGACTAAAATCAACTTGATAAAAAATGATGGACTTTCAATCCAATCCCCCGTTTTATCCTGCAATCAAACATGACCTAAGAGTTAAACGTAGGATCTTCGGGATCCCCCACCTTTTGAGTGAACTTTAGGAACACCCCTTTAATGTTGTACGTTAGTTAATATTAGTTTTAGTTTCCGAAAAAAAAAAAACTTATTGTTGTTCGGACACCGCAATACCATCACGACGCTATTGGCCGGTACTAAAGCTTACAAAATCCGATGCAAAAATTCCTTCTTGCTCTCTGGATGCCAATGGACAGTAAGGAAACCATAAATTCCACTTAAATTTTTACCCTTGCCGTCTGGATGCCTTAATGCTATTCGGACGGCGTGCATCAATTCTGATTAAATCCCCCTTTCTCCTATTCATTTCGCGTGAACCCTTTTTCATCTCCACCCCCAATTCCTTCCAGATCATTAATCTTCAAACCTTAAGTGAGTTTGAGTAGAAATATAGGCTTGATTCACAACAATTGGAGCTTTTATCGTGTTCAGTCATTCCATCAAATCTGGTAAGCCCTAAATACGAGTTTCTTACTTCCATGGTGATTTCAGTTTGGATGATTTACAATCGAACTTTTTGTTGAAATTGGATCCCTTGGATCTCAATAAGATTTTTTTCGCGCATTATTTTCAAAAGCTTCCATTAATTTTCATTAACCAAGGGAATTTCTT
>QLOD02000017.1:8005637-8020775 GCA_003260245.2 Sideroxylon spinosum | reverse complement strand
ATATAGCCGACCCCACCTAGTGGGAAAAGGCTTAGTTTGGTTTGGTTTGGTTTATTGAAATAAAACAAATTATTATAATAGGATGCAACAAAAATTGACAAGGTGTTTCGTTTAATGCTTAAAATTATTTAATGTGATGGTGGATATTACACTTCAAAGACAATGATTTTGTAAATATTCTATCAAGATTTATTCTCTCCATGGAAAAATAAGCCATTCCCATGGTTTTTGGTGAGAATAAGGGGCGGAATGAGTATGATATTCTACCCTTCCACCCTTATTCTACTAGGTCAAAGTCAAACTTGTAGCGTCATTGAATTATCTAATGAAGTATGAAAGCCTTAGGTACCGACGCCGACAGCAGCAATTAAGTGATGGAATGATGCTCATAGATCTTTATACATTATCAACCTTGATTTTGTCAAAAGAGTTCTGTAAGCCTGCAACAAAGCACACATTAAAGTGATGATTATAGGAACAGGAGATTCTTTGACTTTGGAATGCGAACTATAACTCACTTCTTGAAAACACATATGCGACTATAACTCACTTCTTGAAAACACTATGTCCTCGTAATCTGCATGCTTGATATGCACATTCTTAAAAATGGATAATTTCACTTCCAACCATTACATTTACAGTCAATTGATTGCTCTTCTTTCATCCTCCCTTACTTTTCTTGTTTTTTGAGGGAGGGAAAGGAACACAGCAGATTAGGATGAAATGAACATAAGTTATGCACAGCGCACTTAGTTCAATGCCTATATTTAGTTTCATCGTGCCATGAATGAGTTTGCATATGAAGAGAAGTTGTGATTTTAATAATACTAATATTGATTACTCTCTTCTTGTTTAAAGATTTTGTTGTTGGAACTGCTTCATCTTATCCACTCTACTCTGTTTATCGAACCAGACCTTATGACTAGCGCACGTCAAGTGTGTGCAGTATATGCTCTTTCCATTTCACTTGCTGCATTTGGTTTGTAATGGCACAGGATTATAATCAATGTCTTGTAGTGTAATTGATACAATTCCAGGATTGTATAGTTGTATGAGATTATCAATTTCAGCAGTGTGGTCCTGACAATAGAACTGGCAAGTGCTTAAAATTTGGGATGATCTGCTTGCGTTGAGTGATTTGTGTCCTGAGAACTGTGGCATGCCATGAGACCATTTAGCCACGTCGAATGATACGGAAGAATAGTTCTCTCTTTTGATTTGGGTTTCTCTTTAATTTATTCCCCCTATAAACTTATTTTCCTCTATTGGCATTTCTATTCAGCTTCTCTTCATTGACACAAATCACCCAGACGATTTGAAATAACAACGGAGAAGCATGAAAGCAGTGCCTACTTTTTTAACTTTCCATTTTTATTCTCCATAATTGGTTTCTTTTTATCCTCATCCCTTGTGTCTGCACATAATGTTCAAAATTTGATGCACCCTACTTGCATATGAAACCTTGCTGCGGATTGGTTTTGCATTTTGAGACAGTTTCCCTCTCCAATTCTTTGTTGGTCCAATATCTTTGCACGGGAGTGTCGGAAATATGAGTATCATATCTCTACAACTGTTAGAATGATTTGGTATTCCATAAAGATGGAATCAATATATTATGCATGACACGTTGCCATGATTTTAAGATCAAAATACATGAGAAGTCATTATTGTGAAACATCTATTGAGAAAATTGGGCTCGTAAGCACTTATTTCAAATCCTTCATACATCTATATGGACCAATGCGACTTCCATGGAAGATTTAAGTGTCCCTTTTCTTGCAAAACTCTTAATTGATTGATTTTTTTTTTCTCTGGCAGAGTATTACATGCGATTCCTTCAAATGAAGCAATTAATACAGTGGAGGTTAGTTCTTATTTTTATTTTCTTCAAGTGAAGCAATTAATACAGTGGAGGTTAGTTCTCATTTTTATCTTCTACTTCATAACGGTGTCAATTTCAGCCTTCGGGGAACTTTTGAGTTATAAAACAACACTTTGACCCCTGCTTCCATTGAAAGTTTAGCTTTTTGTATTTTTCACTTTCAAGAAATACTGTGCACACACACGTGATAAGTTATTTCTCGGTGTAGACTGTATGTAGCTTCTGTCTTCGTTTTTTTCCTGGGAATTCAAATCCCTTTAAATTAAGTAGTTGTTGCCTATTGTGCCAATAGAAAGAAGTCACTTAATTTCAAGTTTTCAGAACCATTTGGAGAGACTTTATTTTATTTATTTAGTCTTGTTTTGTTTTTATTATTTTTTTTTTTTTTGGGGGGGGGGGGATACATTGGAGTCCAACTTACTTTTTTTTGTTTCTTGTGTGTGTGTGTACTAGTTGCTACTCCTTTGTTTGGTTATACTTGTGTTTGCTCTTTTAATATGGTTGAACCTGTTGCATATATTCAAAATATTGTATTAGGTTAATTAGGGTATAATTCTGTCACATTTCCATTCCTTTCCTATTCTTGGACAGTATAAATATTCATAGTTGTAAGGTTTCTTCGTTGCCTATATCTAAGCCATTGTAGAGGAGAAGATACCCTCTCTCTCTCTCTCAACTTCGCATCAAGGAAATGGATCCCAAAAATAAAAAAATAAAAAAATAAAAAGAGTAGTTGCAAACCCTAAGTTTGCCACTGCTCATCATCCCCGGTGACCTTTCTCGCGAATGTCATTAACCGAGGACACCATTAATTGACTCCTTCACATGGCAACACCCATTAGCTGATGTGACTCGACACACCTCCGCAATCAACCGTCAAAAGTCCACATAGCAGCCACGCACCTTATCTTCTCTATCATGTGTGGTGGGTGATCTCTGACAACCTTCCACAGTGGTTGCCTCTCATCGCTCCCCATGTTGCCATGGTTGATTGATGAATCCAGAGACTTCTGGAAGCATTGCGAGAAGGTTTTCCTCTTAAGGATTTGTTCTTTGCTTACTAATTGATTGGATACATGACCTATGTGGCACCAACAAATCATGGATAAAGTAATAGTCCGCCTCGATATGTTTGGTGCATTCAAAAATAAGATTGCTGGCAATGAATATGGTAGCCTTGTTATCATTGAACATAGACATAGACTAAGGGTTGTCAATACCAAAATCATGAAGAAGTGAGTGAACCTAAAGCATTTTGGAATTTATATGTACCATTGTACGATACTCAACCTCTGCACTGAAGCAAGCCGCTACATTTTACTTTTTGCTCTGATAGGTAACAAGATTATCATTGAGAAGTATTAACCCAGCTATAGAATGAGGATCAGGATGGCTACTGGTGCAATTAGCATCACTAAAACCTATCACTTATAGAGAAGAGGAAGACTGATAGAGCAAACTACTTGGTTTTCAAATAATGCCTGATATAGCACACTACCTCAAAATGTGGAGAGCAAGGGACATATTTAAACAAACACCACCCACAACATAAGTGATATCTGGGCAAGTGATCGTAATATAGATCAATTTGCCAACTGAATGTCGATAACGGCTAACACCAATGAAAGGAGTGCCAACTTCAATGTTAAGTTCGATAGAAGAATCCATGGGAGTCTCAGCCAGGTGAGACCCTAGAAGACCAGTCTCAGATATGAGATATGGACATATTTCCTTTGAGAAAAAGATAGACGCGCATTTAATCAGGCCACTTCTGTAACTTATTCTGCCTCTAAAAATGTTCTAGGTTTCCTATCTATATGTAGACTTCGATGCTAGTATTTTGTCATCGATATTTATGCATTGTGACAATCAAGCTATACTATTACAAGCATACCAAACACATTGAAGTTGACCACTACTTTACTCGTAGGAGGCCTGTGGAGCATGTATATTCGTCATTGCTCTTCTGGTGATGGCGTTGAGATTGTGGGTCTCACGGTGGCGATATTGATGGTATGTTTATACCACTGTTTCAACTACAGCCAATTTGTCAAAGAAGAAGTTGACAAAGTCTACTATGTGGCAATATCCATTGTTATTGACGAAGTCGACTATGTGAGACTAAGCTGTTGGAGACAATGATGGAGGCAAGGAAGGGGGCTTATTCAGCAACTGTGATTGGCTTGGTAAGCAAGTATGAGGGTTCTTGATAGAGACATAAGAGCAATAATAGGGTAGATTGGGGTCTCTTGATATAAACAGAAGAACCTTAATCGAAGAAAAAAGACAGTGTTTAGAATTTCTGTCGCTCTATAACATGTTGAAGTACGGCAAATTGGGAAGATTAAACACACCAATGATTGGTCCTGTGGTTTGTCTTCATAGCTCCTAGTGTCTCTCTGAATTAGGTATGTGAATAATTACATGCCAACTACATTCATCCTAAATATTTTTACTACTATAAAGATATATATTCTATCCCTAGAATATGTATTTTACATCTGACAATTTCAACTAGGGTGCTTCCTATGGGGGTATTGTCGTCGTCTTTTAGATGGGGTTTTATACAGTAAAGATATATGTGAGGTGAAACTGCAAGTTAGGTTATGTTCCTCCTAATCATCTTTCAATTATTTATTTCAACTTTGTTTTGTCCTTTAAGTTTTTACCATATTTGGCATTCTAACGACATGCGTATTTAATAATATTCATGAATTAAAATAAAAATGTTGGACACTTGAATAAAGATACATTTTCAAATAAGTGGTGAAGTTTAGTGAATTTTGAGGGGCCTCGCCGAAGTTTAGTGGATTTTGAGGAGGCCAATAAATTATTTTTGTTATAAATTTCTCAAAATTATGGGATCTGCATAGGATTTTTAAATTTTAGGGAGCACTACCCCACTGTGTCCACCACCATATATCTATGTTTAAATTTCTGTATAATCAATTTTTAATATAATTAAGGTAATCCACATTTGGGAACTTAGATGATAGTTTAAGACTAATTTTCTAGTTCAATTTTAGCTTACTACGCATTTATTCAATTATCAAGTTATTTTTATTAATATAGACATGAAAACTATTATTATTCTTAATATAGAATTTTTGAGACTTTGTTCAGATAAATTTTTTATTTCATTACTTTCTTGTTTGACTCCTGGGAAAAAATTTCTGGTTACGTCGATACTTGTATAGTTGCCATACTAGTTACATAATGAGAATATAGCGTGCAATGTTAGATCAAATCCAATCAATTTAAAGTAATTGTTTGTGCCTTGGGACCACACATTGTTAGATCAAATCCAATCAATTTAAAGTAATTGTTTGTGCCACATATTGTTCTTTTTCATGAATAGAGGGAATGGCGTGGGAATATTTTTGGAAAAACTAGGAAACGAAAGAACTAAGAAAGAGAAAACGCAGAGCAGAAGATAAACTTATTCACATGGTAATGCATTTTCGTGTTACTAAAATCATTTCAACTGTTGTGAGGAAAGGAAATATAATGAACGAAGGGGTTTTTCCTGTGGATCAGAAAACGTCTTGAGCTCCACATCAAGTGTTTGGAAATATATGGACATCCCGGTCATTAGGGAATCTCACACTTTCCCGAGAGTCATTTCTGTGTTTTATATGCTTTGTTTGTAAATAGGACTTTAATTTAAACAGGGATTAAAATGCACTTGAATTCTCGGTAACGCTTGACAAAAGAACTTATATATTGATGGATTTCAATTATTATTATTATTAAATTTTTTTTACTTTTTATTTTTTTATTTTTTGGCTACTTAGTCTTGGAATTGCTGTGGAGAATATGTTCTAGATATTACATGGTTCTTTGGGTTGAATATCATGGCATTTTGCCTACCTGATCCTATTTTATACTCGTTCTTTTGTTTTATTTGCCTCTGTTCTTTCTCTCAAATGTCAGCCCCTATTTATATTGATATGAATTATGTAGGTTTTACGACCTCGAACAAAGCCAAACATTGCATCATGGAAAGGCGCGGCAGTAAGTCATCCTTTTGCTACCATTGTTTCGTGCTTTTTTGTCTCTTTACCTAAAAGTGATTCTTTTATAGTTTGACCATTTTAGAGAAATGTTGAGCAAATTGATTGCAAATACTGTTTTCAGTTATATGTTGTGAAAACACGTTTACCTCTCAATGATATAAGATACTATGAATTAAGCAAATAAATAAAAGAAATTAAGATTAAGAAGTAGAAGCAGTAGCCAAGAAGAGAAAAAGAAGAAGGGTGAATAAGTTACACAAGCTTTATTTCAATATTTTTTATTTATACAAAGTGTCCTAATTCAATACAATTAAAGCCTTTATATAGGCTAACCTTAATCAAACAAAATTCCATAAATATAAGATACTAAAAATAAAATCCTAATATAGGGAACAAGATAAAATCAATCTTAAAAATAAAATAAAAATCTATGCTTAATGATATGGAATAAAAGAAAATAATTTTTTAATATTTTGCTTCTATTTTGTACCATTCTTCGCCACTTAGATAAACTCGACTCCATTGTAGAGTCGAAAACTTGCGCACTTCTTTAATCTTTAGGCCACAAACAAAACGAATGTTTAAATTGTTCCCAAAACTCATGGACACTTGTCAGGGGGTGGTAAAACCTTAGTGTCCCTACCAAACCTCCCGATGTAGAAGAAACATGATTCTGATAACAAAACTTGCAGATGTTATCTCCACCAAAGCTCCCGATGTAGAAGAAACGCAATTCCACTAACAAAACTTACAGATGTTGAAAGAAGACCAAAATGGATCAACTTATCGGAGGAATTTGGTTGTAGGGAAGACAAGATTGATAGAAGTAACGTAAGTTTTAGTTATACTTATCAACCCAAGGTATGCGATAATATAAGCAGGGACTTCAGTAATACAAGTAGGAACCTCAGTAGTCGTCGCAACGTCATAAGTGGTGTAATATGAAAAAGCGTCACATCAACTTCATCCTTGGGATTATGCTTATAAATCAACACTTCTAGGTGGTCATTATTAGACTCTCGATGTTATTTATCAATGACCTTAGAAATATTTGTGAAGGCACTTAATGGAGGAGTTGAAACTGTATTCAGCTTTGAATTTGACATTTGGGGTTGAAAAATGGTGATTCCAATCATCTAGCAAATTGACCTTATACCTATAGTCAATTAGTGCGCTCATCCTAGAGGTTAGTCCTTGAATTGCTTTCGTGATGCCTACTAGTTGGGTTTGCAATTGGTTATCTGCCATTGTGCTAGTGGATGTTAGTGTGCGACTACGTTTGAATTGGTACTCCATGGTGTATTGTCAACTGGAGGGTGTTTTGGAAGGAGTTCGTCGGACGGTCGTTGGAGTGTCGCTTGCCATTTGCCGGAGCTTTATCAGAAGAATAGGTACAAAGATTCTGGTGCATTTTGGAGTAGGGTGCACGTCACGATGCAGTTTGAGCAGCAGCTTTCAAAAATTTTAGTGTATACCTCATGGTGAGCCATCCATATAACACTTCTTTTTCACTCTCATTCTGTTAAGGTGATCCAAGGCACATTCAAAACACCTCCAAACACCTCCAATACCTATTTTACCAAATGCTAGGTAAAGCTAAACTAACCAAACTCTAGGATACAAGGAAAAGAACAGAATTACAAAG
The DNA here is from genome assembly GCA_003260245.2 of Sideroxylon spinosum. Taxonomy (NCBI): domain Eukaryota; kingdom Viridiplantae; phylum Streptophyta; class Magnoliopsida; order Ericales; family Sapotaceae; genus Sideroxylon; species Sideroxylon spinosum. The sequence continues at coordinate 8,013,232 of QLOD02000017.1, read as the reverse complement.
TTTAGTCACTGCAATTGTCATAACGTACACAAAGTAACACTAATAATCTCCTCTTTGACAATTGTGTGACGAAACTATTCCCAAAAAAGCACACTTGATACAACAACCTAACTCTCTCTTGTTGAAACATGTTCTTGTTGATGTCAGGATATGTCAAAATAACTTACCAACCAAGGCAAAAGAATCAAGTGAAATATCAAAATTCCAATAGACAATCAATGCAAATAAAAATCACCACAGCTAGAAATAGGGTGCCCTTATCCAAACCGCAATCTGCCACCCACACTTCAGCAAGCCCTTGTCCCCACACTTTAGCAAGCCCTATCCAAACTGCAATCTTCTATGTTATAGTTAAGAAAGATAAGCAAGAATTAAGAGTGAGATAATTATTCTCATCTCCCTCATATTGTATTTATACTAATAAATTACAATTAATTTAGGAAATGCAATCGAAAAACAAAATCAAATCTCTCGAATCCTCACAGCTCACAATTATTCTAGACTATTCCATAAATTCTAATACTCCCCCTTATACTGGAACATGGTGGTCAAATATGCCTAGTTTGGTACACAACTTTTGAAATGAAGATCGAGCTAAGGGTTTTATTAGAATGTCTCCCAGTTGAGAATCAGATCATACAAATGGAGTAACGATGTCGCACTTAAGCAAGAGATCCCAGATGAAGTGGCAGTCAATTTCAATATGCTTAGTTCGTTCATGAAAAACAGTATTGTTTAGCAATGAATATCGTAGCTTGATTGTCACAGAGCATAGACATCGGAGCTGGAATTGAAATTCCAAAATCCTGAAGAAGAGAACGAATCCACAGTATCTCCAACGTAGGCTCGATACTCAGCCTCCGTACTAGACCGAATAACAATAGTTTGTTTCTTACTAAGCAAGTTACAAGATTAGCACCAACAAATGTATAATACCCAGAAGTAGACCTTTGATCTAGACGATTACCAGCCCAATCTGCATCTGTATACCCGATCCCATCTATCATTGTGGAAGGTCGATAGAGCAAATCTTGGCCTAGTGAATTCTTCAAATACCTCAAAATTCGACACGACATTAAAGTGAGGTTGACAAGGAGCATGCATGAACTAACTGCACTGATAGCATATGTCATGTCAGGTTGTGTCACAGTAAGATAAATCAATTTACTCACAAGTCGATGATATCTCCTAACATCAGAAAAGAGTTGACCACTCTCAGAATCTAAATGAGCAAAAGAATCTATAGGAGTGTCAACAGGATCAGAAGACCAATCTGAGAGAGTAAATCCAACGTATATTTCCTTTGAGAGAAAGAGATACTCTGTGAAGAACGGGCAATCTCAATCCCTAAGAAATAATGCATGCTCCAAGATCCTTTGTCTTGAACTGTTTCATCAAATAACTCTTTTAGTGCGTAAATACCCTTAGTGTCATCACCTGAGATAATGATATTATCCACATAAACAACCAAAACAGTAATACCAAAAGATGTCTGATACACAAATACTGAGTGATCAGATGTGTGCCATCTAAAGCCATATTCAAGAAGCACAGAGTTAAAACCATCAAACCATGCTTGTGAAGATTGCTTAAGCCAAGACAGCAACACACTCAGGAGGCTGATCCATATAGAGCTCCTCTTGAAGTTCGTCATGCAAGAAGGCATTTTTAACATCTAATTGGCGTAAAGGCCGTGACTTAATCACTACAACTGTTAGTAGAATGCAAACTGAATTAAGATGAGCCACCGGTGAGAAGGTCTCTAGATAATCAAAATCGTAGGTTTAGGTGTAGCCTTTAGCTACAAACCAAGCCTTAAGTCTTTCGATAGATTCATCTAGCAGATATTTGACCGTGTACACCCATCGACTCCCTATTGTCTTCTTCCTAGGTGGAAGAGGGGTAAGTTCCCATAATGATTATCTTGTAATGCTTGCATTGCCTACCTTCTTCTAGTTAGGAGATAATAGTGCCTACTTATAAGATGTAGGAGAAGAAACAGAAGATAGAACACGGACAAAGGATTGGAAACGTGGTGACACACGGTGATATGAAATAAACTTAGCTATAGAATGTTGAGTACACGCACGTATACCTTTCCTGAGAGTAATGGAAAGATCATCAATTTGAAGGGAATTGGCTTCAACAGAACTTGAGGTAGTAAGCTCAAGTGTAGCTGTAGCAGGTGTCTCAAGAGGCCTAGGACCAACAGGAATAGAAGTAACTGGCGCAGGACGAATACGATACTGATATACCTTTAAAGATGGTGGCACACTAGAAGAGGGAGCAAGAAGTCCTTGATAATTAATAAAGGGAACCTGTGTAGTGTGTGATAATTCCCCCTCTCAAGAGAGGAGAGAAGAGAAGACCCCCCATTCACAAGGAGAACTCCCCTCTATCTGAAAAATAAGAGGTGGACTCAAAGAAGATAACATCAGTACTGACAAAATACTTATGAGGAAAATGATACATCGATAACCTTTTTGAGCGCGAGAGTAACCGAGAAAGGCACCACGACGAGCACGAGGAAAAAGTTTGTCTAAATCGGGATCCAAATTATAAACAAAGACTACAACCAAAGGTACGAGGTGGGAGAGAAAAAGGAGTAGCATAAGGATACAAGAGGGTAAAAGAAGACTGATTACTAAGAAGAGATGAAGGAATCCGATTGATAAGATAACATGCATTTAGGATAGCATTCCATCAGTATTGTTTTGGGATACTCATATTGAAACGGAAAGTACGGGCAACATCAAGTAAACGACAGTATTTGCTTTCAGTAACACTATTTTGTTGAGAAGTACGAACACAGGAAGTTTGACGAAGGTTGCCTTGCTCAACACAAAATTGGGTCATGATAGACTGTGTATATTCGAGGGCATTGCCAAAGCGAAGGATTTTAATTTTCTTATCAAATTGAGTCAGAATTTCATTATAAAATCATGAAATAATAACAGGTAACTTAGAACGATATTTCATAAAAAAACAACCACATCATACAGGAATAATCATCAACAAAAATGAGAAAATACCAAAATCCATCAATAGAAGTAACTCTTGAAGGATCCCAAATGTCTGTATGGACTACATCAAATGGTTTAGACTGATGACTATTGTTATGACTCAAAAGCAAACTACGATGGTGCTGGCCAAATTAACCAGTCTCACGTTCATGACTTGAAATAGACTCTAAACTAGGAACAACAAGCTTTAAACAAGCTAATGATGGGTGACCCAAGTGGCAGCGCCACTGTAAATGAGACGTGGATCCATTGAAGGCTGAATGAGATAAAGTAAAGCTAGCAGAATCAAGGTAGTATAAACTAGCTTGTTCACATCCCGAGTCAATCGTCTTCTGTGTCCTTAAATCCTGAAAAACACAAGAATTAGGAGAAAATGTTATAGAATAGTTCAAAGATCTAGTTAATTGACTAACAGATAACAAATTAAATGAAAATTTTGGTAAAAAAATTCTAGAGGGGGGTAAGGTTAAGGTGGGAGAAGGATGAAGGTTTACTTTACCAACCATAGGACGAGAGGACCCATCAACTAAGGTAATGCTATGGGTGGTAGTAGCTAAGTTAGAAAATAAGAAAGGGTTAACCAATATGTGGGCATTGGCACTAGTATCAATAACCTATGGAGATGAAGATGGAGGAGTAAAGCAAATCATACCACCTGATTGTGCTAAATTGGCAGCAGAAGAATGAGAGATGCAATGAGCCTATACAATGACCTCTAACTTAGTAAAGGTGAGGGGGCTTGGGGGAATTGTACCAGACGTAACGGGATCACTTGAAGCAGAAGTACTGTGTGCAGAAGAGTCAATGCTGGTGGATTCAGTAGTAACATGATTAACTTGATCAAGATGACCATACTTCTGTTAGCATTATAGTTCAATATGATTAGTGCCCTCATAATGTTTACATTTTTTGTTGCCGCGCCTAGAACTACGACCACCACGAGAACCTTCATGAGACCCACTTCGAGAACCACTAGCAAGAGCAGCTGAATTATACCCACTGGTCAAGAAAATTGGTTAAGAGTGATAGCCCAAAGAAGAATGCTGAAGGCGAGAGTAAACATTGGCCATGGTAGATGTAGTCTCCCCTGACAGAATTTGATCTCGATAACTACGGAGATTATCATTGAGGCTAGCAAGAAGTAAAACCGTCATGAGCTCATCCTATTGTTGTATCATCTCAGCCTTGGTTTTTGGAAAGGGGCGAAATAGTAGAAGCTAATCACCCAAGGCTTTAAGATTACTAAAATAGTCAGACAGTGGTTGAGTACCTTGACGGAAAGAGAAAATTTTCTCATATGCCTCAAATATTTGAAATATTACTCTCCTAAGAAAATGAGTCTGCTAGTGGAGTCCCATATGGCTTTAGAGGAGTTGTACAAAGCAACTGTACAAAAAACCGAGGGCTTCAAGTTATGTTAGATCCAACCCATAACAACTACATCTGAAGCCCGCCATTGTGAGTATGAAGAAGAAATTGAATCTGATGGAGGGTCTGTAATATTTTTTTTCCAATTAATGACCAATCATAAAAATTCCAACGGCATGAGACCATGTCAAATAATTTGAACCATTCAGCTTTTTCACATGAGATGAACTTAGAAAGACTAGCAATTGGTATAACAGATGTAATCTCGGTACCAGTGGTCTTGCTATCATTTGGATTGAGAGCCATCACGACGATATGAAACCAAGTGTCTTCCAAACAGAATGCGAAACAAGTGAGCAGCAAACACCCAGGTAACAAAAAAACTTATCTTTGAATCAGATGAAGACCATGTGCCGAGAACCAATCAAATAACAAACTGTGATCGACAAGAATCAACGAAAAGTGACGAGTGCAGTAGAGACGAGCGAAGATCGCTACTTAACAATAACGTGCCAAAAAAAAAAGGAACCAGATCCTCCGATTGAGTACATCCCTAGACATTAGCGATAACAATCAACGAACATCATTGAAGCTAATTAGAGAAGGATCGGTGGCTAACGTGCAAAGAACAAAAACGACGGAGTTTAGAACATCTGACCAGGAAGACTAGCTTACGGAGTGAACCCAAACATCAATGAGAGATAGGCTATCCTTTACGATCAACGCAGAAGGCTGTCGGAGAGAAATCGTCGATCCACGCCACGACAGGCGACAGGATTGGAGACGCGTCAATCCAGGATAGGTGACAGGCTTCGCTGACGATGGTCGTCGACATGACACAAAAGGCTGACTACCTCAGAAGGATCTTCGCATAGGAGAATAAAGGCTAGTAGCTGTAGGTAAGGTTTCACTAACCAAAATCTGATTCTTGATTCCACATAAAGAAGGGTGAAAGACCAAATAAAAAATTAACAATCATAAATTCTTCCTAATTCTTCTTCTGCTATGTTATATCTGAACTGAAAGATTGACACTATAACAACTACTCTTATAAACCTTTCAAATGACTGTGGTACTTAGATAGAGATTTCTCACCTTGCTTGGCAAAAAACATTTGGGCATACAACTTATATACTGCAGAGGCAGTCCTACGATGCCAGTAAGGACAGTGGCGCAAGCTACACTGGCAGTGAGACTTAGGTGTTGCTGATGGCTTTTTTTTTTTTTTTTTTTTTTTGAGAGGAAAAAATGAGCTAGGGTTTTGCTCTGATACCAAGTTAAGAAAGATAAGCAAGAATTAAGAGAGATGATTATTCTCATCTACCTCATATTATACTTATACTAATAGGTTACAATTAATTTAGGAAATACAATAAAAAAACAAATTCAAATCCTCACAACTCACATTTATTCTAGAATATTCCATAAATTCTAACATTATATGGTTAGGAACGATGAAAAAAAAAATACTTACTAATAAAATGAATTAAACTGATATGAGAATACTAAAATAAATGTGGCATAAAACTAGAAACAATAGGATTAGGAATAGCTGTATTCGTGAGACAGTAGAGGTAGAACTAATTGAAGCTAAATTGGATGAAAATTGGTTAGGGTGGTTTTGCTGTATACAAGGAAGATTGGCAGACCAAATCGTGCGTAATGTGAGTTTTTTTTTTGGGGGGGGTGGGTAGACAGAAAATAGTATTACAGATGATAAAGAAAGACATGTCTACATTTGGTTTAACACATGAGTAACTATTTACCAAGTGAAATAGAGAAAAAAAAATCCATGTAACTAACCTTGTTTAGTCAAGAAATACCGAAGTTGAGGACAAACTCCTCTGTTCTCACCCTATCCCCCTACCCTAATGAATAAATAAATACAAACTATCCTGACTAGTAATGGCAATTGGATCCCTAGCACGAAGTAAATCCAGTGTCCAAATTTCATACAAAACTCTACGTTTTTCTTTAACTACTAAAAATCATCAAGTTTATTGATGCGTAAATTACACTCATTAGATAGTCACATTGCTTATCAAAAAACAATTAATAAGACAGTAATGTTTTATTTGTTATTTAGGTTTGGAATTGTGGATGGTCCCCAAATATTACTGTGAATCAAATCAAAAGGATGAGAACTTCTTTTATTACTAATAGGAAAAGATACACGAGTATGTTTTGCAAGCTCACAAATATCATAATGGAAATCCGTAATATCTAATCCTTTAAACAAAGATGGAAACATGACATTTAAAACACGAAAAGAAGGATGACCAAGACGAAAATGATGAAGCCAAATAATATCTTTATTGAAGGAACTGAGAAATGACGAGGGCAAATTATTCATGACTTTGTTCGAAGTACTAGATATTTCAAGATAGTAAAGCCTGTTCTTTTCCTTAGCAAGTCCAATCTTCCTCCCTGAACCCTGGTCCTGAAAAACACAGCAAGAAGAATGAAAAATTACATGATATTTGAGGTCTTCTGTAAGCTTTTTAACAGAGATCAGATTTATTGATAATTTTGGTACATGAAGGACATTTTTAAGGATAAGAGAAGATGTTACATAGATATCTCCTAAACCTGCAACTGTAGCAAGAGAACCATTTGCTATGATAATTTTCCTATTACTTGGACACGGAGTATAGGTGCTGAAATATTGTGAGGTGAAGGTCATATGATCGGTGGCCCCAAAATCAATTATCTAAGAGTTGACAAGATACTTATCTGAGGCATGTAATCGAAGGGAATATAGAGACTTACCTGAGATTGCTAATGAACATGCACCAGAGGGCTTCTCAAGAGACCCCAATTGACCTCTTAAGTTTTTCAATTTCCTCACTGTTGAATCCAGCTTTCTCCTGTCCTTCACTTTGATTGGTTTGCTCTGTTAGATGAGCTTGAGACCGCTGCTGTCCTCCTCGGGTTCGCCACTCTCGGCTTGGTGGTTTACCATTCAATTTCCAACAATGCGCCTTTGTATGTCTCGGTTTCTTGCAGTGTGCACCATAGCTTGTCTTTGCTATCTTTCCACTGATTGTTTTTGTTGTCTCTCCCTGAGAATCTTGACAAGTCTATCTTTCCTCTTTCTTGTGTCTAGAGTTGCTCTGTTTTAGCCACCAAGACTGATCCTTCCAAGGCTTGAGGCTCAAGCATTACACTCCTTCGACTTTCTTCTGCCCGAATTAGAGAAATAGT
>QLOD02000017.1:7964823-7988433 GCA_003260245.2 Sideroxylon spinosum | reverse complement strand
AAAAGAGTGGGAATTGATGTAAAAGTAAAATCCAGTGTATATATAATTAATGTTTTCTACCACCTTAACATTTAGGGCATATGTTAGCACGAGCCATAGTTTATTACCAATTGTATCTACTCAATGACAAAAATAAAATTTAAACCAATTAGGGGTGGAAAAGTCAATTCATATCTATCAATCCATCAAATTAAGCGCATAATAAATGGATTTGGATTATATTATTTTATTAATTGAGTTGTTATTGGGTGATTCGTAAAACACCCATTTATAAAATAGGTGTAATTGGTTGTAAAATAGGGCCCTTTAAAACACCCAATTATCTCTCTCCCCCTCAAGCCCTAAAACAAGCAAGAAAGTGAGATAGAAATAAAAGTAGATAGAAGGTATTGATTTCAAGGTGTGAACTCAAAGTGAGAGTTTTGCAGAGGCTCTGTTTGGATTGGAGAATAAGTAAATGACTAATAATGACGAAAAAACCAAAAAAAAAAAATATATGAGAGAAATTTGAAGCATATATATATATATATATTATGTAGGGTAAATAAACAAAATCTTATTTGACTAGAGATTAAAAAATAAAAAATATACACGTTAATTGAAATAAATTCCACTTTAGGTATATGTATATATACACATTTATATACATATACCTCTATCAACACATTTTCATCTAGAAGACAAATATATCCTGTAACCAGTAGAGCTCATGCTGTAAATACTAGTAGAGAAATCTATGAAAACACTAGATAATACAAATTAATTGTAAATTTTTATGAAACTCATCTCACTGTTACCATGTCTTACAAAAAATAATTTATATGGAAGTGCTTGTAATCAGGGGACTTTGGGCCTAAGAGAGGCAAAGGGTAAGATAGCTATTGCCTAGAAAGAAACACTCAGGATTCAACTAATAGCGGGAGCTGGAGTTATATATATGAATATGTATAGATATACAAAATAAATTTTAATTTCTTAAAAAAAATATTAGCTTAAAAGTAAATAGGTTGTATACAGATTCATGGGTTTGTACTAACCCGCATCTAACCTGTTCATATTCAATCCATCTTTTAAATGGATAGATTTGGGTTACACCCATTTAATTTTCAACCTGCTTAATTAAACCCATACGTACCAATGCAATTATACTTAGTCTGTTTACAATTAAAAAAATATCTAACTCTATTTTATTTTTATTTTTTTTTTCCACTCTTCTTCACTTTCGAACGACACTCAAGCCTTTTCTTGTTACACAGTATATTATATTGTTGAGTTGCAAGTAGTTACAGAGTATATTTACACATATATATTTTACTTTTAACTATGTATAGGCACCATAATTTCATCACTATATCTCAAGACATGTAGTTCTCATATGGGAACACACCTCCTTAGGAGCACCAAATTATATCATGTAGGATCCCTGAGATCGATGCTCCACTGTTGCTTAAGACGCATATTCAGTGATCACCGAATCTACTTCTAATATTTATTTGTCACTCCTCTAAATTGCCCCCACTTAGATTGGGTAGATGAGATGATGACTGACCTTATTAGAGGACCTGTACCTCATATCTGATGTTTTATTAGTTTAAGGTTTAGTTTTGGAAGAAAAAGCTATTTAGCTACCAGTTACAAATATGATAGATTGTTGTATTTGAGAAGGAAGAAAAGATTGCTTTTTATGAGTTAACTTTTTGTTATTTGATTTTTTTTCCTTCATGATTTAAAAGAAGTTAAAAATGTAATAGGGTAATTTTTATATTTTAAAAAAAAAATCAAAAAGTTGAGTAAGTAGTAGCTAGCTATTAGCTATGGTTTCTAAATAGAACCTAAATTTAGAGTATATATCCACTTCTTGATGAACAAATTAAGGGAAGGTGTAAATCATATGTATTCTAGCTGTTAGTAGGAAATGTGCACGTCTATTGTTGTGGCATTTGAAATCCTAGTTTATCTAAATGGAATATAAGGGTGTGGTCAGTATAATGATTTGAAAGAAGAAAAAAGCAAGTAAGAAAGTAAAATTAAATAAAAAAATATTAAATTTATCCATTCTTTTAGTATGGTAGGAAAGCAAGTATAAAATGAGCAAATATTTATTAAAAATAAATTTTTATTTAATTAATAATAAAAACTAAATTTACATAAGCTCATTCATTCTCTCTCTAATTTTCTTTTTCCTCCTAATCCTTACTATTAAAACGCTCCAAGTGACGTCAAAACACCCTTAGTTTGGTAGGAGGATGAAAGGTGTTCAACGATAATTATGTTATTCCTAAAATAAACATTTAAAACACATATGTTAATTGCAATCCCATAAAATTTTTGAATACTCAAAAAAAAAAAATTATGTAATCAATGTGCCACAAAAATAATCATTTTAGTTATTATAAATAATTTCTTATCAGTAATGATTTTTAGTTATTGATCTTGTTCGGTTTACAACAACAAATAAGATGTTTTTGTGCTAAATAAGGTCTTTACAAATACTAATAAAATCGTTATAACAAATATTAATTTGTCGCTTGCATCGTTATTAAAATAAATATTTCTTAAAACGTATAAAAAGGCTGATATCAAGCTATGATTGTTGTTGAGTCTTTTGTAAAATGTGACAAATATTATGTGGACTTGAATGAATTATAACAATAAATTTTAGTGGCCGAAAATGTATAATTAATGTACTCCTACAACAAATGACTTGGTTAAAGGTGGAGGCACCATTTGCCCAAGAGGGTACGTGCCCACCCTCTAAAGAAAAATTATACTATTATTTTTTTTTTTCTTGTTGATATTATTTTTTGTGCTCAGTTATGCTCACCCAAAAGGAAAAAAAAAAAAAAAAAAAAAAAAATTAACCCAATACCAATTTTACCCACGCAAGAAAAGAAAAGAAAAATATAGTTGAAGGCAAATGCTAGCATATGCCAGCATATGTTGAGAAGCATTTGCTCTCTTCATTTTACTCCTAAACAGATTCTTTTATGTTGAAAGACCTCATTTTTTTTAATAAAAATCAACCATCAAACATTAATTATGCCAAGTAATTTAATAAAAAAATTAACCTTACAAAACTAATCTGTATAGAAAGTAAATATGCAGCAGAGATTAATGGATTTGTTTAAAACAATTATGGAGCATTGGAAAATTACTAATTTTTTGTTAATAAGAATTGGTATAACAAAAAAAAATTAATTTTTTTTTTAAAATTGAGATAAGAAAAATATTTTATAAAAAAAAAACTCAAAATCCGAAATTTTATTAAAAACTCCAAAGTTTTATAATTAAAAAAAATATTGGTGTAAAAAAAATTAATAATCTTTCAATGTATTCTAATTTTTTAATTGCGGACATTTGTGACCTTGTCTCATTAATGAAGAAGCTGTCCAAGATTCAATACCATATTTTTTTATCAAATCCATGGATGATTAATGCAATTACCAAAGAGTTGTGTTTAGTTCGGTAATTGTGCATTTAATTATCAAGGCATGAATATTGTAAAAAATATTCATTAGTTAGTATTGAAGATTATTTGAAAAGAGTGGGCATTGAAGTAGAAATAGATTCTAATGTATATGATTAATGTTTTCAACTACCTCATGTGCCATTAGGGCATATGTTAGCAAGACCCATAGTTTAATGCCAATTGCTTCACTCAATGAAAGAAATAAATTTTAACTTAATTACATAAATACAATTATATTTAGTGTACTCAATATAATTAAAAAATATTTAATTCTACTTTTAACTTTTTTTTCTTTCTCTTTTTCTCTTTCAAACGGTAGTCAAGTCTTTTTTCTATTTTTTTTAATGAAATCTCCATCATATATTTATATCTCTGTTCGACAATAAAAAATATCACCGAGCATGCTCGCTACATTTACGAAAGGAAGGTCGCTCAAGCCTGGAAAGAAAGAAGTCAAAAGAAAGGGTCGAAGAGAGTCCTCGATCACAATCCCTCCGATGGTTGAGTCAGAAACGACTTGAATCAAATGAGGAAGTAAATTGACAGTATTTCGGGGTGAGCATATTTGAATTTGGTGTTAAATGTCCTATTTATAATCTAAATACCAGAATAAATTTATGACAAATAATTAGAAGGGAAATCATTGTTTTCCCTTTAGGGAAAGCTTTTTGCGTGTATTAAACATTAAATGCCCATCATGTATGATTAAATAGGCATTACTTAGCATTAAATGAGCGTGAGGTGGGTAAGAGGATTGTATCCAATGTGAGTTGTACAAGTGTCCTATCCGTTTACTATTTGTAAGGTTAAAGTGACTAAACGTAACGAAGTAGTGAGAAATGAACTAAATACATTATTTAAGTGTATTTATGATCAAGATCGAACAAATTTAACCCTTCTTGTAACGGAGTCCATTTTTCACATTTTGAGTGATCGGGAATGTCTTCTCAGAACACTCACTCTTAAGATGTTGTGCTTAAGAATCCTATCACATGTCATTCGTTCTTTTCGTACCAATAATAACTTAATTAGTGTCTATTCACGCATAACAACCACTGCATTGCGGGGTTGCTTCCGCTAATGAAAAAAGGGTAGGATATCAACAAAACCGTGTGGGGTTCAGTTTCATGTGATGGGTCTTGACTCTTGACTTCTGCTAGTGGCCACTGACCCAAACTTCCCTGTTACGCTATTGCTGTTTGGGTAATTTTATTTTCAATTGCAACTTTCATCTGATTGTTTATTTTATCGAGGACTTGTTTGGTTAGAAAAAAATTAATAAAAAAATATAGTAAAAATATAAAAATATAAAATAAAAATAATAAATGATAAAATTTGATTAGAAAAAAATATAAATTTCGTGAAACTTCTGATAAATTTTGATATTTAAATTATCACAAAAAGGGGCCTAAGAGTGAGTGGGTACCGAAGAACTTTATCATGAACAGCTAAATGCATTTAATACCAAATCAAAAATACCATGACTACATTTGAAATTACAAAAAAATTTAAAAATGTTAAAAAGTATAAAAAATTTGAAAAATTATTTTACTTTTTATCTCACTGTACGAATTACTAACTCATAACTTATCCTTCTTTATTTTTTTTTTGTCACACCAAACACACTCTATATATATAACTCGAACTTTTTGTCTTATTGTTCTTGTCACACTAAACACACTCTATATATATAACTCGAACTTTTTGTCTTATTGTTCTTATAAGTAAAAAAATAAAATAAATAAATTTATGTTTATTTAGATAAAAATAAAAATATAAAAAAATTAACTTTTTCATTTTTAATCCAAATAAATAGTGGATTTTTTATTTTTTTATTTTTTTACGAATGTAATTAATACGTTTAAAAAGTACTAACTCTTAAAAAAAAAAAAATCAAATTTTGTAAACGGAAAATCATATAAAATAAAAATAATTACAAAAAATAAAGATCAGCTTTCTGCAACCAAACCAACCCTAAGTGCCTTTACTTTCGCCACAATTTGTACCGAACTTGAATTTGGAATTTAAAAACTTACCCTTACAGCTAGCTTTGTTTGGTTTGTAGCGAGAACCGTGCAGTGCAAATTACAATTAAATTAAGCTTTTTTAATTTATTCACTTGACGTCTTTCCTCTGGGGGTGGGCTTTCACGTGACGTGTCTTCGTTCCAAAGAATCAAAACCAATATAAAAGTTTATAAATTTTTACAAATATAAATTACAAAATTATATAATTTAATTTTTCTATTTATTATATAAAATACAAAACATTGATGTTTATAAATTTTATACAATTATAAATATAAATTAATCGCCACCGACCCAAAATTTTACAGCTAGCTTTTTCTTTATTTTTAGGACTTTATCTGACAATGCAAGTTCATATCTTTAATTTCGTACCCGAGGCTGCAGAATCTCTCACAAAGCAAAAACCCGATCCTCTCTAAAGTTTCTTGCACTTGCTTTTATTTCCTTTTCACAACGCAAATTAAGTTTGGTTTCTTGCACTTCCCCCTCTCCAATCTTTACTTGCAAAAATGGCTGAGTTGATTCTGGGAGGATTTCTTTCTGGGTTCTTTGATGTGGTGCTAGATCGTTTGGCTTCTCGTGATGTCTTGAACTTCTTTCGAGGACAGAAAAATGATGGAGGCCGACGAAACGATGCAATCCTGAGGAAGCTAAAGTCAAAATTGCTTGTTCTTCAAGCAGTACTTGATGATGCGGAGAGCAAACAACTCACAAGACAAGCAGTGAAGGATTGGCTGGACGAGCTCAAGCATGTTGTCTGCCAAGCCGATGATTTACTGGATAAGATCAACTATCAAGTTTTGCGATGCAAGGTGGAAGCAGAGTACGAAAAAGATCCCAATGACCAGGTACGCATGGGCATGCCCAAATAATGCCCAGCCGAGCAATTGTCCCCTCAATTTGAAAAATTATACTAAAATTCAGTTGATTTTATTACTTTTTCTTATATAATTTACCTTTTTTTTTTTCCATATTTTACTTTGGTATATTTTTACTTTTGCTTCTATCATTCTTAAAAATGTAATTTTACCCTTATTAATTATAAATCCTGAATTCACCCAGGTACGAGATCCCACCTCAATCTCTACAAATTCCTTTGATCCAGAGATGGAGTCCAAGTTAGAGAATATAAATGATGTGTTAGATGATTTTGTTAAAGAAAAGGATGCCCTTGGTTTGACAGAAGTTGCTACTAGAAAGAATTGGTCTGAATATATACCATCAACATCTTTGGTGGATGAATCTAGTGTGTATGGGAGGGAAAATGAAAAGGAGGAGATCATTAAATTCTTGCTTTCAGATGAAGCAAGTGATACAGCAATTGGTGTGATTCCTATAGTGGGGATGGGTGGAGTGGGCAAGACTACTCTTACTCAACTTGTATACAATGATGACAGAGTGAGCAAGCATTTTGAAATGAGAGCAGGGGAATGTGTGTCTGATGACTTTCAAATTGCAAGGATTACAAAATCAATTCTTGAGAAAGTCACTGAAGGACCTTACAATACGGCTGATCTAGATCGGCTTCAAGTTACCCTGAAAAAAAAGTTAAATGGGAAAAAATTTATAATTGTTTTGGATGATATATGGAATGACAATTATGATTGTTGGGACATTTTGAGAAGATCTTTAACAAGTGGAGCACGTGGAAGCAAAATTATTGTAACCACCCGAAATCACAGTGTTGCGGCTATTATGGGAACTACTCCTGTTCACAACTTGCAGCAGTTATCAGATGAAGATTGTTGGTCCTTGCTTGCTAAAATTACATTTATAAATTGAGATTCCAGTGATTATCCGATCCTTGAAGAGATTGGTAGAAAGATTGTGAAAAAGTGCAAAGGTTTGCCTTTAGCTGCAAAGACCCTTGGTGGTCTATTGCGTTCCAAACTTGATGTTAAGGAATGGAATAATATTTTGCAAAGTGAAATTTGGAACCTACCAGAAGATAAGAGTAAAATTCTTCTAGCCCTAAGATTAAGTTATGATTATCTCTCTTCACAGTCAAAGCAATGCTTTGCTTATTGTTCAGTATTTCCTAAAGATCATAATTTCAAAAGGGAGATAATAGTTCAAATTTGGATAACTCAAAATTTTGTGCAACAATCAAAGGGTAACGAAACAATGGAAAAGTTAGGTGATGAGATATTTCAAGAACTGGTATCTAGATCTTTTTTTCAAAAATCAAGTGAAATTGAATCCTGTTTCGTAATGCATGACCTAGTCCATGATCTGGCTCAATATATAGCAGGAAAATTTTCTCTAAGCTTGAAGGATAAGAAGCTAGATGATATTTCAGAAAAAGTCCATCACATTTCCTATGATGGGGATGCATGTAATGAAATTGACATATTGAAGGCAGGTAATGAGGTTAATTGCTTAAGAACTTTCATGGCATTGAAACCTCATTCTTGGGCTTGCTATTCCCGGAATGTGAAGACAAGGAAGAGCATGTTCCCAACTATGAGTTGCTTGCGAGTACTGGTTTTTCGATTTTCTGACACCTCAGAATTTTCTAAATGGATTGGCAATATGATACATTTACGTTATTTGGATCTTTCTTACTCCACAATTGTGGAGTTGCCTGAATCCATTTGCAACTTGCATAATTTGCAAACATTGTCATTGGAACGATGTGGTAGCCTCGTCAAACTGCCGTCAAACATTGGAAAACTAAAATGTTTGCGCCATCTCTATAATTCCGGCACTCGTCTTGTGGAGATGCCAAGGCAAATTACTCGCCTAGGCGGTCTCCAACATTTAACCTGTTTTGTGGTGGGAATGCAAGACGGGCTGGGTATTAACGGATTGCAAGCGTTTGATCATCTTGAGGGCAAACTCTCCGTATCAAATTTGCATAATGTAATGGGTAAGGAGGATGCATTGGCAGCGAAATTGAAGGAGAGAGAGCTGCTGCGAGAGTTAACGTTGAAATGGGGTTCTGAAGAACATGATGATTCACAGCATGAAAAAGGTGTACTTGAGAATTTGGAGCCACACAAAAATTTGGAAAAGCTGGTGATACGAAACTACGGAGGAACAACTCTTCCCGATTGGTTGGGAGATCAGTCGTTCTCTAATATAATTTGTTTGCGTCTTGAGAATTGCCGGCACTGCATTATGCTGCCACCACTTGTCAATTGCCCTCTTTGAGAGAACTTACTATTGAAAACATGGAAAGTATAACAAAGGTGGGTCTGGAATTTTACGGCAGTACTGGCGACAATGTTAGTTCTTTGGTCAAGCATCCCTTTCAATCCTTGAAGAAACTACGTTTTATAAACATGAAGCACTGGGAGGAATGGTCTCCTATTTCAGGGGCTGAAGAGTTCTTCTCTCAACTTGAAGTCCTTTGGATAACGGGTTGCCCCGAGCTAACTGGGTCCTTGCCCTGTCATATTCCATCATTGGTGAAACTTGGGATTCGTGGTTGCCCAAAGCTTTTACCTTTTCCTGTGTTGGGAATCTCTTCCAAGCTTCGAAGTGTAGAATTGTGGCAATTTGAAAACATTGAAACCCTTTCCAATATTTTTCCAGAGGAGGATCATGGGAGGGGTGGGCTGACATCTTCAGTACTCCACAGTCTCAGTATTAGTGGCTGCTCTAATATGGTAGTAGGAGCTCCCAATCTGACCAACCTCTGTATACGGAATTGCAGCAAACTGAAGTTGCTGCCAGAACGAATGGATTCACTCCTCCCATCTCTTTCCAATTTAACGATATGGGGCTGTCCAGAAATTGAAATTGAGTCTTTTCCAGAAGGGTGTCTGCCATCCAATTTACGCTCATTTAAAATCTGTCGTTGCGGAAAACTCAAGGCCCTGCCAAAAAAATCTCCGCCCTCCCATCTCTTCAAGATTTGTGTATTCGATATTGTTCAGAAATTCAGTCATTTCCGCTGTTGCCCTCCACTCTTCAGTCACTCCGCATTTATCGTCTTCGAAATCTCAAATCTCTGGGGAGCCTTCACCTCCTTGCCTGTCTCCAAGACTTGAAGATTTCCCGTTGCTCTAAACTCGAGTCCTTGCCAGAAGATGGGCTTCCCACCTCCCTTAATCAGCTACAAATCTCGTATTGTCCGCTCTTGCAACCTCGTTTGCGAAGGGACAACGGAGATGAATGGCACAAGATTGCTTACATACCCTCCATCCGAATTGTTCCTTTCTAATTGAATAGAACCTTATGTCTTGCATCAGCTCATTCAGGTACGAATAATTCTCTAAACTACTCAATCGAACATTATTTTTTTCTTGGCCATTAATTAAATATATTTACTTACTGATTGTCCAGCCTAATATTTAATTTGTACCATGCATTTCCTATTTCTTAATAAGGCAGGTGCCCAAACCCTAATTCCTTATTAATTCTAATCATTCTATGCCCACTTAATTAATTCTTGTAATTAACCCGTTTCATGCATGTACTGTATGTTCCATTAAAACCAAAAATTATAGTAATATTTTATTAAAAAATTTCCTACTTGGTTTAGTTATGCGTCAAAAATTATATTTAGAGATCAATTTTATTTTATTTAAATCAATTTTAAAATTTTTATTTATGTTTTTAGGTTTTTTTTTTTAGAATATTTTATTTAATTTAGTATTGAAGTTTGGAATTTTATAAAGTCAGTCTTTATTTTGTTTCCTTATTTTATATTATTCTGTTCTATATTTTTAGTTATATTTTATTAAGATATTTTTCTATTTAAACTTTGTAAGATTCTTTGATAGTTTAATTTTTGATTAATAAACTATTGATTAGAGAAGTAAACTTGTTTAATTTGTTTCTAGATTTTCTTAGACTAAAGAGGAATTTACTCAACATTTCATTTATATATTACCAATTTGCTTTACGAATATTTCCTACCATAAAATATTTATTCCACAACTGTTGCTTCTATTATAGATTTATGATATTTTCTGTACGCATGAATTGAATTATATAAACTTGGTGGGGTTCAGAATAAATAATGCAAGTTTAATGTGGATCTAATCTCTTTGCTCTTCATGTGCGGCACTTGTTTAGTTAGGGTTCGTTTGGTAGTGATGTTGTTTTTTTTTTTTTATATTTAACTGTTTATACTTTTTGGTTTTGTATTCTGTTGTTTCTTTTTAAATATTTAATTTTATTAGTTTTTTAAGAAAATTAAATGAATTTAATAAAATATATTTTATATTAATTAAAATTAAAATTAAAACTAATTGAATTAATATTTATTAAGATATAATTTAATTATATTATTTATTTAAAAAATTTAATAGATATATTTTATATTAATTTAATTATATTATTTTTTGAAAATAATTTTATTGTAATGAAATATTTGAATAAAATAATTTATTTTAATATGATACAAAAAATGGAACAAATGTTAAAAATGACAAATTGTTTATAACTGGGAAAAAAAATAAACAAGAGTGCGTTTTTTTTTTTTTTTCAAGCTTTAGTTTTTTTTTTTTTTTAAGAAACAAAAGAATAAAAATAGGTTTAACAAATGATTTTGGTTATCAAATTTTAAAAATAGGTAAACACAAACAAAAAGAATAAAAAAAACAGTAAACATAAATATTGTTGGACGGAGCCTCAATTATTTGTTGCCCATCCCTTTTTTCTTTCCTTTTAAATTATTTTTAAGCTTGAATAATGTCTTAAGAACGTGCGTGCGTCTCTCTTTCCCTCTCATTCCACTTCCTCCTCTTTTTGGCTCCTCCCCCCCTCCCGCCCTTTACTTCCTTCAAACCCAAACTAAACATAAAAGGGTCTCTTCCTTTAGGACGTGTTTATTTTAGAGTAAAGGATGATATATCTTATTGGGATAATTTTTACCCTTTATTATATTACTTTAAATAAGGAGGTAATGATTACCCATTTGAGATAAATTGTTACTTAGGGAATAGATAATGGGGGATAATGAAAAATTTTTACATTCCTCTTATCAATCCCGTAAAATATTTCTTTACACTTTTGTAAAATTCTTGACAATATTCTTCTATATATGATTATAATAAATATTATAAAATAATAATTTATTTAATTAAACTAAAATTAATTAATTATTAAATTATTTTATTGGAGTAATATTTAATAAATAAAATTTATTATTAAAATAATTTATTCTATTACATAACGATTGAAATATTAATTTTTTAATAAAATTATTTATTTTCTCAAATTAAAATTAATGTTTAATGATATAATTAGTTATTCAAGTTACTTATTTTATTAAAAAAATATTTTACAAAATATATACTATTTTGCATAAATAATAATTTAGTAGATTAAGTATTATATTAATATAATTTACTAAATTTAATAATTTATTTAAATAAACTAAAATTATGTCTTATTAAATTATGTTTTTCAAAATAAAAATAATCTTAATCAAATAATAATTCATCATTAGAATTAATTGCTATTGAAATATTAACTTATGATAAAATTATTTTTAATAATTAATATTTTTATTTAAAATTATATTTAATTATATATTTCATTAAAATTAATCATTATTTAAAATAACAATTATTATGATGATTTATTTTATTATAACATATTACAAAGATTAAATATTAACTTTTACCTCTTGATCAATTTACCTTAATTCCAAA
The DNA here is from genome assembly GCA_003260245.2 of Sideroxylon spinosum. Classification (NCBI taxonomy): domain Eukaryota; kingdom Viridiplantae; phylum Streptophyta; class Magnoliopsida; order Ericales; family Sapotaceae; genus Sideroxylon; species Sideroxylon spinosum. Next base: position 7,976,329 of record QLOD02000017.1, on the reverse strand, counting down.
CACAATTAACTTTTAGACGTCTAAAATTTTTAACATTCTAAACTTGATATAGTTATTATCAGATAATATCTAATTTTTAATCCAAATATAAATATTATAAATTTATTATCTCATTAACGGTTACCTAAATAATATTTATCCCAGTAATCTTTTATTTTTAAATTTTTCGCTTTGTGCCAAACGTTTCGCAATGGTTTATCTGTTTCGTAATAGTTTATTTGATCTGCCAAAGGAAAAAATAAAAAGTAAAACATAGCTCCTTGGGACCTACCAGTCCGGTTCACGCCCAACTCAACCCAAAGCAATTCAATTCTACAGGAAGAATTATTATGAGGTCCAAAATATAAACTCAACCCAAAAATTTTGAAATGCCTCAAATTTCAACTTTAAATTTCATTAGAATTTGGTTACCGAATATTACATCCATAGTTAGCCATCATTTTTTATTTAGAACTTTTCCAGAATGTGTGTAATGAAAGTGCCGCTCTTTTGCAGTTTTGAGCAACTACTAACAAAGAAAAAGTAGGGGGATATGTATTATGGGGGAAACACCGGAGCAGCAGAGGTCAGCGAAACTAGCTATTACCAGATATTTTCTTTCCATTTGGAAGCATGGCTATTATACACAATGCTTGCATTTATATTAATATATTCTCAAGTGATAGGAAAACTAACATAGATATTTACATGACTTTTGAGAGAGAGAGAGAGAGAGAGAGAGAGAGAGAGAGAGAGAACAAATTTGGTGTTTGTCCTCTATTTATTGGTATAAATGCAGTGAAAGAAAAAAATGAAGAAAGAAAAGAAAAGAACAGAAACTATGTAATCTTTCTACATTTTATTTATTTCCTTTTTCTTCAATTTGCAGGGCATTTTCCCAGTAAATATAAAGCACTTAAGTTTCCGGAACATGCGACACATGCTTAGACTTGAGGCTCCATTTATTTCAATATAAAGCATTTTACGAAGTAAAAATTTTTGCATAAAATTTAGTTTTCATCTTTTTTTTTTTATTGTTCAATAAAAGATTGAAAAATTTGTTATTCAACTAAGCTTCATTGCAATGTTAAATTATTTATTGGGATCTGTACTTTTATGAGACTTTTTTCATTATTTATCTTAGACCATCTTTGACTCACTCTATTTCATTCTCCAAATACCTTTATATGTGTCTATGAATCATAGAGTGTACGTGTGTTACATTTTCGTGAGTAGATAATTTGGGCAAGGTTTTATAATATACATAATGGAGTCTATTTATATTCTACTATAAAATCTTTTCAATATAGTAAGGAATGGCTTACCAAATTTGCTAATGACAATAATTTTTCAGATTTTGATAGAAAAAGTTTTGCATGAAAAATATTTTACCTAAGTTTGTCTCTCCAAACAACCCAAAAAAAAAAAAAAAAGGGAAAATGTTTTAGAAAAAAAAAATTATATTTAAACAAATGAAGTCTTACTATGCTTAACTTTTAGGATTTATTTCACCTATGTATACTTAAACCCCACAAATTTTATAAATATGCACTCGTGATGATTATATGATAGATTAAATGATGATAGTAGATCAGTTTATTAAATTGCAGTGTATTGATGTTGAGTTGCAAGCATGTTTAGTTTAATGTTTAATTAAACTGTTATATAATTATGTTCGATGGTTAGTATGCATGATCACGTATACATGATATGTATGCTTGTATGTTGTAGTGAGCACACATGGTTTACTACTCACTCCTCTATAGATTTGTGTGCAAGTTCTGAGACGTGGCTACTTGCTAGACCAATTGGCCTGGAGACTTAGTTTTTCCAATTTATTTTGCTTTATTTTAGTATGCTTATGTATTTTGGTGCCTTAAGTGTGAGACTATTACATTTATGTGTTACTCTTTTGTGCCTTCTGAGGATTGGCTATTATATGTACTTTATACACAGTTGATGTGATGAGTTTGTATCAGGCCGAGTTGAACCTAATACATTTCTTGTGAAGTATGTTGCCTGGTTGAGACTAAGGCCTAATTTGTTATATTTCAATTTTATTTTTATGCTTTCACTCCAATTGTGCATGTGGCTCTGATTAATACACGTGTTTGTAGCAAAAGCATATGTACGCATGAGTTCTAGCTCATGTCCTTAGGATAGAGAATTCAGGACTTGACAATCAATCTCCTAACTACTAGTTGAATTGAGGTGTTGAACTGCATGGACTAGGCTAGTCCTTGTGTTATATTCAATTTAATTAAATTCTATCCTATTCTAATGTACAAGACTTTACTTTGTACATCTAACACGTGGACTCGCTTTTAAAACTTTGGCCTATGTATGCATGTTTGAGTTCCGTTTTGGATACGGATGAGACTCAATGTCATTGTACTCACACTTAATACTTCTCTTTCCTCACTACGATTCTTTCTTTTTTGCCTCTCCTTTCTTGTTGTCTACCTATAACACCTTTTATAGGCACTCATACAAATAAAGATACATTGCACCAACATAATCAAGACAACCCTTCCATGTGCTTAGTTCCTATGGCTGTGTACATTCACAACCCACTTTGATGTATTGACAATGGCGAAACTGGTATACTACCAAAGGGGCACAATTGTCTTTAGTGCTCAATTGTGCCCACTCAAGAGGAAAAAAATATTTAGCCCAATATCAATTATAACTACTTGATAAGAGGAAAAAAATATTATTTCAATACCAATTGCAGCCATCTAATGAAAGAAACAAATGTTAGCACAATACACACTAATATAATTTTACCTAGTCTACCGGATGCATCTTATTGTTAGGGAACGCGTAAAACCCCTAGATCACGACTGTAGTGTATATAATTAACACAAAAATTCTTTACCGTTCCATACTACGAGAACAAGATCATACCTTCGAGATATCTCTAGTTTGATCTCGACAACTCCAATAGAGAAAACTTTTGTTGATTTCGATTCGAATGCTCGATCTCAACTTTCAGCCTTCTGCCGTATTCTCGAAAATACCTTCCTTCTCTCACACAAGACGGTGGGATCTCTAGGCAATTTCTCTAGGGTTCTTATTTTTCTCCTCTGAAAATGTTAACCCTAGTTGCCACAAGAGAGGGTATTTTATAGGGCTACAACAAGGACCAATAAGCAAATAAGAAAAGGACTTCTTATGTAATTAAATCTCTTAATCCTACCTGGGTTACGATTTAATTACATAAATTATAATTCATTCCACTAAAGAATTATAATTGCACTCCTAATCTTATTCGAAATTATATTTTCGAGCCTTTAATATTAAATACTTATTATCTCCCCACCTTAAGATTACAGATATCCACCAATTAAATCTAACTACTGACAATTTAATTTAATCATAATAATCATGAGGTTTAAATTATTTTATAAAGTCAGTATAAAATAATTAACTCAAGGGGGTCCAGTTCAATACACACAAAGTGTATTAGTACAAAAAGTTAGAATTAAACCCTTCCCTGCGGTCAAGACAGACCTACTAAAATTCTGTGCTACAGTTCTACTGATGGTGTGTCCAATTGCATCTAAAACTGTGAACGATAAACTTGTATTCCAAAAGAACCTATGATCTAGTCTTCTGTGTGTAAGGCGTACTCTACACACTAGATCAAATACTCTTTGTGAATACCAGACACACGCACAAATACAGTAAATGGCATTCATTGCTCAAAAGAAATTTTCATTAAAATATATAAAAACATAACATAAAGTATGTCTTTTAGTCTATATCTCTATCACTTATAACTAGTGCCCACCCACTTATGATATCTTGGCTTTGCCCTTGGGCTTGGTCACTCAAAGTTGGACTTATATACTATTACGGTGGAATGAAATCATTATTATAATATTTAGTACATTTTATGATAAAAGTACAGTCTTCATTTAATATTATTATAATAATTTTCGTCCAAATGCTATGTTTTAATATCAAATTAAGTGCTTGTTCGAAGTACCAAATTTTGATTAAAAAAATAAAAATTATGTAAATTTTAGATTATTAGGTATTTGGTATGTTTCTTGAATAATGTAAAAGAAGTTAATGAAAGTTAATAAAAGTTGGGGAAAATCAAATAAAGCTAGTAAATGTTACATAAAATTAGAAAGAGTGGGAAATTTTGTGTAGAGAAAATTTAAGAAAGTTAGAGATTTTTGACCAACTTCAGTACTTCAAACAAGCACTAAATCTCTACTTTTTGAACTTTTTTTTTTATCTGCTGTTATCATTGTAGAATTTACTTTTTGGTGTTTAAAATACAATTAACAAATCACGAAAAGATAGAGATGAATAATGAAAATCCGTTCGAATGAATTTTGACAAATTTTTTGGGGCATAACTTTTTTGGGATATGGATAGATTTTTTTAATTAAATAAAGAGCCTCAAACGAGCTCTTTATTTGATTATAAAATATATTACTAATTATTCAAGAATAATAATATCATAACCCTTACTTTCTTGTACACGTACCTTAATCATATATGTATATTAGTGACTAATCTGTGCTGACGACACTTAACTAAATTATTGAATATTAATTAGTCAACCTTACACATTTAAATTTAAAATTAGAATTTAGAATAAAAAATTACTCTCCGAAAACTAATTTTATTCAAATATTTGTAAAAATAAAAAACATAGAAAGATGAATGTAGAAAGTTCCATGTATGATTTGATAATAAATTTTTAATTAGTTTTATCAAAATAACTTAAATAAAAAATATTATTAGTCATATGTGCTTTATAAAATAAAATAAATATAGTAATATGACTAATTTAAATTTAAAAAAAATAACCACTCCCAAGTCTAATTAATATTCAATATTTTTGTACTTTTAAATTTTAAAAATACTAAGAGTTATTATTATAAGAAAAAATTACCTAATTATTATTTAATATTTTTTTTCACTTTTTTAGTTCAATAATATTTTTTATCTGTATTTTTAATTTAATTAAATATGTAGTTAAAATATATAAATTTAACAATCATATTAAATTTTTAAGCAAATAGATCCTCTTTTGGAACTCATAAGTAAATGAATTATATCTGAGAATGCAAAAATATGAGGCCATTTTGAGAAGGCATGAGTCTTTATATTTATTTTTATTACAATTTTAGTGCTTTTATAGGCAAAAGAAAATGTGAATTGTGTTTTGTGAATTGTGTTTTATTGATATAGGACAAAAACGAAGTTTTTTAGAATATAAAAAGATCTTAACCATTCGTTGAAAAATATTACTTAATCTTAGCCATCGGATCTTAATTTGTGAGACGAACATTTTTAAAATGTGTTATGTTTATTATATAAATTTTTAATCAATTTTTATTATTTTTTTTAATAAATTTATTGATCAAAATTATTTGATCAGGTCATTCAATTATATTTGAATATTTTGAACCTAATTCATTTATTTTTTCGACCCAACTCCAACCAAGTCTTAGATCTAAATTAGTTGGGGGGTTTGGATCAACTACATGAACCCACTAAATTTATTTTTTGAGTTTCAATAAGTAGCATTGTTGATATGATTTGTGAAAAACAAATTAGTTGGGGCAGAGTGAACTCCTTGGCGTTGTCAGCGGTGGGGTGTGGATGGAGCAGCCCTCTCCTGCTGCTCTCCTCATTTTGATTCGCCTCTCCGTGTTCGCCAAACTACCATCTCCCTCCATCGTCGCACAGTCGATTGGAGGTGTTTCAACTTTTTCCCAGCTGAGCATTTATATGTATGTATATTTGTGTCTATATATAGAGTAGTAGGGGGTACAAGTATTTGAAAAGAAAACGGAAGTCACGAAACAACCTGCCCCGCCTTATAGGTGAGTACACGCGTAATGAGAGAAGGGATAGAGACAACCGGAGAAGGGGATCGATATGATGATATCCTTTCCATGCTTCGAATGTGGAGTTTCATTTCATCTTGTTGATTTGAAAAAAAAAAAAAACCACGTTAGATTAAAATTTTTATAATTCATGCAATTTAACCAAAAATTTTAATGACTGCATTTGATTAAAGGTTCCATTTGGAGAGATAAAAAACCCTGAAAATTTATGAAAAACACTAAAAAAAACTTTATGTATTTCCTTTGTTTTATTTGTCTTTATCTGTTGTTTTTTCAATGTCCTGTTTCTCTCAAATCTGCGGCTTTTATATACATCATTCAGTTTTCACTGACAATGAAAAGTCTTCATGGAGGCTCGATACCCCCTCAAACATTGATTCCACAATTTATCATCTCCTTACTCTTTTCAAGTCGTTGAAAACGAAACCATTTCAGAAGGTATATTACCTTTCCCTTCCTGCAAATTAAAAATCCAATATTGGACTAGCATTTCAAATTTATGGTCGTGCTTAGTTTCTGTAACATTTATATTACTATTGTTACTCTGTCAAACATGCTAAATTCACTCTAGAGGAACTTGATTCTCGGAAACGGTTGCTAAATCTACAAGTATATATGCTGTTATTTTCATATCCATTTTCTCTTGTTATTATGGTATTAATTGCTTAATGACTTGACAAACTTGTAGACATAATTTAGGGATGGATCTAGGATTTGATCTTTGGGGTGAGCGGGGGGCAAGGTTGAAAATTTATGGCCAGGTGGCTATTAGAAGTTTTTGAAAAAAAATAAATAAATAAAACGGAGGAGGAGGCTCAAGGGTATTCAAAATTTTTGTTCAAATTACACTAGAACTAAGAAATTTCCTTATAGCTTTGGGGGGTCAATTGTCCACCCCTAGATCCATCACTGCAAGAGTTGTAAATTATACCAAAGCAAGAATTGTAAATTATACCAAAGCGGTTTACTACATTTTCAATAAAATTTTCTATCTTGTTTGTTTACTTCCGAGGATTCTCAAATGGCCTCGTCTCCTGTTGACTTTTGTGTTCACTTTGAGATGTGAATTATGTGCCAACATTTTACTAATCATATAGATACTCAAAATTACTTGTATGTTAATTGATGAGTGTAAAATTTAGTTTCATTGACATTCTTCTGCTTTTACTGAAATAGATTGACACAGATGAAGCTACATCTGTGTTGCCTCCGTTATCCAAAACTGAACAACAATGTAAACTACGGTGGGTGGTTCAGTAGGAATTGACCTGGGGTCAAGGGGTTTGCTCTCCCTGTGGTCTCAGGTTCGAAACCCACTTGCCACTAATACCGTGGCCACTGGAGGGTTTACCCGGTCGTTAACTTCAGGGCCCTCAGGGATTAGTCGAGGTGCGCGTAAGCTGGCCCGGACACCCTGAGATATCAAAAAAAAAAAAAAGAAAACTGAACAACAATGTAAGCTATCTTAGAATCATCTTTGAATAAACTTCTTGGTGCTGCAGATGTATATAACTTGGAGGTACTTATTATGAGTGTTTATTTTCTAGTTTCCGGATTTAAAAGTGAAGGTTGGTATAGGGAGGCCTGTTCATCTCTTTTCTGAGCTCTCCCTTTTTAAATTATACAGAAAATGGAACCTCTAGAGACACTTGGGTGTTCTTTAAGGCCATACCAGAAGCAAGCTCTCTTCTGGATGTCAGAATCTGAGAAAGGAGTGGATGTTGAGGAAGTAGCAAAAACTTTTCATTAATGCTGGGCAGAATACTGCATATCTAATGAGTATGCATTTACTTGAACTAAAAATTAGTAAGGAAAAAGATTTAGTTAATCATATTTTTATTGAATATAGAAGCACATGGCTTACGAATGTGCAACTGTCTGTGACATGTTTCTTAACAGAAGAGCTTTCGCAATATATATGAACATTTTTTTCTGGGGTGGCAACTGCACAATTTCCAACTGCAATGGAGATGGCAAGAGGAGGGGTGAATTTCTCCCTTCCCTTTCTTTCCTTTTTCGCCTGCAATTGATGTTTCTTATCCAACAAAGATGTGCTACATTTTTCACGACTTCATTTGCTTTCAGTGTTATATTTTTGTGTTATTCGAGTGAAGGTTTTATTTTCTCTAAACAATTACAATTGTGTATGTGGATTTTAGCAGATGGAATGCGGCTTGGGAAAACTGTGATGACAATTGCTCTAATACTTGCACGACACGGCAGAGGGAGCTGTGATCAACAAAAACCAGTATTAACAAATAAACATTTAAGCTAATTTAAATTTTTTAATTTATTCTGGTCAAGATTATTTTCTTTTTCTCTTACTCTTTTCATATTTTTTGAATACTTTTTTATATAAAAGATTTTAAATTAGTATTTAAGAAAAATGGTGATAATATTTGTAATAAATAAAAAAACTCTAGACTTTTATTAAATATTATATAAATACTTTAATTTCTTTTGATTAGTGATATTTATTTTTATAAGTTATTTTTTAGTGATATTTATTTTTAGAAGTTATTTTTTACACTTTTTATGTACGTTTGCTTTATAATTTAAATGAATTATTTACACACCAAATTATATTTTTGTATTTTTAGGTATGGATAATTATTAGTTATTTTATATAACAAGTTATTATGCGATTTGATAAGGACAATCTTTAAACCACCAACAATTATCTTTGTGTGTATTATTTGTTTGTGTAAAGTTGTGTGTATCATTTTTCTGTGTAAAGTTTAATTGGAATTTCACCTTCTATTTGTTTTTAAGATATGTTATGAATTGCTACAAAATAATTTGGAGGACCGCTACAGCCTCTTGTGCTTCTTTCATCTTGAGCCATGATGCAACCTAGCATGGTATGGATAATAAAAGTAGATATATAACTGTGGCCTTCAATTTCCATGGGCCATACAAAATTATTTATTTATTTATTTTTTTGAAAGCAAAGTTAACTATGCATCATTTTGTGTAATTTTTAATTAAATAATTTAATTTGATGGATTTGATAGTTCAATTATGCTCTGAATTTTCTTTGAATATAATTTTGCCTCCATTTAAGTGCTCCAAAATTGATCTAAAGGCCAATGAGAATTGTGACCAGAGAGGGTTGAAATCGATTAAAGTCATTCTGAGGCCACTAATGCTACATGGAACAAACGATTCAAAGGATAAAGATGGAAGGTGAATGTTATGTCCCTCACTCTTCTTTGTGTTTTTTTTTTTTTTTTTTTGGGTATATATTTATTTACAATGTACCTTGTTGGTCTTTATTTATTAGTTATGGAACTTAATTAAATTTGTTTTTTTCGCAATATAAACACGTCCAATTTGACCAGTTTGTTGCACAAGGCAAGGTGCTTCACGACTATGCACATATTCTTGAACTGCTACTCCGACTAAGGCAATGTTGCAACCACCCATTTCTTGTTATGAAATGAGACAAGTGAAAACTTTTTAACCGAGACTAGGGTTAAAATCGAACTGAGATGAATTTTTATTTAATTGAGCTTAGCCGACCTACTAGTATTGGGCTTTAGATCGGGTCGAATCAACAAAGAATGATTTGAACTTTAGCTCGAATAATCAAAATGGCTTCATTTTAGTCCAAATAAAATTCAAAATACATAGCTCAATTAAAGTTAAACGATTTTGATTTTAGTAAAAAAATATTAATTATATATTTGTTATGCATTATCAAGTTGGGTCACAAATAACTAGATTGATTAAAATAATGTTATTTTGGTATAAAATATAATAGTTCAAGACAAATAGCTCGATTAAATTATGAAAAGAGGGAGGCTGGCATTACATTATATTAATGTAAACACTATTGCATTAAAATATAACGGTACTATTTTAATTCAAAAAACTAGATACATCTGAACCGTTAATTTTAATTTAATAATTCTAATCACAAGTCATCGGTTGATATAGTCTTAAATTATTACAATGTTATTTTAGTCAGAAGTACTATATTTATTTATATTATTTTATCAATTTGACTTACGAGTTTTGAGCTAGGCACTTTAAATCTTGGTCATTAAAGTCACAAATCTAGCTTGAAACAAAATTATTTCAATTTGCGACTTCTCTAATGACAATCTCTTGCATCTAAATCTGCCAGTCGAGGCGATTCACAAGCGTATGCAGACTTGAACAAGCTTGCAAGAAGATTCCTCGTAGCCAATCCTGATTCCTCAACTCCAAATGCCCCAGCTCGAGCCTATGTCAAAGAAGTCGTCGAGGGCAAAAGGAGGGGAGAGAACACACAGTGCCCCATATGTTTGGAGTCCACAGACGATAAGTGAATTGGGTTCTTGAGAAAAGAGCATTATTTTTAGCCACATTTATAGCGGAATTTGAGTTTAGTACTGAATTGTTTAATTTTAGACTGGAAGTATTAACAAGTAATAAACAAGCCAATAACTCATAATAGTATAGATCTCAATCTCAAAATTTAGGTGTTAAAATGAGCAAAGTTTATATCCTGTATGGGTTAAGTAATTTTTACTTTGGATTGATATAAGACAATATTTAACAGTTTCCCTCACACTAGTATGTATAGATATAGACTCAGCGTGAACTATGATAAGACCTAATTAAAAATAAACGTAACTACTTACTAAATACGAAAATATAAAAAATTTTAATATAGTTAATATATATAAATAATATATCCTAACCTAATATATAATATTTTAACAACAAGTATCAAATTGTATTTATATTTTGAGTTGTCTTTAAGTATATTTCAACTTTTTCTTTTTCTTTTTTATTTTTTTAAGTGCGAACAAGATAATACCTATGATTTATATAAAAATAAAAAAAAATTAGTTTATAAGCAATGTTTTGGAATCTGGATAGATGGTTTTGTAATAACTTCAAATTTGATTTTTCTTTAAATAATTTATTAAAATATGTTGATCATATTTTTATTTTCTATTTCTTTTTTTATTTTTAATTTTCTATTTGGAGATTAATATTTTAAGAATATTGAAAATGTATATGGTTTGATATTTTTCATTTTTTGTGTTTTGCAGAAAAAGTCCAAAACAAGTTTTGACCATCTTGTATGTTATTTGCAAGCTTATTTTTTGTTTTCTAAGAATTTTTTAAAAAATATGAGTCATCAAATGTGTTTTGAACTGTTTTTGTTATTTTCAAAAACTCAAAATAAAAAATAGGTCCAAAGTAAGTATATTATATGGACTCTACATTTTTCATCTAAACAATTTTTAAGCTGTTTATCGATTTGGTTTTATACAAAATTATTAACTTATGCATCAACCTAGCATTTATCTCTTCCCTCACCGAGTTGACTCATAAATAGTGGATTTCAATCAATCTCCTATAAGCTATTGTTTTCTTCCATCCATTCCTCCATAATTCTTTCAAATCATTTAGTTACACAGTGTAATGCAACAAAATTTTGGATCATGACATCCACTCGGCATCTTTGATTCAAATTTGGAGGCTTTGAAGCTTGGAGGAAGGGATTTGTCTTCCTCCATCGACCCTTGCTCTTCACCTACCTATATCACCTATATAATGCTCTTTTAATTGATTAAATTATTTTTAAGAAATTTAGAGTGCTATAAGACTTGTGTACTCTAAGAATTTCAACTTGTGTACTCTAAGAATTTCAA
>QLOD02000017.1:7866144-7885287 GCA_003260245.2 Sideroxylon spinosum | reverse complement strand
GTTTGGCAACCATTTTATTTTTAGTTTTCAATTTTTGCTTTCATTAGTTTTGAAAACTAAATATGAAAACTCATTTGGAATATTTGTATTTAGTTTTCAGCTTTCAAAAAAATAAAAATTAATTTAAAAATTTTCAAAAATTAAGAAAATCATCAACCACCGGTACTGTTCACTAGTTGCTACTAACACTCACCCACCGCAACCACTACAGTAATTTTCGGTTATCGTCAAATATATTATTTAATATAAAGATATTTAATTAATATCTAAAGTAATTAAATATATTAAATTAATAATATATTATTTTTATTTATATAAAAATATATTAAATATAATTTAATTAATAATTAATTAAATATAATAATTATATATTACATATATTAATTAAATGAATTATATTGATTATAATTGAATTTAATTAGTTGAATTAAAATAAAAATATTTTATTAAATTAATTTTAATAAATTATATTTAATATATATTATTTTTATTGAATTAAATTATTTTAATAAAAAATAGAATTTAAATAAGTACATTTAATTGATTTAAATTAATTAATTAATTGATTATCTGTAATTAATTAAATTAATATAAAATAATTTAATATAAGTTATTTTTAATAAATAATATAATTAAATCATATTGAATATATTTCATTTCTATTGAAATCACACTATTTTGAAGAAATAATATAATTAAAATACTTAAATTTAATAATTAATTAATTAAATCAAATTAGTTTTAACTTAATGAACATAAAATATATTTTATTTAATTATTTTTTAAAATAATTATATTAAATTATTTTTAAATAAATTTTTTTATTGTATTAAATTATTTTTAATAATTAAAATAATTATATTTATTGAATTTAATTAATTAACAATTATAACTACCAACTAACAGCTATCACTACCAAATTTATTTTCAAGTTTTTTTTTAATATAAAAATGAAAACTAAAAATAAAAAACTGAATATAAAAACTCAAAAGTGAACACAAAAACTTAAAATCGACAGTTTTACCAAATGGGCCCTTAGATGTAAACAAGAGTAAAAATTAAAAAAAATTAAAAAATTGTTATAGTAAAAATGTAATTTTTATATATACACACATACACATTAGTTAAATTATTTTTTTTTAAAAAAAGAATTTTATATATAACTCGGACTTGATTTATGACCCAGATTCCTTTCATTGACAAAGAATTTTATCCACATAATTAAAACAAATTTATGTAAATAAATTGAAATGAAAACAAAGTAAAATCTGTACGGAGAAAATTATACTGAACTTAAAGCTTTAGAGAGAAAACCGGAAAAGCCTTCAAAACAACGTCGAAAACACCACTATAAAGCCGACCAAAAAAGAAAAGAGAGGGCTCGATTGGGAGGAGAAGAGAAGAGGAAGAGGGCTGGTTTTGGTGTGTAGAAAATGAAAAGAGAGGCCCAGTATTTATAGACTTTTTTGCTACCAAAAAGTTTGTATATTAGTTAATCAAACAAATTTGTAAAACCTAATATTCGAACAAGTTTGTAAAACTTAAAGGGCAAACAAGTTTTCATAACAAAATATTGAAAAATATTTGCAAAGCTTATTTTACAAACCTTTTTGCTAAACAAGATAGGCAAACAAGTTTACAAAACAAGGTTAACGAACAAGATTTGACATAAAAAATATGCAAAAAATTTTACAAAATACCTTAAAGGCAAAGAGATTGGTGATAAGAAAGAATTGGGGGCTGATTTGGTCTGAGCCCCTGGCTCGAGTAAAGTTTTGAGAAGTTTAGGCTTTTCAGTCTGGGCCATTTTAAGACCTCTGGCACTATTTTTGGAAGCTTCTGAGACCTCTCGAACATTTTTTGAACAGATTTAAACCAATTAGGTCAAAATTTGACTCAATTTGGAATTCCTAAGGTCAAGTTTTGGCTGTTTAAAAATCGCTATTCCGAAACGGGCTAAAATGGAGAACGGGTTAGCCAATCCTTTGACTAGACTCTTGGAGGTACCACGGGGATGACTCCTCTCCCTATTTTTGAATATGAGGAATCCAAAAATTCCATCTCAGGACATTTATAAGGATGTGTAAAATGCTAAACAAAATTGAGTTAGGGGTTTGGTGGGACACCCAAAAGTTTGAGTTGGCTAGACCTAGCTATGCCATCACCTAGGGGAGTGAACCTTCAATATTTTTGTTCAATTTGAGGGCCTTCCAACTTCATCTGGATGTTCAAATTGTGTTTGGGTGCTAGTGGCCTCCTTTTTGTCGGTAGGAGCCAATTTGAGTCGGTGAAGCCCAAGTGACCTCTAGAGAAGCTTTTTGGCTACTTTGAGCTTTGTTTTATATTCTTTAAAATGTCTTGGGATATTTTACATCTTCTTTAGGGTTTCTGGCTTGATTTGGGTATTCCGATTGATGCCGTCCTTTGAGTGTGTCAGTAGAGGCCGTTCTGGGCTTTTGGATTGAATTGACCCTTGACTCTAGATTTTGACTCCGTTGTAGATGTTGAGATCCTTCATTTGATGTCTTGGATATGTTTGTATATTTTGGTGGCCTTCTACCTTGATCTGGTTCTTCAGCTTGGATTTTCTCTAACTCTAGGGGTACAACTGGTATTACACTGATTGTTTGCTTTTTGTCGACCTCTGGTGCTTTGACCCATCATACAATTAATAAAACTTAACTAGTAGAGTACCTATTAAATAATGTAAATATTGAAGGAGGGAGCAAAATGAGGTATCAACATCTACGGTTGATTTATGTTAGGAGGATTTAGATACCACATTAGCATCTCTTTATCCTAATAGCTTGTCTAAGCTAATCTTAGTATGTATGAAATGAATAAAAATGATTTTGAAAATGTTTGAAACTAATTTAGATTAAAAGTTTCAAAAATAAAATTAACTAGAACAAAATAGAAGTGGTCTATAGCATCTCTTACACAACTAATTGTAATCAAAGTAACTCATCTTCCATCATAGAATGTGGATCGGAGATAGAAGATTTGACATCGAAGGTATAAAAGATACAAAGGCACTCTAAATTTTTGAAAAAAACATTTGATTAACTAGATGGCTTACCAAGTATAAATTTTCTAAATAACAAATTTGTGCACATCTAACTAAAGCTTGAACTTTTAGAAATCAATTTTCTAAAAAATCCAAAAACACAATAGAAATAAAAGAAAAACCATTTCAAACAAAATTAAATTAAATGTGACATCAAATCATGGAACCCATATACAAAACTTTGAATTTGTGCATATGAACTCAAAGATCATAACAATATTTAGTTGACTTTTAAAGAATTTAAACAAATATCAAATATCCATACAACAAAAGAGAAGATAAAACATTGAAAACTATAAATATCATGATTTAAGCCAAGTTCCAAATTTTCCATGGGTTGGAATTGCATCAAACGAACATAAAAATGAAGAAAATATAGCTACGGAGGCTTAGACCCTTCTTTATTCCACCAAAAAATGAAAAATCCCCAATAAATTAACCTATCACTGACCATCTATATTCACGAATCTTTATTAAATTTTCAACGCGAGGTAAAAGGGAAAATTTTGTATTGAATTTGAAAATAAATTTTGTTTACATTATGGTCAAATATATAGATTCAATTAAAACAATATTAATCTTCCACTCGTCGATACCATATATAATATTTTAAAAATTATAGAAAATTTGAAAGATTATTTATTTCTTGACTATCTTAGAAAATTTGAAAGTTCATTTTTTTTTTTTTTTACTTTTACTTTCTCTTTTTTTTTTTTTCTCTAACTTAACA
The DNA here is from genome assembly GCA_003260245.2 of Sideroxylon spinosum. Classification (NCBI taxonomy): domain Eukaryota; kingdom Viridiplantae; phylum Streptophyta; class Magnoliopsida; order Ericales; family Sapotaceae; genus Sideroxylon; species Sideroxylon spinosum. The sequence goes on along the minus strand of QLOD02000017.1, from coordinate 7,881,490 downwards.
TACCAAAAGAGATAATTTCTAAATCCTATTATAAATTTTTTTCTAAATCTTATGAGAAAAACCTCTAATTATATAATTATAAACTTTTAAAATATCCAATTTAAGTGACAAGTCATACTGTTCTCTGTTAAGGGAAAAGAATGAATGAAGAGAACGGAAAAATTCTCTCTATTATTCTATCAAATACAACGCCTATTTATAGGATTAAAAATTAGAAATAAAGTAAAATATAAACTCTACTTATCTAAGCCTACTCGAACTACTAGTTATTTGGTATAATTCTATTATTGGTTTTTTGATATACATTAACATCCTCCTCGAACTCAAGGTAGTAAAGCATTAACTTGCTAGAGTTTGGAAACTAGATTAACAAAACATCCTAGAGAATGAGCCTTTGTAAAAATGTCTACTATCTAATCCGTAAAAGAGATTGCTTAGAGGTAAACAGTACCACGAGTAATATGTTGGTGGATAAAATGATAATCAAGTTCAATATGCTTAGTGCAATCGTGAAAAACATCATTATGAGCAATTTGGACAGCGCTATGATTTTCACAATGAATAGTAGTAGCACTAGGGGAAGAAACACCCAAATCTGCAAGAAGCCAGCAAAGTCAAAAATAGCTGTAAGTAGTGTCGACAAGAGCATGGTATTCTACTTTAGTACTTGAACAAGCAACTAGAGTTTATTTCTTACTATGTCAGGAAATAAGAGAAAAGCCTAAGAAGAAACAAAAACCAATAGTAACCTGACGATCAGTAGGATTGCCACCCTAATCAACATCCAAGTGTGCACGAAACTCTATTGAAACCCTGACATAGTCGAAAGAATAGGGTTTGAATCATTTTTACAAATTTAGAATATATTTGAGGTAATTGTGAACAATTATTAACAAATATATCTAAGTATAAAGAGAAAAAAAAAATCATAATCATTACAAAATATTTTAAACCTTTCATTGTAGCATTGGAGGAAGGTCCCCACACATCAGAATGAATAAGATCAAAAGGTGCTAAAGAAATAGAGTTACTAGTATTAAAAGGCAAAAATAGTTGCTTTCTATCTTAACATGACAAATAATCAAGCTCTTAAGACTTAATAAAGCTTAAATGACCACTAGAAATTAGCAAACATAAACGACCTAAAGTGACATAACCCAAACGAGAGTGCTAATGATGTAGTGAAGAGGAGTCGTTAGTTACACCCTATCCCAATAGTTTACCCTGTTTGTGGATCCTATAAAACACAACCAGTAGAAGAGAAAATAACAGTGAGCCTAAGGTCATAAAGTTGGCCAACAGGGATAAGATTTAGTTTAAGAGAATCTATGATACACATGGGAAACGGAAAGATTTATAGTAGTGATGGATCTGATGTCTCTAACAATCATAAAGGTACCATTAGCAGTAGTAATAACCAGAAGGTTAGACATAAATACATGAGAAGAAAACAAAGAACAGTCTAGAGACATATGATTACAACATGTGGAATCGAATGACCAAGTTGATGTACCTGATGTGGCAGACATAGCAGCAGTCGAAGTAAGACTAGAGGAAGACATCACCTATTTAACAACGACCTCAATATCGCTTAATGAAAAAGTAGTAGAACACACCTCAGAAGTATTGGTTATAGCCGTAGTTTGATTTTTCTTTGAGAGAAAAGAATGGGAGAAGACTGATTGTTGAGGGCAGTCTAAGGGGAAACGAGTAGGACCAGTCATATGACATGTAGGACAAACACGAGCAAGGTAGCATTTATAAGGATAGGAAGGGCTATTGTAAAGTTTGCAGTAAATTGGGCAAGGCTATTTTGAATTACCATCATAAGATTGGGTAAATGAAACTCCTCAAGATGAACCACCACGATGAGTGGCAACAGTAATAGTGTCAGGGGTTTTATGAATCTCTAATCAAATCTCTTTAGACAGAAGTTCAAAAATAGCTTGGTAAGAGATAGAAAGAGGATTGCAGCATAGTAACGATGCTCGAACATGCTCAAATTTATTTGTGAGAGACGTTAGAAACATCATTAGTTACAATTGATCATGATAAGATGCAAATTTTTTAGCATCGATTGAGCAAGACCAATAAGATTCAGAATTGTTTAACTGGGCTCAAACTGTATACATCTAAGATAGGAAAAGATTGATAGACTGACTAGTTTCTATCTCATGTGATCGAGAGAGCTTAGTAGTTAAAACTGGTACGCAAAATCTGTAATGGTGTACAGTTGTCTAAAAAAAAAATCCCAAATTTCTTTAGCAGTTTCAAAATGACCAAACTGTAGAGTGATAGATTGGGATGAAGTATTATGGAACCAAGTGATAACTTGATGATTTTTTCTTTCCCAATCCTCAAGTCGATTAGCAAAATCTTCATTTTCCTTATTAGGATACTCCCATAATGTATTGCCAAAGTCTCTTAGCTTTAAGAACACCGAACATGGCTTGAGACCAAGAAATGTAGTTGAAACCTTCAAAGGTGACAATTATGGCCTTAGAAATCTCTGAATGATCCATGGGCAGGAAAACGGAGGTGTACCAACAAGAATATGATTAATTGGACAATGAATCAAATCCAAACAATACTGTAGATGATGAATCGGAGCAAACAAATGCTGAAAATGGATTTAGAGACCCAGAAATGGGTTGGAACTGGTTTAAACTGGTCCAAAAAGGTCACATAAGGGTCTGAACTGACCAAGGGTCCCACACCGGTCTGGTAGTTTGGCTGGACCGAAGCCAAGGTTGAGTTAAGAGCCTCGAAGGAAGCCACGATTAGGAGGTAGCTGGAGTGATCCGCGGTTGAGCCACGAGGCATTTGAGCACATGGCGCTTTGTCTGAGGTAAGTAGAAAGGTAGCTCCTTTTGGTGGTGTGTGGAGGTGTTTTCGGGGGTGTTCTTGGTACCAATGTGTTCATCGAAAGGATAAGAAGATGAATATATTATGGATTTTGAAAAATAATTGAGCGAAGAAGGTGAAATTAACAAAAAAAAAAATATAGGAGAACTGCGTTGTTTCTGGTAAGTGCTAAAAAAAATGACCAAAGGCCGGTTGCACACCAAAAGATTACAAACCATGAATCAAGCTCCGATACCATGTTATCAGAAAAGAATGAAGAGTAAACTAAGAAAATTCTCGGCATTATTCTATCAAGCACAACGTCGATTTATAGGGTTACGAAATAGAAATAAAGTAAAATATAAACTCTACTTATATAAATCTATCTGAACTCTATCACTAATTATCTGATATAACTCTACCATTAGTTGCATTTTTATTATTCTTAAGTTGTCGAGAGGAGTTCTACTCTCCCTCCAAAAAAAAAAAAAAAATTATTGTTTTTATATAAAAAGTTCCATGAATATATATATATATATTAATTATATATGTATATTAATTATGAATGTCTAAATTTTATATTTAAATATGTGTCACTTTATATAACATTAAAACAATAATTGTTTTTATTGATTCGAAGCATTGCACATTTTAACACTGGTTATTTTGTATTTCTAAAATATGTGTACTATATATATATTTTGTGTTAAATATATATATCCTAATGGCACACTTGTTTAAAGAAGATGAAATAATTACGCTTATTGGTGCATGATTACATTAAAAAGTGTAATAACAAACTCTAATTTGCATTGTTGTTTATAGTAAATTTCATTTTATTTTGTTTACTTTAAGTTAATTTATATTCTTATGGTGTCATGTTCTTTTTCAATAGGATTATAATGGAAAAGCGAGCAAGAAATGTGCAAAAAAGACAAAGCATGGAATAAAATAGAGCAAAAAAAGTAAAAGAGCTACAATGTCAGGATGCTTGAATGCCGTCAAGACGCCAACAACCCTATAGTGGTGGATTATAATTTTACTTACAGCGTTGGGACACTATGTTGGTGCTAGGATGCTATGACCACTATAATAATTCCATGTTTTGTAATTTAACCTGGGGCTTAGTGGTCTCCTATAAATACTTCTCTATACAAAAACCCTAGGAATTTTGTTTTCATAGTTTTTCTGTTTATTTTTTTTTTGGAGCCGTCATATACTCGAGTTTCTTTTGAGTTTTCTCTGAAAATCTTTGAATGTCTTTAGCTAGTTTTTGAGTGCTTTTATGTTTGGAAGATCGGATTAAAGCTTTGGATATTCATTGCTTTCAATAGAAGACAAGTTTTCACTGCAATAGAGTTTGTTCCCTCTCTCTTTTCTTTCCATCATTATTCTTGCTTTATTTCTATTATGCTATGCTAAGTTATTTTCTTAATCCAACCCATCAATGATGGGTAGATCCGTATTGAATGATGAGATGTGAATGAATCTAGGCGTGCAACTTGAAAACTTACAGGTATGGATTTTTAATTTTCAGATTTATATTTATTTATTATTAAAAGTTTTCGAAAACAAGTTTCCTTGTTCATATTCTCTAAAATCCTGAAAATGAATCTTGATTTTACTTTTTGAATAATTTTGAAATAACTAAATCAGATTTGAACCAAAATAAAATGTCAGAATATTTTCTAGTTCTATAATCCTAAACGAGATTTTAGAATTGTGTTTTGGAATCAAAAGTTTTCAAGAAATCATCTTCCGATTTATTTTTCCTTTGACGTGAAATTTAAATTGAGATAAAATCACATCGAATCATGAAATAGGGAATCTGCCCGGATTTGTAGGGCAGATCAAGATTTATCTTTACTGTTTTCGAATCTTTAAAGATTGTTCACTGTTTTATTTTTTTTTATTTGATTTTTTTATTATTATTCGATTCTTGTTTTATTTTGGTTTAACTTATTATTTGCAAGTTTAGTAGTTAATTGGCAGAGTAGAATTCATTTGTGTAGTGTGAATATTTAAGTTGTTTGCTTACCATTGAGTTGATTTAATTCTTTGTTTAGAGTAGTTTTATGTTTACGTAATTTGATTTAAAACTTTAGTTGTTTACTTTTGCATGTCTTAGGAAAATCCTCAAAATCAATTCAAACCTAGAGATTTACTTTTTGCAACATAAGCAGTGGATTTAAACTTAGAAAATTCTAGGAACAATAATGCTTTAGGCTCCCTGTGAATTCGATACCTGATCTCACTAAGGCTTAACTATACCGCACCCTCTTACACCTCGGAGGCATTTTAACTGCGTTATTTTGGAAGGAATCAGTGCATGCTTATTTCATTTTTATTTTTTTAAGGGAAGGTTCATTAAATTTAGGATTATCCAGTGCTATAAATAAATCGAGTTATTCATGAATAAATTAATGCTTAATTCATTCATTTAATACATCAATAAGTGCCTAAAAAAATTAGGTTCATTTAATAAATGAGTCAAGTGTGAGTGCTTAGCTTGACTCATTTAATTAGTATTATTATATATATACACAAATATAATTAAACACTTTATATCTAAATTTTATTAATTAAATATTTTATATTTATATAATGATATAATATATTTCTCATTCTACAATTTTTAGTAAACGAGTGGGACTAAGTTTATTTTTAAAAACACATAACCTCATCTAGTGTAATCCTCACGTGATTTAGATTAAATTGTAAAATTAACTAATTTTGTTAAATTTAATAAAATTTGTGCATCACATATTAAAACTGGTTGGAAAAGCTATTTCCATACAAAATAAATAGACGAAAATATTATTTTACCTAATCTAAGATAAAATAAAACATTATTGTTTTTTGTTAGAAACAAAATCTAAAATTTATGTACAAATTTATTTTTATTTTTCTCAATTCTATTACTTTGGGAAATTATGTACGAGTGAATGACATTGTGTATTTTTAGGTCAATTCTCAAAGCTCCATTTGAGAGAGAGCATTGTAATTGATTGGTTTTATGTGTTTAGAAAGTGTTATCCCAACGAATTTATGATTCCAAAAATGTATTTAGAAATTACATTGAAAATTTCGCTTTAAAACAATAAAATAATAGACAAAAGGGCAAACTTACTGAAAAACTCCATTTCCAAAATATTTTATAGCTAATGTTTTTGTTACTTGAAAAAAAAAATAACTAAAAAGAAAAGAGAAGAAGAATAATCATTAAAAACTAAATGTAGAAATGTATATTATGATGATAAAAAAGAATTTAAAGAAACATAGATTTAATCTTCAACTCTAAAAAACATATTTTAAATGGTATTAGAATTTTAATACTCTTATTTCGATTTCTGGAAAAAAGTTTGATAAATAAAGAAAGCATTTTGATAAATAAAAACATTTTCATAACACACTTTACAGAAACAGAGCTTGTTAGAGATAGATATAGTAAGCATTTAGATAAATAAAAATTTACTTTATAAGAAAAAATCATTTATATCAATAAACCTTACAAAAAATTCTATATCTGATTTTATATTGATTTTATTTAATTATGCAACTAACAAATTTATATTGTCAAATGTAACTTATACAATTGACATCAAAATATTAATTTTATTTTAACTAAATTTTGTAATGTTACAAATGTATTTACAATATTTTATTATGGTTATTTTGATTTTGCATTTTGCATTTTGATTACCAAATTGACTATTGTAAATTTCATAAGATTACAAATGTACTTATAATATTTTGTTATGGTTACTATGAATTTCATCCTAACGATTATATTTAATTTATAGTAGTCAATTTGGTATGACAATGCAAATTATTGTCAACTAATATAGTATAGAAAAAAGTAATATCAATATAATAAAATAAAAATTACTTCAAAAATATCTCTCTCATAACTAAAAGCAAAAGCTGAAATTAAATTTTTGTTTTCAATGAATGGATCAGCTTTGTACACGTCAAACCTTACCTCACAGGCTCCTGCCCAATCACTTGCAACTGGACAGCCACTATCCAATCACCTGCACGCAAACCCTCTTCCTCACTTACTTTCTTTCTCAGTTCTAGCCTAGCCGCTCTTCTCTCTCTCTTTCTCTCTCGCCTACGTTTGCAGTCACCGGATAGCCACCGCCAGAACACCACTGTTGCACTGCCACGTTAACCACCGCTACTGGTACTCTCTTTCTCTCTATATATGTACATAATTGACTTTCTCTCTGCTCCCACCTAAACTCCCTTATAATTTGAGATGAAGTTCTTACGCAATATATGTGTTGTATTGAAGTAGTTGATCGCACACTTTAGGATATTTGCAAGAGTGAAAAATCGTTCGGGGGTATCGCTATTGTTCTTGGTGGTGATTTTTGACAAATCCTGCCGATTATACCCAAAGGTGTTCATGAGCAGATTGTTAATGCATCGTTGTGACATTCTTTTCTATAAAAATATATGCATATTTTAACTTTGGATACGAACATGCACTTAAATAATGCAGATCATGAAAATGTTAACTTTGCAAAATTCTAAATGGAGGTAGAATATTTGAAACTTTCTAGTATGATATTTTTAGGTAATTAAATTCTTTTTATATCATTTTTTCTTTGACTAATTTTAATTCTATGTCTTAGATTAGGACTGATCCTTAAGAAATTATAGGACTTCCACTAACAATAAGTAAATGCAAGGATTTGAATGTATTATTGCATGTAGTTTATGCAAGTCTTGATGCTATTAGTACAATGATCCCAACTTTTTTAATGGAATGCACAATTCTTGCAACACGGAATGAAGATGTCAATGCTATCAACATTGCTGCATTGCGTATTTTTCCTAGAGCATTGCATATTTAACTATAGATAAGATGTCTAAAGATGATAAAATAGATCATACTATCACAAACCAATACCCTAATGAGTAGTAAATTCATTAGATCCTATTGGTCTTCCACCTTTTAGGCTAGAGTTGAAAGTGAGTTGTTCTATAATGTTGTTAAGAAATATTATGCCAAAAGATAAACTTTGCAATGTTACAAGATTGATGATTGTTTGATGTGCCACTTTTGTAATTGAATCTCAAATTTTAAGTGGACAAAAGTCTAGAGATTGGCTTTATACCAAGAATATCCTTAACACCATCATATTTGGAATTACCTTTCTATATGACAAGATAGCAATCTCTTATTCGAATGGCATATGCCTTGACAATCAATAAATCTTAAGGCCAATCCATTAAATTTGTTGGAGTTGATTTGTGTACACCAGTATTCAATCATGGAAAATTATATGTGGCACTATCTAGATGTACATCCTTTGACTGTATATATATCCTTCCCCTTCAAGATGGCTCGGAATCCATAATAAATATTGTTTATCTTGAATTTTTTTTGTAGTATTTCGTGTATTAATGTAATTATGTTATTAATGTTACTATGTCTTCATATGATTATTTTGGTTATATGTTTTAGTTATAATTACACATATGATGACTTTGTGTGTAACTGGACTTTTATAGAATTGGGATGAAAGAATTAAAGAGCTTAAAATAGTAAATGCCAGTTGCTTGCTTTAGTAGCGATACAAAAATAAGGTATCTTCAATTTGATAATGTTTCTCTTCTATATTTTTTGTATTTCATTAATGTTTGCATAATTAATTAGGTCATTGTGTATGCTCCTCATTAGCGATAATATGCAGAGATTAACACGAAATCATTGTGGGAAGTGATTAAGAAAAGGCACAGGTACAAGGGTCCAAAGGTTTCTTAGGCAGTACAAGCTTCAAGACATTATTAAGAAGTCTCTTTTGTAAAGAAATACTTTCATTTATTGATGAAAATCTTTATTTCGTTAGGTACTAAGATTATCTTCTTTTTGTGAAACTTTATTATTTGTTTCAAATTTTTTGTATTTCATTAACGTTCGTGTAATTAATTAGATCATCACCCATGCTCCTCATTGAAAATAATATACAGATATTGACACGAAGTCATTGTGGGAAGTGATGAAGAAAAAGCACGGGTACATGCGTCCAAAGGCACAAGCTTGAAGACATTATTAAGAGGTCTCTTTTGTAAAAGAAATACTTTCTTTTGTTAAGTGCTAAGATTACCCTTCTTTTGTGAAACTTTATTATTTAGGTAATAATTACTGTACTTTCGTTAAACTTGTTATCTATGTGAACTTTGTTACCCATTTTGTTGCTTATTTCTACGTGAACAAGTCTTACTTTTTAAGTTTCTCCACAATTCAAGGGTGGAGATTTTTTTTGTAAATACCATTCTTTCGATAAAAACTTTTATTTTAGTATTTTGAGGATAACAATACTAGTCTTTGGTTGAGAGAGAGAATAGCAAAAGACCAAAAGCAACAACCAAGCTCCCTAAGGTGTCAACAATTTCAAGCTGCAGAGAACAAAATACTCCGAACAAGATTGGCTATGGCAATAATTTCACACAAGTATGTTTGGTGCTCCTTTAATCTTTATCTTTTTACTTGGTCTTCCTAGTTACATTTCAAATTTTTTCTTTTTTTTTTTTTTTTTTTTTTTTTTTTTGACACTGGTAGTAGCTTACTAGCGAAAACAAACTCTTAAAATCATTTTGCAATTTCTTCTATTAAAACTAATTTCAATTATTTATCCAGTAGTTTTTGTTGCTCACATGCATTTGTGAAGATTTTAGGCAAGTTACATGCAAGCAAATGGGCACTCCTTAAGAAGATATTTCACATTCCATTTTATTATTTCTAAATTTCACTTATTGTCGAGTAATCAAGTAATCTGATAGTGCTTTGATTATGAGCATGTCATATTTAATTTATTTGAGTAAAAGGAAAAATTGTGTTAACTATTTCAATTTTAAATAAGTGCATATTTAATTTTATTAAAAAAGTGTCATAAACATAGGTTATTCATTAGTTATTATACAATTCAAAAAATTTATCAGAAAATATAACAGAATAAAACACTCCTGGCCTATCACTTGGAAACAAAAACAAATTCTCTAAAATTCCATTTTAATTAAACACATAAATTTTATTTTGTTTGACAAAATTACTCAGAGCTCTTATTTTTTAAATTGGTAAAATCATTTATAAAATTAAGATTTTATTAATTTTATATCTTAAAATTAAAATGTCACTAATTTTAACCCGTGGAAAGTTTTAATAGAATTCGACAAATGTTTTTCACCGTAAAATTTTAGGATTTTAATATTTAAATAGACTTAACTACCTTCATAACAGAGTTAGCATTTATATGTAAAGTTTACAACATGATAAACAGATCAATCTATAGAGTGAAATTACACTGCACTGCTATAGAGCTTGATGTGTTAAATTCTTGCCATTCATTTAATCATTCAATGGTTATTATTTAATAAATTAAACTTTGCATTAAAAATATTAAAAGTTAAAAAACAATTTATTCAACTTTATTAAAAAAACAATTTATTCAACTTTATTACGTCTTAATCCCATCGTCTTTTCTATCGATTTTGGCTGTAATCCATTTGTAAACTATCCATGCAATTTTAACAAGGTTTTAGAAACCAGAAGGGAAAGATAAAACAACTGATTTATGTGTGCATATATATATATATATATAAATGTGTTGTAAACTTCACTCCTATATATCATCGTCTTACTTTGTTTACTTGCTGCAGTAGAGCTCTTTAAATTTCATCTGCGATTCCTCGTAAAAATACTGGTTTTCTAATAACTCCATTCATCCCAGCCTGCAAGCATCTTTCCGTCTCGTCTTCATCAACGTTATCTTGTCAACGCGATGATCAATGGCCAGCTACGGCTTAGAGTTTCCGAATTCGCATGGAAACAGCAAAACCATCCAATTCAGGCATGTGAAGATGCAAAATCAGGATGTGGAAAGTAGAGATGTTTGGCCCAAAGGCACTAATGAATTCTCGTCCGGATGCAGCAGTGGAAACAACGCAGCCGAGTTTTCGGAGCAGTTTCTGCATCACCGCCCTGCTCACAACATCGTCATCAGCTACCAGAATTTCAAGGCCCCGGAGAAGAGAGTTGTGTGGATGTTGGAAGGAATCTCCAGGTTCTGAAATGCCTATTACCCTGGATTGGCAGGGTTGAAACCGAAGAATGAATTCCATGATTTCATCAAATCCATTTGAATTTAGGACTGCCGAAATGTTTCCCTGCATTAACGGGCAATTGTTGTAAGGGGAGGTAGGTTAGAGATGAAAAGGAGATGTTTTAGTCAAACGAATAAAAAAATACATGAATTATATCTAGTCTTCAATTGATTTTCACAATATTCCAAAGGAAATATAGAATATAGTATTGTAATTAATCAATAGAGAAGCAATTGAAACTATAATTACCCACTATCCACGTAATATAATATTGTTGATTCTTGATTTTTTAACCTTTACGGTTTTATTTTTCTAAACCCCATATAGGTGTTCCAAAAAAATCTTGTAATAGACAATTTTATAAACTATTATATATAGTACATTTCCATTTTACATCCAAACGATGTAAGACAGAGGGTCTGTTTCACCCATACTTCACTTTTCTGCAAGTAGAGTTTCTTATAGTCACTCACAGAAATAACCTTTGAAAATCATTTCCCTGTTTCTTATTTCACCCTCAAGGTATATAGTTCTAAGTAAAAAAAAAAATTGAAATTCTTGATGCTTTAACGCAACTATTGTAAAGAGAATTTTTTGCTTTGACAAAATAGTTTATAGACACTAGAGTTGACCGAAATTCCAATTCTACAGAGTATTAAACATTGCTAGCAAGATGCTTAAAAAAATTTTACCAGGATGAATTCATTGTTAGGAACGCAATCAACAACAGAAAACAAAAAGAATAAATCAATCGAAAACAAGAATACAATATTTTTACAAGGTTCGTCCAATTGTGACTACGTCGGAGTTGCAGAGACTTTTTCATTATTTTGAAAAAAGAATTACATGCTACAGCTATAGGATTTTCATACACTATATATGTCTTAACCCTACCAAAAACAACTGGACCCCGAAAGAATTCATGAAAGGCCTCCAAAATTTTTTCCCGGGGGCGATGCCCTTGGACCCCCAAGAGGCTTATCCATAAGCGCTACGACTTGGGCCTATCAGCCCAAGCCTCTGCTCTATGAGCTAAGTCTTAGAAAAAAATCTATTAAAAAAAAAATGCAACATTATTTTAGATCGGGTCATCATCCGAGTCACCCGCACACAAAACAGGCTCCATACTAAAAACCCAACATACATGCATTTGTCATTCTCACCTGAACGTGCTTTTCGCACACGCTAAAGCTCAAATCTTCCTCAACTATCTGGTTATTGTACCTCTTAATCCCAATTTCAAACTTGACATTAACATGGCCATCAGATGAGCTTGTTCTCCACGTTGCCCATTGTTGCTTGCTTCTTTCCCGACTTGCAATGTCTGAGTGGACCCGAAACATTACATGCCCAGCTCCTTTACTTTTGTTCAAAAGATTCCCAAACAGATGCAAAATCACCTGAAACACTCTTCTATCATCACCAATAACATGATCATGGAAAGACTTATCGACCTCAAAACACAAAATCATATCCCCTAAATACACACAAGGACCTGCCAAGGCAAGCAGCTTCTTTTACCTTCGAACGCAGATTGAAAGGCCTCGTATCTAATCGAAACCTTCCATTTTCCATGGTTGAAATGTCCATCACATCATTTATTAAGGTTGAGACGACCTTGTTCGTCAGAACCATTGCATCAACAAGAATACGCTGTTGGTTATTTAGGTTCTCGCCCTCGTCCTGCATCGTCAAAACCAATCCCAAAATCGAGTGCAACGATCGCCTCAACCCATTGCTCATTACATTTTCGAAGGATTCCCTGGCCTTGCTGGCCATCATTGCATCTTGCCTTGCCTGTTGCAGGGAAAGTTTTGCTCCGCCAATTTCTCTCTCATTAGCTGGGATTCTTCAAGTAAGGTGGCGTGGAAGATAGCCACAGCAACCTGATCGGCAACCACCTTAACGTTTCTAGCTCGTAATTGCTCCAACATCTACCCTGGTCGCCCGGAAGAACTAAAACAAGTATGGCATAAAAAACCTGAATTATCTCTGGATTTTCAACTTTGAAGTTAGAAACACTCAGCATTGGAATTCTAATAGCAGCCACAGGTCCGAAATCCATTGACCCTCCTCCGCTACTTCCAGTGGCTAGCGCTGAGTCAGGTCCAAGTATCTTCACTCCATCACTGGCCTTGATTGTTTGAACATCTGCGTTGCAATATGGAATAGATGCATAATTCCCCTCTTTTAGTTCATGGATGAGTTTCATCTCTGTTTTATTCTCATTAGGCATCCAAACAGCACAATTCTGCAAATCCAGCATCTTAGATAGCTCAACAAGAGTCGTGTACAAAATCGCGTGCCGATCCAGTGACTTACGGATCTATCGGGTAAGCATCCGAACATGCCTTCCGACCTCTCTCCGGCTTCTTACCATCCCAACCTCTTGACCAAGATCCCAAGCTTTCTTCTGCAACATGAACTGGATGAGAGTGACGAGTGTTATAGCAGTGCTAACAGAGACGACAGCAGTGAGTAATTTGAAAGTAGTGATAGCCAGCATTAGCTGAAATGAGTGTGGGCCATAAGTCCAGCCATTGAGCAAATGGGTCAACCCACAGAGAACAATGAAGGCCATGAATTGGAAAAGTAGCCATTTGAATGGAATATTTGAGCAGCTAACAAAGTAAAGAAGCTCCACTGGGATTGAGAAATAGGCCAGTGAAGTTAAAAATCAGCCAATTTTTGACGCACCACAATGTTTTCAGTGCTCCGAAATCCCTCTTCCTCATTACAATCACAACGGGGGAACCCACTATCGGCAATAGAAATTGAAACGAGGAAGGAAGAAACCAACAGCCCAAATATTAACATATTCAACATTGCATCCGTTGAATTGATAATTATGGGTCCTTCTATCGATCCCAAGAAGGATTAACGCTCAAATATTTATATATATAGCCTATATATAACCAGCTTGAATCAAACCTCCCAACATTCATCTCCTGCAAAACAAAAGTTTTAACAAAATTAGAAGCCATTTAATTAAGAGAAAACTATGAAGTTAGTAGAAACCCATATCCTATGCATACATGAACAGAACATTTTGGAAGTCACCATTTGCAATAATTTAAAATCTTCCATTGCCAAACTCAAGAAGATAACTAAAAGGATGATGATAATAATGATGATAATTTTCTGTCAGAATTAAAACCAGAAAATATCTTTGTGATTTTTATAATAAAAGTATAATTTTAAGAATTTAATTATTAAAAAAATTACTTAAAAGAGAGTCCTGTTATTCTAATCCTTTTCTTTTTCTTTTTCAAAACATATAATAGAGGTCGCATAGCATTGCTAAAAACAATCATAAATGAATATAGAAGCTGGGTCGAACTTTAAGCCTCTAATAATTATTACTTAGTCAAAAATTTAAAATGGTTACGATAAATCTTCAATGGTGATGCAATGTTCATCGCACAACTATCCTGCATAATTTATCCCCTACGTAAATTGATTTTCAAACAAAAAATAATATCTCACGATTATGATGATTTTAGATAAGATACACCAACAACTGCTCATAGTTACTAATAGAAAATAAGCGAGCATTGGCTGGTGCGGGAAAAAAGACAGATGGAAATAGAATAAATGAATCTTCAATTGAGAAAAAAAAACTATTCATTTGTATTCTTCGTTGGTTTGCATGAAACAATAAAACATAGATGCTGGCTGTGCAAGGTAGCAGCCTAAGGCTCCACAAAAGGATAAGACACCATATATTTAAAAGTTTCATTAATAATAGAAATAATAAATAATATTTTTATACCAATTAAAATTTTATAATTTTATGAAACTTCCTATTTTTTCTCCAATTCTTACTTTTCTGAACTTTTTTACTTTAATTCTATCATACATATTATAATTATTTTATGTAGTTATTTTTTTATTTTATTTAACCAATAAAAGATTTTTTGACTTCTTATTTTAACTCTATCTTTCATAATTATCTTATATACACCCAGAAAAATAATAGATATTTCAACTTCCTACTTTAATTCTATTTATACATGTCATAATTATCTCATATTTAATACATCAATTATTAATTATTAATTTTATTTAAGATTCAAATACAAAACTTTGATTTTCTAATTTAACTTTATATATACATGTCAAAATTATTTTATATTTGATGTATTAATTATTATTTAAAATCTCATTGGAAATTTTATAACATCAAATAAGTTAGATATCCCTAAAAGCTTTATCTAAATAGGCGAGACCTACTTATGAATTTTGCCTAAGACCTCATGGATGGAGAGGATACAAAATTTCCCTAAACAAATTACTAAAATTCCATATCTAAGAAAGTTATATATATTTATATATACATATATATAAAGGATATATACGTGTGTGTGTCTTTATGTGTCTCTGTGTG